>VXBT01011472.1:1842133-2152212 GCA_013400235.1 Oriolus oriolus
CTGTGCCATAAAGATTTCTCTATCCTAGTCCTAACTCCCTTAAGATTTCCCATCTGGTACCACTACTTCACCCTTTTCATCTAAAACTATTTCTTATCTGTATCTCTACCGTTATTCTATTAAATTAATATTTAGGCTTTTCTCAAATCAAAAATGGGTTTCATCCAAGTCGTTCACTTGATTAATGACCAGGAGTCAAGGAAATGTTGGTCTTGGGATAAACATCTCTGCCATGGAAAATATATTAGATACAAATATATCAAGAAAAATATTTTCTGTTCTGATCCTATGAATCTTAATTTCAGTAGTACTGGGGAATGCCTTCATTTCACTTGAGGAACTACAGACGCTACAACTGTCAGTCATGCTAACAAAGATGTGGGGAATACACATACAACACATGGTCACAACTATTTCTGCAGAAATCAGCCTGGAAATCTTATAAAGAAAAGGCTACAAAATCTCAAAAAAAACATTTGAAATGGTGCTGACTTGAGTTACGTATCTGTCCTAGATTTGATATTTTTCCCATCCAAACCCATACACCAATCTGTATTTATAAAACCTTGAGCAAATAAGGCTCAGAGTAGTGATGACTGTGTCATTCAGGAATGTGTAATGGCCTTGCAAATGCACTGCCACAGAGCCTCCCTTTTCCATAGCTCTATCAGCAACAATAAATATAGGAGATGAATACTAGTGGGAAAGCGTGGATTTCATCTTATTTTTGTTACATTATTATCCAGGCTTACAAAAATATTTATCGTCCTACAGTTTGATTTGTTATAATATATGTTTACCTTTTATCTTAGAAGAAAAGAGTATCAGACCTCCAAGGATAATGGAGAAGCAATGTTATTTAATTATTCCAAACTATCTAGTGCTTTGGTACACAAAAGATAACAGTCAACATACTGCTACAAGTGTGCTGATATGCAAGCTGTGGTCAAGATAAAATATTTAACAGTGGAAAAATACACTTTATAGTGCAGCTGCTATAATGGGATTTTAAATAAGGAAAAACAATTCTGTTTATTCTCAGTTTTGAATTTATGCACAAAGCTAACTACATTCATCCATAAATTAACTTGGTAACGGTTGAAGATTGGTGTATAATGGAACTTGATCATTTAACATACACACACCAAACAGGTGCAGGAGAGAGAGAAAGCACATGCAGGTAGCTGTCAGCAGCACACTGTCAACACATACAGAAAAGAGCTGATGTTATCATGGAAACAGTGAAAGTAAAGCTTAAAGAGCTTGCACAATCATAGTGCCCCAAGGTTCATTTTCAGACTCAGCATAGCTCCCTCTGTAGAGTTACATGTATTTGAATGTTTAGGCATAGAAAAAGAAGAAAGAAAAAAATTTAAAATAATAACATGGACCACGTCCTTGTAAACTGGCATCCTTCCATGGTAACAAATGCAGCAGTACCAGCTTGTGCCAGCTGAGGATCTGACATTACATGGAAAAATCCTGAGGCACCTGCAGTTCTGTGGGGGTGAATAATTTATGAATACATGAAATGTTCTGAATAACATATTTTTGAATATTTTTCCATTCACTCCATCCCAGTTCTTTCACAGCCCATGTTCTTTAAACGCATTTATTACAAGCCTCACAGTAGGATTGTGACAATGACAATTATTTGGCCAATTCCCACCCGTTTCAGCTTCTTTGCCTACTGCAGTTTTTCTGGGAGGTGAAGAGAGGTGACTATTTTAGTGCATTCTTCTGGCAAGTCTTAGTAAGCGATAGACAAAGGATAGACAAGTAATCCTTCTTGATTAAGAGGACAGATACAGTCTCTTCAGGCCTCTCTAATTGCTTTGGCTGCACTATAAATGTTATTTGGGACTTTTCTCAAATCTACATTCCATTTTTACCCCTAGGACACATTAAATGTTATATATTTTTTCAAAGTCTACTGACAAGTCAGAGAAGGTGAAGGTAGAAGGTAAGGTATAACATGTCTCCAACAGAGCACCTCACTAAAATCCTTCTCTTAGGCTCCCATATGCAAGCCTAGAGATCAACAAAAAATAAAAACCCAGTACCTAGCACTACTCCAAAATTTATTCCTTTTTAGAGGAAGGGTCTACCTGTTGTCTGTGCTAAGGGGCTGCTGCCAGTTAGAGCATCACACCTGCAAAATGGCCTTTAACAGACCAGGAGTTCACACCCCCAGTTCACAGCTCATCCATTACAGATTTTCTCATCAATGGCTGAAATACTGGCAAAGCCTGGGTCCCTCCAGGTCCAGCTCCTCTAGGACCATACTTCTCAGGGTGATCTTACCTGAAAAACAACCAAGAAACTCACTATAGAGCAGACATAGCTTATTGCATTTCCAGATGCCAGAGATAAAATGAAGTGTGCTTCTAAATGTGAAAGCATAGATGCAAAACTCTACTGCAGCAAAAACACTCGGGCAGCAAGATTTTCATTCCATTCCTACATAAAAATGCCTTTGTGGATTTGTCTGTAGTAGTGATAAAGTGTGATGTGAGGCTCTTTAGACAGCCAGTGTCCAAACTGATGCTTCCTGTAGTGGATTAACTATCTCCAGTGAAAACCTGAGCAGCTTCCTGGACTCCTGTCCCTGCTCTCACCCAGAGCAGGAGGTCCCTGCTGAGATGAGCATGAGCAGATGGTGTTGGTACCTGCACCCCCTCTTAACCACCTCATTTGATTTGCATGTTGGGGATATACAGAGACCTGGAGCAGAACCACGTTTATGTGGGCCATTTGAACCCTATTCCATCTCCTTAAGCAGAAGCCTTTATTCCCTTTTCCTCCTTTTCATCCAGAAATTCTACCTCTTATGTACACCTTTACCAGCAATGCTGGAGGAGCTGTGCTCTCCTTGCATGTGCACAATTTCCCATTAGTCTTCCTGAGATTTATGTATGTATCCAAAGAGGAGAATGGCCCTCTATGAATGTTTCAACAATCAGAACAATGCAGCATTGTGCATCAGACTGTTCAAAATGTTTCTAAACACTGTGTTCAATACACACGACTTGATTTCCAAAGCTACTTTGGACAGAAATGATTTAGAAAACAACTCACAAGTAAACTAAAGCTCTTCTAATAAAACAAATATTTCACAGTTCATTTAATCTAAGATATTGAAAAGAACCGCCAGTACTCAGGTACGTGACCTGAAGCACAGAACTTTATTGCTTTCTCCACCAGGGATTAGAAATGTTTGGAGTAAAAAAGTTGCTGCTAGGCAGAGCTCCTTTAACCTAACAGTCATATCCCAGGACCACTTATCCTTTCCCAAGAAGTAGATAAAAGAAGAGGGGGAAATTGAGGTCAAGAAGACTTCTTTTTCTTTTATCTACCACGTTACAGAACAAATTGAAAACTCACAACTAAATAAGTGAAACACTTCAAAGAATTTGCATTTGGTAATATGTATTAAGAGCTTTACATTATCTCACAAATTTTTTTTCCTATAGGAAGGGTTTTGTTCTATGAGACACTTTGCCTTGTTGGTGCACGGTAGTCTCCTTCCTTACAAAACATTTCCCTCACACCATTTGTCCTCCGATATCCCTCTATTTCCCCTTCTCTTCCATTCAGTGAAATGCTTGTTCAAAGGGCACAAGGCTGTCATTAAATGGTCAGTCTGCAGAGTCATGATGTTCATGCATAATACTTGCAACAGATGAAGCTCCCACCACTCAGACAACGTGAGTGAACAATGCCCTGGACATTTTGGGGCCAGTTCGGACTACATAAAGCTTACAAGCATCAGACTAACCAGACAAAGTATACATATTTTTCAGGGAGTAGTCCAGCTAGGTGTCCTTACTGCACACTGTAATCTGTTTCACATTCTAGCATATTAATAAAAACCAAATTGAATTCATGGAACTACATCTCTTCTGTATTAATCTCAACAAGCCAATGATTTATCAAAGCTCTCTATTGCTAATCTTTAGATGAACTGACACTTTTGCAGTCTGAAATAATGAGTGCATTCACAAGGAAAAGAAAGCTAATCAAATTAAGTATCCCTCAATATTTTTAAAATTATCAAAAAATTTCAACTGATTCTAATTACCAGCATCCATTCCGTCTCTTTTTTAAGTAAATAAATTGCACAAGGTCAACCCCAGCCAAACACATCACACCTGTTCTCTTACCTGAAGAAGGAGCAGATCCACAGTGGTGCCCTTTTATTACATTAACCTCCAGGGACTGCTTGGAAAGCCCTTGCAGAAGGGTGTTCTCATGGAAAACGCAACAGCATCTTCCAAATATAGATGTAGAAATGGTGAAACTTCTGAGGGTCTCACCAACCCCAAATAAAACCACACCTCTCACACTATTTTTTCCATAGCACTAATGCTGGCTACAGAATTAACTCCATCAGAAAGAAACTCAAAGGCTGTTGCTGTTACTTGCTCATTGTCTTCCAATCAAAGATAATTTGACAAGTGAAATTATATTAAAAAAAAATCCAATAAAACCTAGTCCTCTGAACTCATGTAGATATTTAATTCCAATTGAAATCAATGGGATTTAGGGGCCTAAGTGCCTTTGGGACTTTAAATCTTAGTATATATTTTAATACAATGTAATCAATAGTTCTCAAGGCAGAAGGACTGGAAATGCTCCAGATGCCTTATGAAGATGAGGGTACTTTTTTATCAGATGTCTCTGAAGACACGGAAAATAATTATTTGCCTTCTTAATCATCATCCAAAAAATATTACAAGTTAAATAATTTTCTTTTAATAAATACATATGAACAAGTAAAGTGACAATCATTAATTTATTCATGTTTATCAGATATAGTCACTGAGCAAATCGGTCTTGTTGGGAGATTCGCAGATAAACAGACATCCATTGACAGCACGGATTACCATGAGGTATTAGCCCTTGCACTGAGAAAATACATTGAAAGTTTCATAAGACAGCAACAATGCATGGTCGTAAGAGAAAAAAATCCAGTAAAATTTCTATTTTTTCATGTTATTTTAAATAAAAATATATTTTTATTTAAAACAAATAAACAAACCAAAAAAAGGAACACAAAATTACATTAGGCAGAAGTATAAATAGGTTTTTTATGTAGACTTTACATCTAATTTTCTAGCTTTTATTATTTGGTATAGTTGTATGACCAAATGTATAAGATAATAGGATATTTCAGTAATTAATATAATGTAAACCAAGAATAATAGAACTTATATTTTTGCTAATTCAGTAGCTGGCTTTCTGCAAACTGCATCATGTTCCCATATTGTCTTAATTACAAGAATAACAAAATTACTAATTGAGAAAGTACTTGGTTTTTCTAGACACATTTTACCTTATTATTTACGCTCAACTCTAGATAAAAGTTTAGTGGCTTGATTTTCAAACACTTGGTATAAGGAGTTCACTTTCTGACAAATATGGGAGTTTTACCACAAAGCTCAGCTCTTTTGAAAATCAGACCTTTACCCACTTAAAAGTTTTGAGTATTTATTTTGTTAGATCTTTCATCAAGTGATTTCAGTTTGAGTACCAGACCCCTATATTATTTTGAAAGCCGTGAGCTGGCAAATTTATTTTATACACATCCACACAAACAGTACCTTGCCTTTGGACATGAACACTAATTAATCAGAAATTACATCCATCCATTAGTATAAGAACGTCTAAACAAAAAGAAATCAAACAAAAAGACGACTGTTTAGGGAAATTTTTAGCACTTAACCTGGGCTTTTGCATGCCCCAGCTGGCAGAATGAGTCTAGGTTGGGCATATTCATAAATATCAGCTTTTAAAAGGAATCTGTTTTCCCTACAGTAAAATTAATTTGAAGAAAAGTTTCACCAGAAAATAAAAAAGATCAGTGTGGGTTTCTACTTGGCAAAAGTTTTGGAGAGAAGGAATTTATTATACTAAGCAAAAGCAACTACCACACCATGCAGTCAACTTCTGATAAAGCAACTTGCCTACAGAATAGCCCAGAAATGTAGCATGTAAATAGGTCTACAACAGTCACAAGTTTGTAAATAGTGGATTGGTTAGCCTACCTTAAACCAGATTTGGTGAAAAAAAATAGTAGTCTTTGAACTTCACTTAACTATATCCATCTAACATGAATAATTCACTCCAATTTGCTCCTGCTGTCAGGTGATGAGAAGTAAATGGTAGACACCAACATGATGGGAGTTCTTTTATAGTGTCCATTTCCAAACAAACAAAATGAAAATTCTGCCTTCCATTACAAATGAAAAGGCAGGATTCAAACTTCAAAGTGTCAAGCTTTTTCTAGAAAAAGGACAGACGAGAACCATCATTTTTATGCTAACAAACGTAGAAATAATGCTTCTTTTCTCTAATCTTTAGATAAAGATATGGCCATTGTTGGTCTATTGTGGACTTAACCTACATTTTGAAAGCTGGACCAGTTCCATACTGACAAATAACCACTGCTCTCATCCCAAAAATCTGCACTACAGTTTTCTCATTACATAGCTCTTGGTGTGAGATGATCATGGAAAGAAAGAGCATTGCCTTACTTCTTCCCACAGTAGCCCTTGACTAACCTGTCTTTACAAAGCTATTCAGTATTTCTGTTACCTACCTTTTTTTTCCAAGCTGCAAGAGCCACAGTTACAATAGGGAGCATTATTTTTACACAGCTTGTCTGATTTTATCTTTTATTAGTTTGCAAAGAATAAACCAGGATGGTGGGAAGGAAAAGCTGTTCTTCAAATACCTACCCTGTCATACTTCACATGCTTTTGTCTGCAGTGTTCTTAGTGCTCAGTGAGCTGAGCAGTGTTGGGGCAAGTGTGATCATAAATTTGCTTGTGACATTATAAATGCTTTTTCATGATTGCTATTCTTTAGCAATTATCTTTGCTAATCGATATTTTGCAGTGTTTGGATGCAAGGCCCAGACAAAGTTCTAGTTGTCGTATTGTAGACTTAAGTTGTGCTTATTGATAACAAAGGAGACCTAACAATGTGTCTTCGAGGAAAACAGAGACAGCTCAGGGACTCTTGGCATGGTCTGGTGTGACCCAAGTTCAGTGTGTGGAGATGGCAACTGATTTATATTGGCTTCCCACACGCTGATACTGCAACAATTCACAGTCAAACCAAGCACCATTCCTTAAAAAGGTACCATCCAAACTGTGAGCATGTGAATAAAATTAGACTGGCAAACTCTAGCTATGTACAGACCGTGATTTCCAAATAGTTTCCTGGTTTACAATAGCTTATAAATGCCATGTTTGAGAGTCATCTACAGTGATCTTACACAGCTCTGAAGAATACAGATCATTCTTTAATAGTTCCAATGTGAATGCAGTCCTATAACCTGTCTTGATCTGTACCAGAAGCTACATTAAAAACAGGACTCCAATACGTCTCTTGAGGAGGTGGCTATTTTAGCAGAAGGTGAGAAAAGAAAAGAAAGTCACAATATTGTATTTTCCAAAGTTCTGCAGTAGCAAAGGCATTCAGAGATTTCCAGGAATTAATAGTCAACCACATGAAGTATGTACAGAGTAGAACTGCAAAATTATACCAAATACATCTCTACTCAGGAAGTGAGGAACATATTTCTCTCACCTTCTTTCTGAGCCTGCTGTGTCCCTAGCTCTGGTAACGTGAAACAGCTCCATATTCCAAACCTCAGTGGAACAGCTCTACATCACATCATCTACAATCTACTTAAGAACTCTAGTGTGAGGTACTGATAAATCCAGGATAAATAGCTAGCCTGTCTATGTATCAATCTTTTCTTCATGGATGGATGACTAACATAAAATACTTAAGCTATTTAAGATGGAAACAGCTATTTGTAACAATCATAAGTTTCAAAACTCTTAGACACCTGATGCTTGATATTCTGTAGCCCAGTTAAACAGGATTCATGCCACATGCATATGAGACATGTGCCACACTAGCATCTATGACCATTTCTTACCATTAGCATAAAATGTTCCAAATTGATTGTCAGTTTGTGAAATATTTAAAATACTCAGTAAACAACTAAAAATTGTTACAAAAATGCTATATGTCAAACAAAATTGCACTATGAAACATGAAAAAATGTTATACTTAAGCTGCCAAGTGTTTCAAATGTAGATGTGAACTCTTTTACCTTTCTGTTTTGCCAGAAAAAAAAATGTGCATCTCATACAAAAAAAAAAATTATAGTACAGCAGCTTTTGTCAGGAAGGGGACTAGTTTCTGTAAATGGCGGGGCCAGTAATAGGTTAAATTAAATTCTCAGGTTACTAGACAGGTTAGTCAGGCACTTCCCTGTTACATCTTTAGGTTTTTGCTTCCTATATTATACCAAGAGATATGACCAAAGCATAGTGCATTTAATTTTAATTTGTACTTTTTATTTAATAGACATTAAATATATTTTTCTCCTGCTAAGAACATTTGCATTAGGAGTTCCTTCCAATTGCTCAAAAAAATTTGAAGTTACTGAATTTTCAGTGGAGTTACTGGACCAAATGTATTTCCAATGTAAATCTAAATAAATGGATTTACTACACCAATATTAACAACAGTGGTGTTTTACTTACTCCTATATATGCTTTTCATCTCAATTGTTTTCAATTTTCTATGGAACACTGCTAATAAAGATACCACTTTTTATGTTTTAAAGGTATTTGAAGGCCTTCTGGAAAATAAGAGGCAGTTTTAACAAATATTAATTTTCCATTTCTACAAGTCATTACATTTAGAAATATATAATCCTATAAACAGTCCTACTGTATATGTATAGAGTCAGAAAAGAACACGAGACTAAATAAAACCTTGCAAAGTATACAGCATAATTATGCAAAGCTGCAATGTGAAGCAATTTATGCCATGGCCAATAGTGGGGGCTAATACTAAGAAGAATTTATTTTAAAAAATAGCAGGAAAAGAAGAGTATGCACCAACTATTCAAACAGAAGTAATAAAATGCTTTATTTTGAAGGGTGCCTTGACATAAACATTCTGGGATTTCCCTTAAAAGAGACCTTGCCTTCTCCTTTTCTTTAATTATAATTGTGATAGAGTGACGCAGTCTTCATATAGCACCCGTTGCCACCTTACAGGTGGTGCAGTCCCAGGCATTCTTTGGTGGGAGTTTGTACAAAGTTACTCTGCATTCCCCAAGTTTCAGCCTGGCCGAGCCCGCCCAGCTCAGCCAGCTGTACCGCACTGCATCAGCCTCAACACGGGCTGAAGAAGCTCATTGCACACTGAGCTTTTGCTTACGTAGAGACACATCAAAACAGGTTTTCCATTGCAATTTCAGCTTCAAATTCTTGTACTTCTTGAAGGAATAAATCAAAACCAGAAACCACATTGACTTATGCTTTGGATACTGCTCAGGGATACAGCGGCTCCCTTACTAGACATTTTAGTGATTTTAGCAGCTTAAACAATCCACCTGGCACCTCATTCTCCACATGTAAAGGAAGAGATGTGTGGTTTCCTTTTTTTTCTGACTCTCCTGTTTATTTCAGAGCAGTGAAAAAGACACATCGAAACCATAGACTCAGGGAGCTTTAATTTGTCAGGCATATAAGAAACATTATTCCTAATCAAAATATCTATAGACACTATGATATTTCAGTATATTAGAAAGGGTTCTTCATTCTGTTGTGATTAAAAGAAGGAAAAGACAACACCCATAAAATTCTAATTAGAGAATAACTGACTCTAGGAGAGATTTTCAGAGGAGTCTGAAGAATACACCTTTGTCAAAAGCGATTTATTTAAAAAAATCCAGAACAACTCTAGCATGTAAATCAAACCAGCCTGTCCCCCATTTCCAAATAATTCTCATTTATTTTTTCAGCCTACTGGCAAATGCCACCTTGTCTTATTTACACTGCATACTGACTCTCAGAAAACCATACCAAAAACTTCATACTTCAATTCCAGCCAACAGTAATGGAAAGTGTAACCTAAATTGCCTTGCAAATGCTTCTTGCATCCATAAGTGAATTACATGAAACTTCTGGGAAACCTGTCTGCTCGATGCTATTGTGCAAAGCACGAAGCAGATCTGAGGCAGGAGCAGGGATGGGGGATATCCTATTTGCATAAGGAAGATAGCTCCTTTGTAAACATTGATACAGAATGGCAAGTCTAGCAATGACTTTTTCCCCCCTAAACTCTCTCCCCTCTGACTTACACATCCTTGTAATATATACTGCTGTTTTGACTTGAGCTATGCACCCAAATAGACTATTTGTGGAGCATTTGTGATGCACAGATCTATTATGCACAGCTATCAGAGGTCAAACACAGAGCAATTCTATACCTCTGATGTCAGCCTGAACAGAAGCATTGTTCTTGGCAGTGACAGGAAAAAGGCACCACATCCAAATTACTGAAAGCCTTCTCATGGCAGAAGAAAAAGCTGTCAGTTTAACAGCTGAACACAGAAGGTTCAACCAGTATATATCCTTCTCATTCAAGTAACATGAAACCCTGGAAAAAAAAAAGAAAGAAAGAAAAGAAAAAAAAATAAAAGCTAGAACTGTGTCAGATTTTTTAAGTTGGAAAAGCTCTTGTCAACGCTGAACAAAGAAAACCAGCCATTTGTCTTGCCAAGACAGTGCTACTGAATTACAAAATAAAAGAGAAAGAAGGAGCCTCGATATAAATATATAATGTGTATGTCTGCACCGAAAGAGAAAATATTCCAAATTTACTATGGTTTCATATTTACACTGCAAAGTAGGCTGAAATCTACATGAAAATCTGTTATTATACACATTCACACACAGGTATATGCTGATCTATAGAAAATCTATAAAGTTTTTCCCCTATGTATATTTCCCTCTTCTGTATTTCATTACTCAAAATAAAAATAGTTCTCTAATTACCACACTCATATCTTATTCATGCTCAGTGTATGTTCCTTGAACATCATCCCCAAACTGCACACGCTGTACTTAAAGAGCGGGGAGACATCTCCCTGCCTGGGGTGAATGACCCCTTCACACATCTTTGACAAAACAGACCTCAGCATGTCAACAACTATCTAATAATGATACAAGAAACGAATCCTCTGACTCTGGGCTGTGTGAAATAAAGGTGTAGGCTGTGTCATGCCCTGAGGCTACAATCCCCTCGCCATTCCCCAAGAACAAAGTGTTGCTCAGTGTAAGGGAAAGCTGTTTGGAACTACGGCAATGATTACCAAATCTTCACTTTTTCTCCTCTCTTAGTTTTAAAACATACACTGGGTGAACAGCAAGCCTTTGTAAGAGCTAAGTATGTAATCCAGCTTACAGGCTATATTTCATTTTCTAATGCATAAGTAAGAGAGATTTAAAATTCCAGTAAATAGTTCTAACCGGCTACATCAAACAAGTGAAGCATTAGATGGGGAATGTGCATGCATCTGTCATCTGATCTGCCACATGGTCCTTGAAGAAATATCAATCCTGATAGGTGCTTTACAAGTTTTGTTTTCCACTACCACTGGATAAGCGGTTTAAAAAGTGACACTAATTTTTAGGAGAAGAACCATGAGAAGTAATATGAGGAGACAGTTGTACACAGTCACAGGATGAATTCAGAATATTAAAATGTTACTCTCTGCCAACATGAAAGAAAGAATTGACTTTAATTTCATTCCTGTGGGTTGCTCTGGCTTTTTTGTCAATACAAAGCAAAAATAGATAATTTTAGCTGATTAGAAGTTCCCATGCTCTTCTTATTTATCTCACACTTGAAATCACAACACTCAGCTTGTGACAACATAATTGTCTCCATAGAAACTAATTGAGTTCTCACGAAATGGAGCATTTGCACAATATTTGGACCCTGTTTACTGAAAACCTGGTAAACACGTGTCCTGCACAAACTGTCACCACTGGCAGATTTCATAGAAACCCACAAACCAGCTTAGTAGGGATTTATTAAAACAATACTGTTTCCTACCTTTAACCAGCCAAAAAATAAATCAATCATTACATGAGGACTAAGTAAACTTCTCAGCTGTTCAGCATCAGGAGGCATGGTTCAGTGTTCTTTTATGCTCAGGTGTAGCTCTGCTCAGCCTAAACTGTGCATTAGGTGTCTGATTACTTGGAATTGTTGACACATGACACTGACTCACAAACCAAAGAAAATGCTGTGAATACTGTTTACAGTATAAAAGTGTATACCAAGCTTTCTGAGGTTAAATTCCTATTACCTTTATTTTTCAGCTGCTTCTAATTTTAGAACTTTAATCATCATTGAAGATCACTTTAGGGTCAACTTTGACATCAAACTAAATCCCCAAAACCTTCTCAAATACACGATTTCTATAAAAGCCTTTATGAAATAGTGGACTTTTGAAATTCTCTTTATTTGACTGCAATAAATGTTAAAATGAGGCTATATTCCTTTGCTATATCAATACCTGGAACTGCTTTTGTACATGACAGTAAGTGGGATACATCTTGCTTAATTTCATTCCTTGTACTCCCTATACAGCAATCAGGAGGTACTGGCAGATAACGACTCAATCTGCATGCTCAAAACAAGCATCTATGACTAAAGTGGTGTCTGGAAATGAAGTCAGTGACAAAATTTTAATTATCCTCCAAACTATAGCGCGCCCTCCTGTGCCACTGACCTATGCGGTCACCGTGACCATCCAGCTGTGCACCACAGCCCAGGGTGGAAGAGGGGAGGGATTGCTCATCAGCATTTCCAGTGATTTACAAAGGTGAATACGGGACAAATCTAGATACTCTTCCCAAACACCTTATTTAAATTTTTCATTTTGCCTAACAGATAACATTTTGCTAAGCCTCTCAATAGAAAATGTGTCTTATGGCTTTTGGGGCAGGGAGAGCCTTTTTTTTTTCTTCTTTTTTTTTTCTTTTTTCTTTTTTTTTTTGGACAGACTATGCAAAAGAAGGAAAGACAGAACTCTTGAGCATATAATGGTCAGTACAGCCTGCATACCTTAGGATAAGCCATTTATATGTAGGATACTACCATCTGAGGCTGTCTTGCCAGAAAAGAAACAGATGGTGACAATAAAAAGCAAAAATGAACTTCATTCTTCCATAACAAGGCAGTAAACCCCAGCATAATATTATTATTTTCCATAAGTCAGGTCTTAACACATCAGGGGCAAAAGATGAAAAAACTGAAAAAAAGAAAACTTGTGCTTTTGTTCCAAGGCTTTGATGTCATCACTGTTGGTTTTTGGAAAAGAGCTTGCAAAACTCTAAAAAATCCCTTTTAGTCTTTAGGTTGCTCTGCTTAGGGATTTAGAAAGGATGTCAGTGTAGGGTTACAGACCAGATGACAATTCTCTTTGCTGCCAAGTGTACGTGGGCTGGAGGGATAAATAAGATGCATGAAGTTTGTAGTTATCTCTTTTCCCATATATTGACAGAATAAATTTCACTATGCACTGACTGAGGGTTTTTCTAATTTCTCTCCCATCTCTAGGATCCCTTGGGTATGTGAATGTTTTTCTTTCTCTCTCTTGTTTCCCAATTCTGGCTTGCAAGTTTATCCCACACACCTGCAAGAGCAGGGTCTTTCAGTCACAAAGAGCTGCCAGAGCTCTCACGACAAGGAGGAGACATAATTTGGAGCATCTTTTTCAGCTTCATTAATAACAAAACACCTGTGAGCTAGGGAGTTTAAGAGACTGTGTCTTCATCATTTATGAATCTTCCTCCCTGCTGTGGCACTTAGCTCTTTGCCAGCTCAACCTGGCACAATTCCTCAGCATCCAAAATTAAAAAAGGAAAAAAGTGCACTTTTGTCTCCAGTGAAAGCAGCAAGGATGGTGAAGACAGGGAGAAAACAGCATCAGGAGCTGAAAGCCTACCCTTGCTAGAGCTGGTAAGAATGACAAGCCTTGACACTGCTGCCTATGTATTCTCAGTTTGACACTTTGTTGTTGTTGTAAGAAAAATAATGGACAAGGGAAAATATAATCCTAATGACGCAAGTATGACATTATAGCTGCTCCTCTCCTCCACAGCCCCATTGCAAACTTACTATAGTACATTGAATTT
This sequence comes from Oriolus oriolus, assembly GCA_013400235.1. NCBI lineage: Eukaryota > Metazoa > Chordata > Aves > Passeriformes > Corvidae > Oriolus > Oriolus oriolus. Next base: position 1,856,161 of record VXBT01011472.1, read on the forward strand.
TTAATTTTATTGATGAATAAAATGGCTCTGGCAAAAGCAGAGAACAGCTTCTAAGCCTATCTTTCCATAATAAGTTTCTAAAGGGAAGAACTGCCATTAACACATTCTTGCCATGAAAGGTCTAAACCCTATCACAAAGATTTATTTTTAAAGTCATTGTCTTTACTGGAAAGCTTCAAGGGACACTCTCACAAAATGTTCCATTCTGAAGTGCTACCAAAGGAAGGGCATTTGATTTGCAACCAAACTAACAGCAGCTATACAACATGTTGTGGTTAATTTGACCTCTGAGGACACTGGAGCACTTTGCAAAGTATCCCAGACTCCCAGGCACTGAAATCGCCTTTTGATATCATCTGAGTTATTGCCATCCCCCATGAGCCTTTTGAAATTCTCTCAATACAAGTGTTAGGACCTAGGAGTCCTTTGGTAGACAGTAAAAATGCAAGCCAGAGATCATTGTATAAATCAATTATTACATCTCACAGTCTTGTTCAATAGGATTAAACAACCTGAAGGTCTGATAGATATCCCTATCTAACTGCAGCAGACACAACAGCGACCATCATCAAAGAATTTACCTGATGTTATAGTATTAGCATTAAATCTTGGATGAGAAATAACGTCTTTAAATGCCAGAGATTCACTAAGGTACAGAAGTGAATGACCAAATCTGTCTTTTGTGACTTTTAAAGAACAAACTACAGCTTCTGCAATTGTTTCTGCTTTTACTTTGGAGATGGGGCAGAGGTGCACCATCTTCATACTGATGATGCTCAGTATGTCCCGTCCTCTTGTCTTTTGTAGTATATGTGAGTAAAAATCGCAGATTCTTACAATCTGAGAAATATTTTTACTTTAGGATATACAGATTTTGCACACAATTTCTGTTTTATGGACTCCTTGCAGAAGAAATGTAGTAAAAATAATGATCTGAAATGGGAAGCCTGGGCAAGAGCTGATGTACCACAGGTTTTCCCTCAGGTCTACTAATGGACCTCCACACAGCTTACAGGGTCTCTCTTTTTTCTTTAGCAAAGCATTTCTGGCTGCCCCTGAGTTGTGCCACTCTGTGATATAATCCTGCATTCTGCAAGCAGAAAATGACTGCATCTGTTATTCATATTCTGGTGCTTCATCATATAAACAATGCCTTGAACCTGCCCCATCAGGGCTGCCATCCCAGCTCATCACCAGACCAAGCAAAGGGTGTAACCCTAACGTGAGCAAGTGTCTCTCTGGGATATGCCTGACTTACAAGTTCAAATTCAAACACAAAGAAATGCAGCTGAGACCTTTGTTCTTTTCTCATGTGGCAAGTACTGGAAACCCCACTGGAAATTCAGAAGGATGAGATACATACTGTGGGTTTCCTCAACATTCAGTGCCTGCAGTTTGTGCAAGACCAGGTTTCAATAAACCCCACCACAGATTAGTTGGTAACTTTGGAAATGCATATATTAAAATCTCACAAGAGAAAAAATAACCCAATATTTTTAGAAAGAGGCTATTCAAAAATTCACTCAGTTCTTATGGTTTTGAATATTCTCAAGTTCAGTTTTACAGCAAAACTAAGTCATGGACAGAAAACCTGAGTTGCTTTAAATGGTATGACGCTCCACTGCTGTATTGGTTGAAAAGTATAATTCAGACAGCTTAGTGCTTCGTTCTGAGTCACTGTTTTAGTCTAGTTTGTAAAGAAAACTGGAAAGTTTCTTAAATGTCTTCTCTTGGAAAAAAAATTAATTAAAAATCCCCATAGAATGGAAAATACAGCCCTGCCCAAAGGCTAAAATCAGGACATAATATTGAAGAAGAAAACTGAAAAAAAAAGGAGATATACACAGTGAAAAGAGGATATAAGAAAACAACTGAGTGAAAGAAAGGGAATGTGAAGGAATTTTCTGCTTATTGTTATGTCTCTATTCTCTCATTGTAATTACCATATACTTTAGCCAATAATAAGACAAAATAAGCAGATGAGATCCACAAGAGCAGTAAGTCTCACTCACAGATTAAAAGCAGGTGGCAGAGTGAGAGAATAACGTGAATGGGGTAGGACTCCTGATCTGGAGGAGAAAGATGACGTGGACACAGCTCTCCCAGCACCACAGGGGAGCAGGGCAGCCCCCACAGCTGGGCTCCCACAGACAGCCCCAGCTCACAGGGCAGCACTGTCCTGGGCTTCCTTCTCACTCAAGTAACACAAAACCACAGAAAGCAAGCTAGAACTTTCAGATTCAGTGTAATGTTACAAAAGCTTTTGTCAGTGCCAAACAAAGAACACAACTGAGGCAGTGCCATTGAATTAATAAATAAAAGATAGAGTTTCAATATGTATTTATAGTCTAAGTATACAGTCTGCTACATATGTAATGCATATATCTCTCCTTACCTTCTAATATTTACTTATAACCAATATATTTAATGCATAAGCAAGCATTCTATAGAAAATATAAATCCTAGGAGTACAATATGGATCACCCACTGAGAACAAATAATCATCTCTCTGAGAAGAGCATCTTTACATTACAATCTCGTGTGCTATCTTTCTTACACTCTCAGCACATGAAGGTGTTCCTAAGGCCAGGATCAGCTCTGACAGCCCTGCAGCAGGGTGACACCAGGGGCCTGTGCTCAGGCAACTCAATTGTACTGCTAACATTTAGAACCACAGTCAACAACACGTACCAAGTAATTTGCATGTAATGGTGTTGAGTGGCTTCTAAATTTATAAAACTGAGCATATTGCCCACTCAAAAGGGATATTACTTGTTATTTTGATGTTAGATGTGATTTACAAGGCCAACAAGTTAACAGCACAACCAATAGCTAACAAATCCATACCATATGGATGTGGCTCTACAGATGACAAACATGCCTTGACTCACCTGCAGTTTATTTTCTAGTATACATAGATGCCTGCACTCAGGCTTTAGCCTGACTCTTTTCCAGTACTGTCAACAGTTTAAAAATTGAGACCAATTTCAATCAAGAGTTTCACAGACCAGCAATGTAAATATTCTTGGGAAACATGACATCCAACCTTTAACAAGCATTTGTCATTAACTTATATAAGCCTGCAGCTGGAAAGAGGGGGGAAAGGAATAAGAAAAAAGAAAAACCAAATGTTGTTACCTTACTAATTAACCAGAATGGTGATTAAAACACAGGAGTACATAGCACCCTTACAGGACAGAACTGGTTGGGCCACTGGTAAGCCAGAAGCTTGACCAAATCATTGTCTTGAATAACTCAGAAGGTTGAAGGAAATAACTACTTACAGAAAAAAAAATCCATTGGATATCTATCTTCTGTTGTTTATATTATTGACCTGATCACTTGGCAGGGTAGGTGAACAATGTTAAGTCAAATTCCCAAACGGTTTAATTCAGCACAGCTTAATTCAGCTTTAATTTAGCACAGTTTCATTGACTGCAGTCCAGCTGGGCTGATTTATTCCAGCTAAAGGGTTGGCCCCACTCTAGTGTAACTGGTGAAAACTATTATCCTCTGAAAGCATGATCATAAAGAAAAAGGTATTGAGAGGCATAGTATGAAATACAGGGTGTTGATATACTGAATGCTAACAATGTTTATTGCAAAGACAGCTCACTCTCTCACTACTGTGATTATAGTTGCCTTTTGTTACAACAGAGCAAAAGAAGAACATCTTTATTACTTGGAAGTCCATGTGCTCCTCCTATTTATCTTGCGCTTGAAATCTTTACCCTTAGTTTGTGACAACATAATTATCTCCATGGAAACCAGCTAAATTGTCATGAAATAGAACACTTACGTAAACCCTGGACCCTGCTTCTTTCCCAGCAAGCACGAGCACTGTACAGACTGACCTGGGCACATCTACACGGGCCCAGTTTCCCCCTTGCAGAAATGCCAGAACACACTGCTTTCCCTGTGCAGCCAGATTAAACCACTCCCTACATTAAGGCTTCATAAATAGCTTTCCTAAAAGGCTTCATTAATTGTTCAATGCAATGAAGAATTACTCTGGTTTGATATTCAGATATCTGTATGTCTACCTAAGTCAGGCTTATGGTGATTTATAGAACAGTACAACGTATGCAAGGTGTCATGGAAAACATCAATGCTTTACAAAACTGAATTTCCAGTTTCACAGTCTGAAAACACAAGTATAGCAAGGCAAATATTTCCTAACATGAGTTAGAATGTTCATATCATGGAAGCTTAGCAACAATGAGAAGATTAAGTATGGGAGTTCTATTAAAGTATTTTTTCCCTTAGTGCTTTTGAAAATCCCACTGCACACTATTAGCTGCAACTATGCTGGGCCAATCCTATTAGCTCTCTCCATTAAGTGTTCACAACTTCCCCTGGAAGATCTATTCTTCCATTTCAGCAGATATTTCATAAATTAATTGCAGGCGTTTCACAGTTAAGTTACATTCTTTTTTTTTTAAATTGAGCATGCACTGATGCTTTGGATAACATTACAGAGAGACCCTTGAAGACTTCACCATACTTAATAAATAAATAAATATGTGTATACATACACAGACTCTTCTGGGGATAGAAGAGAGGAATAGGAATTTTGTGGTAACATACCATGCATTTGTAACATATTGCAGATGTCTAAAGGCCAAATTATTTTTAGCCTGCTTTCCTAAAGAAATGAGTCTTTTGTGCTTGTGCCTCTGCCTGTTCCTTTGATTCTGCTGGCCAGTTATCCTCAACAGACAGGCAGTATTATCAGAAAGATTGTTGCTAAAGATTTCACAAAAGCCAGAGCCAAATTCTGTCCCCATTAAGGAGATGCTCAGAGGACTTTGTCCCTGCACATTTTCACAGCATCACTTCTGGCTGCTCACGCTGAGGACAGGCTCACTCTGGACCAGCAGGGATATTTGCTGTCTTTGTCCCCTCTAACTACACAAGAGCGCATGAGTTACTGGGGAGAGATTACGAAACACTAAGTTAAACAACTTCGTCGGAAAACAGGGCTGAAACATAGAAAAGACTCTGAAGTACTGCCATGAAGAAGATGTGATGAGGAGAAATGAAGCTGATGACATGATAGAACACATGAAGAAATCGGACAGAAATCTACAAGACTTTATTAGGAAAGGCTCATAGGGGAGCTGTTCCTGGAAAAACAAGTGCTCTCTTCTTGTAAAGCAATTAACTGGAATTCACTGTCAAAGGTATTGCAATTTTGTAAATTATTTCAAGAGAACAGTCATCTAAATTTACAAATGCTTTTTGTTTCAGGTGAATACATAAGGCTTTCCTCCCCCAAGCTACTCATTTCTAAAGCTGTCCTGGGCTCCAGCAACAGCAATTTCATCCCACATTGTATTTAGTAAATTGCACTGAAGCGCATGAAGCCTTCCCATAATCTCTGTAAACATGGCTGTATATCTAAAGGCAACTCTTACATATGGGTCATTTTCTATTCTAGTGCTTGATATCTCCTATTCATGACCACGTCATCTAAAAATGAAGTAAAAATGAAGTTGTTCTGCATTTAGATGCCAAGTAAGATATTCTAAAATATATAAAATACAGACATTTCCATAAACATAATTTTCTATACATATAGTAGATTGTGTCATTCATATAATGCCTTTAAACCAAACAAAATACACATCTGGAGATTTAAAGAGCTCTACAAGCACTAGGTATTTTGCTTGAATGCATCATTACCTGTATACCTGTATTATCTTCTCCTGGGCAGTGGTAAGGAGTGAATCTGAAATGGTTAGGCTGTTTTATCACCCATCTGAAGTTTAGTATAAACTGAGTCAGGAAAACAAGAGGCCAGACACAACAAATTTCCTGAAACTGGGGATGGTGAGTAACACAGCTTACACATATGGTGTGGCACCTGGTGCTCATTACACACAAATCAAACAAGCTCATCATTCTTGTAAAGCATTTCTCCAATACGAGCCTGTTAAACCCCCTTCTCTTCTATTTCCCTCTAATTTTTAGGCGTCATGGTCAAAAGGTGACAACCACTAACAGGAACATACCAGTTTGCCACTAGGGAATAGGCTGCAGCTGAGTTCCCTATTTCTAAAGACTTTCATTTTGTGGTCCTGTAAGATTAGGGCACACGACCCACCCCCAACAGCTGAGAGCACTTAGCAGTACCCCCCTCCCTCATTCCATCCTGTGGGAAGCATTTCAGAAGCTCTAGACTAGACTGAAAAAACCCATACAACTCAAAAATATCTGACAAGAGTAGCAGACAGTCTACAAAAAGCACATAAAATAGAATTGTTAACAGCTCACATTTGAACTAACGTGATAGAAGTGTCACTGTAACAGTGGGGCAGCCTCAGTGGTTACCCCAGTTAAATGTAACAAATGCAGAATATTCCCCAATGCTGTTTAATAAAATGTGGCCCCACAGTGTTTGCATAAGAGAGGACATGTACAGTACAACCACTAAAGGACTCCTGGGCTTCTCCAAGTTATCTCCCATAGAGCTTCCCACAGCCTTTTCCTTAGGTTTGCAGGAGGCAGAACACATTTAATGACCTAATAATTAACAAAGAAAGGCTTTAATTATATGATAATTGCAAGGTTGGGTTAGAAAGGGTTTATGTTATGAAATGAGATGCTCTTACAGAAGCACTCTGGTGAAGTGCACATCCAAAATAGATCCTATTTTATTTGCATGTGCTTTTTAGTCTAGAATACCCACAGAGCCCTGCCAAAATGACCAGCTGATGCTGTGGCAGCCTTGTGATTGTACCAAATAGTACAAGGAAAAGGGACTATCCTGCTTCTCTGAGCAGCTGTGTGAGTCCAGTAGCTCTGTAGTACAGCATATCAATTACCCAGTAATTACCCCCTCAGATTCCTGTTACTTAAAAAAAAAACAAAACCAAAAACAAAACTTTGCATCTACGTTTCATACAGAAAAGGTGATGCTGGAGGAAGAGAACAGCATTTTCACACAGGTTCTTTCTTTCTTTTAAAAGGTCACAGTCTGTAATTTTTAACTTGTTGTATAAGATTTTGTATTCACTAAGGCTTCTGTAACAGGTCAAAATAAAAGTTGTGGAGTCAGACAGAGAATAGTAAAATAACAGTATTCAGAATAAAGACAATCTGATACATAAACCTCTATAAGAAGCCACTATCTAGCATTTTAATTAAAAACCTCATCATAGTGCTATTTTGCAATATTTTTCAAAACCTACTTCTTTTACTCAAAGAAGAAATTTAACATTTTTATCATAGAAACATCTCATTACATTTAACCATGACATGAGGAAAAGCAGTCATACATGAGTAATACATCATCAAAAACAGAAAAATAAAACTATTGGTAGCAATTAACTTTAAGAAAAGATTTTTTGAGTAAGTGAACATGTATTTAATCTCTGTTAACTTTTTCCCCCTTCAACTTAGAGAAGGAGTTTCTCTGTCATTGCAACACTAAAGCATCATCTATCATAAGAGGAACAAAAGACCAAAGCACTATTCAAAGATGATAACATGAAAGGGTTTGGGAGCCTTTCATGCCTTCAGTCACATAGTTCCGATTCCTCCTCTTCTCTATTATTTCTGTATATTACTATATAAAACCATGCATCTATCCAATGGAAGATCTCGTCTGGAGGTCAGAATTTAAAATAATACTTATGCAAAGCTACAAATTGTTAGTGTGCTCTCTCAAATTCAGGCTCTTTTTTTCCCAGTTTCCATAGCAGTTATACCAAACAGGTGAAGGTATCTGTCATAAACCAATCTATCCTTAGTGTCAGAGCATTTAGGCCCAATTGTAAAATCTCTGTAAAATAATACTTCTTTTCATGTCTTTAGTATTCTTCTCTGAGGACCTCAAAGTATTTCAGAAGTGATAATTAACAACTTCCTAATAAGATTCATATTTTTCTTACCAGTAGAGAAGGAGAAACATAGGCATTTTTGGCAACATTTTTTTAAGTCTTAAAATAAGCTTGTGGCAGAGTTAAGAGCAGAACCCATTATTGCAGATGTCCAATTGCTTTGAACAAAAAAGCATTAGTTCAGAATGAGTCTTGTTCTTATTTAGAATTATTTCTATGCTACTAATTTTGTTGAGAAAATGCAGCAGAGCACTGAAGTCTTTCAGGTTTTTTGTACAGCCATAGGTACATGAAGTATTTATTCACATGTTGACATGAATTGTTTCTATGTAGCCTATGAGAATTCTTTCTTACTCTGTTTTCTTTCTACTACGTCTTCAATTTTTCCACCTCTCATCAATCCTCCAGAAGTACAGCACATGCATTTTAATGGAGAATACATCAAAGGTCGACAATGATGCCTGGCTACTCAACAGAATGCCAAACTGGTGAATCACAGCTCACAGGCTAAACAAAGACCAATCTACACACTCTACATGGGCTTGATTTTCAATCTCTGTACGCAGGAATATACTCGATGTATTTGTCTGGGCTCAACAACATTTAGCTCTGCTTGTACCATTCACACACAGTTTTGCAGCCTTCTAGAAATATCAGCAAAATCTCTAACACCTAGATCTGTTAAAAGCTTGTCTTTGCCAACCCTCCCGAAAATATCTTTAAACACATTGAAATTCTACTTGAAGAATTAAAGCAAAAATTGAGGTGGAAGGATTTTTGCAGGATAGTGTATGAGAGAATTAGATTCTTGCTCTTGCAAAAGAGAATGTAAAGGGAATACAATTTACTGAGAGGAAATAAGCTATATCTTAGATGAGGTCATGCCTATACAGCATTGTTTGTCTGCTGGAATTAGAAGCAAGGATGAATGAATGAGACGGCATGTAAGACAGTTCCAGAATTTCATCCATATCCAATACGTTCCATCCATTCAGTAATAGTCCTCTTGTTACATAGTGCCTCTCCCCTCTGTAGAATAATTTCCTTTTTAATGGAATAAATACATAAATTTAAAACCTGAAAGCTTGCCTGCAGCCATTAGCAGCCTATTGACAATGTCCATGTATTTTCCAAAAGGCCCTTCTTTACATCCCTCAACACTGGCAAGTCAGAAGACAGGATAAAATGAGTAAAATGGAACCAAAAGCTGAAATCCAAATTTCCAATCCATGGAAACATTGTGCTATCCCAGTACTGTGTTGATTATTGTCCCCCTTCACATGATGACTACCAGCAGAGCTCACAGTACTGAAGACAACAGTTAGCCAAAAATAAGACATCTCACATCTCCAGGGCACCTCAAGCACAAAAATCTACATCTTTGGGTGATCAGAAATGCCAGAAATCTACTGAAAGAAGCCATTCTGCAGCTATTTGACTTACAACCAGATGTGCTTGACCCAGGATTAATACATCAACACATCAACACCAATCCTGTGCCAACAGTGCCCATGATCCCAACACTTCTCTCCTAAGCACTGCTGGAGGTGTGGAAGAGGGACAGGTCTGTGCCCAGGACAGACAGTAGGAACAGGGATTCTGATGGCTGGGTGACAAACTCTTCTTTCTTTATGTCTCCTGAGTGCCACTTAATTCTCCCCACTGCTGACTAGAACATCAGAGGAGGCTTCCAGGATGCAGAGACCCGACACTATCTACAAGCCTAGCAGAGTTTTGATGTTATTTGTGCATCACATGCTGCAGATTCTGTTTGGCATCAAAGGCTAGAAGATATTTCTTTCTAAGGCACGTAGCTTGTTAGGAGCTGTTTGGACCCGGAGGCATGAGACATCCGTAGAGAAACTGAAATATTTACATGTTTTAAAGTGTTTAGAGTCCAGGCAGATGCAGATGCACCCTCCCTGCTTGCAGAGAGCAAAGCAGGCTCACACCCATTCCCATTGTTAGCCCAGTACACACCTAAGCCCACTGGGAAGTGAGAGGTGTAACCACGGCTGAGCGGAGGCTACAAACCCAAAGCTTTCAAGCAGAAAAGTTTGTAAGAACTTCCAAAGTCCTCCTCCAAAGACACACCCATGTATGACACTGTCATGAAGACAGCATCCAAGCCAGCCTGAAGTAAATAACACATTAGAAATAAGAGAGCAGGGAGGAAAGAAGTGTTGGATTTTTTTTTTTTTAAATTAAATACTCTTGCCTAGTTTTCCTTAGCTAATTAGCATCCCTTCTTAGCGGTTTAAGTAACTGCTCATTTAGATCAGTGAATGATTGCTCTGAGATTAGGGTGTGGGAAAATTTCTTCTGTTGGGAATAATCTACTTATGCTACTGTTTATTTGAAGCAGTGATAAACATAGAGATTTTCCTTCCATATGTGCCAAGTATAAGAGAAAGCAGAATGATTAATGAACCCTCGTATTTTACCAATAAATTACTAACTTCAGACACAAATTTATAGTTTTCATTAGTACAAGTTTCATTAGTTTCATTGCAAGCTACTCTTGTTTTTTTTAAGAATGTTTATATTATTTCCGTTTGATCTGCTGGGAATGACATTTTGTGCACCATTATTTATAATCTACAAAAATTAATTATGCTTCTAATTAACAGCATGAAAATAAATTATTGCTCAAGGAGTTATTTTTTCAGTTGTAAAGCAGGAGCTTTAAGGCTGTATATGTGTGTATATATATATATACATACACATTTCACTTGTGCTTCTAGCATTTTCTTTCTTCCTTTCTGTTTTACTTATTAATTTCTTCCCAGATTTCTGAGGTCCATTAAAGTTTGGCCTTTGTGAAAGTTTTCAGAATCTTAAATGTACTTCTTCAATAAACAAGGACAGGATATACAATTTGATATACATTTCTCTTCCTATGTAAAGGCTAAAACACCTAAATGAATTAATAGTGGGAAAGAAAAAGTGAAACTACCTCGACTGGTTAATGTACTCCCTTCTCATGGCCATTTAATGAAATTAGCAGTTGTGGAATATGCTAAAGGTGGCTCCAGAGGCTGACATCTCATTATCTAGAGAGCACAAAAATGGGACAACCATGATGCAAACTACTTTTTCTGCTCTCCTATTTTATTCAGGTGCAATTAGGAGTCACCTTGCACAAAGGTAGGACACCCTGTCCCGCTCCATTCTCACCTCCTTTCGTCAGGTGTCAATTCTCGCTGCACGTTGGCAGTGGACCTCGGTGGCTTGTTCCTGTGAAGTGGGTCTGACACTATCTATCTCCTCTCAGAGTCTCCCAACAGCTGTTGGGTGACAGAAACTCTCAGTTACAAAAGGGGCCAAGGGAATGCAACCACACAATTACTGTGGTTGCGCCTGTTTTCCATACATTTACAAGTTAATGGTAAAAAAAGTCATAAAAAATATTATGAACTGATGTTGCAGAATATTCAGAGAAAATGCACTTTAAATCATAAATATTCATTCACCCAAATATTAGAAGTATTCCACATATGATGCCAGGGAAATTGTTGGTGGTGTTATGTACAGGCAGACCACCTCCAGTTTTCAAATGTAAACAGCTAGAAAGTAATTTCAAAACATTCTATGAACTGCAGAATGCTCACACAATTCCTTTCAAATAAGTGAACCCAGGCTGCCTACTCACAGACACAGGATAGAGAAAGAAGGCAACTATCAAACTGTTAACTGTTAAGCAAGAGATAGGCTAAACATTTTTTTTTAAACAAAGATAACAATTAACTACCAAAATAATTTATCTGATATTCAATTAATCCTTCATAGCCTTTAAAAAATAAAGACTAAGCCATCTAGTACAGTTTTCAGCAATATTTCCACTGTCTGTTTTAAGCCATGATGCACACACACATCTGAGAAATGAATACTCCTTCACCATGGGCTGTCTGGATCTCTCTCTTTCTTCCCAAGCCCCAGAGGTCAGCTGAGGTTCAGTACTTCAGCAAAGGTGAACAAGCAGTAGCTGTGTTGTCCTGCAGACACCGTCACACCTGATCCTGCAGAGCTGCTGCGTGCTTCTCCTGTTCCTCTTGGGCAGCCAGAGGCCACACATCTGCCCACAGGGGCCGTGGCTGTCCCAGGGCCAGGCAGAGCTGAAGTGACCGCTCTGTTCTCCTGGCAGCCAGTCTGCCGTAGTCTCTCGCCTGCCTTCTGGAGGCTTGCCCTGCCACAGCCCTCTCCAAAGGAAGCTGCAGAAGCAGCTGGAGGTTTTTGGACACTGCCATGGACTAGATGAATAAGATGATTAAAATAAAACAGGTTTTTAAAAGACTCAGCCTTGTATTTATAGATGGGGCAGTCACTGTTGAAAAAGAATCCATCACTATCAGCAGTGAGGGGTTTGTGCATGGCAAACACAGCAATGGCTGAGGGTGACTAATTTGTTCCACCAAACACCCAGCAGCTCCTCCTCTTCCTAGCAGTGAAGCTGGAGAAGGCTCCCTACGGAGTGGACTTTATATCCTGTAGAAAGTTTTTATTAGCTGCCACTAAAACTCTAACTTCAGCCATGGCCATGTGCCAAGGCCCCTAGCAAGGAGGGAAGCACAGGCTGCTGAAGCATCAAAAAGAAAGTGGCGCATGATGACAGCAGTGTGAGGGGAATCTGCTGGCAGCAAGAGGGACAGGAGACTCAGAGTCTTCCGAGGGTAAGACTTTGTGAACCTGTTCCATATAAACTCCCATAGGCCAATATTATTTCAGACTTCATGCACCTGCCACAGACTGGATTTACAGTGGGGATGCTCCTGCTCCATGAGAGGCTTCCCTCTGCAGAGGAGACCATGTGCAAACCCTCACTCAGAGGGGAAGGGAAGGTGCTCACCCCACCTGTACCACTGTCAGAGGACTGGCAGGATAAGACCCAGTACCCCTGTTTTAACAGGGGGGCAACATGTGGAATTACTGAATATAAAGCACTATCAAGGACCAAATGCATACAAGAAGAGTCTTGTTCAACCACTGATCACTATGGCACAAAGACCATATTGATCTGAAACTTTACAATAATGGTACAGCAATTTTGCTTTAAATATACAGCACATACACGACGGGAAGCCTTCCTTTTCAATCCTGGTCCTTAGTCATCTGTTTTTCTTTCTAGTTGCCATGTGGGTCATGTTGAAAATATAATGAGACTATCAAAAGGTATGTTGGACAGTTTAATAGAGAAGTCTCATAAACAGATGTTAGTAATGAACAGCTACCAGATAGATTAACATATCTTCTTTCTAATAAAATGTAATGTAAAGTAGATAGATTGTGATACTCAACAACCTCAGTAGTGGAGTTAAAATTGAATTATATGGAAGAAAAACCAGCTCTGTTCTGATTTCAAAATTATGATGATCTACTATTATGATCCATCACTAGCAGAGCACTAGGTGAAACAATAATAAATCACTCCTATTTATAATGCAGCAAATCATAAGAAGTATCAAGCAGAGTTATAATTCATTTTCACTTCAGGTCATAATTAGACATCTACTGCATTGTGTTTTTCCGTAGGTATATCACTAGCTCAGTAATTCATAATCCATCACACAGAACCAAAACAAATGTAAACTGAGTAAGAAACTATTTCTCCCCCCAGTGTATTTAAGATACGTATTAAGTAACTGTAATAAGTACAGCTACACAGTACACACAAGTGATATGCCGTATATTTTTTCTGTTATGCTAATATATTTCAGTAATTCTGAAAAAATCCCTAATGGCTTTTGAATTTGAGGACTTATTAAAAACAACTGCATGCTTCCAAGTGTACATTTAACAGTTATTTGCCAAGCTGTTTGGATAATAAAGGAGGTGATTTGTCAGCCAGATACTGGCTGCTGGTTTCCTCTTAGTTTCTGAGTGCACAGCTATTCAAGGGAGATTAGTAGCAAACCGGTATGGATTTGCATTTGAGGGAGGAATTCAGCTATTTTACCTTCTCCCTTTTCTTGTTCTCCTCGCAGTGTGAGAAATTTTGCTCCATGGATCATGCAGGAATCCCGGTGCTGCTACAAACCAGCAACTGTGTTATACACCTGCTCAGATCAGTGGAGTTTATTATAACAAGGATTAGAGAGTCTTAGTCATATTTACAAAGAATTTCTCTCCAAAGCAGAGTGAAGCCCACGTAGCTTATTCTTCATAAATAGATACTTTTTTTTAAAAAAAAAAGCAGCACAAGATTAGTTTGCACATAGACACCTTGTCTGTTACTTTGAGATCAGCCTTGCTGGAAGGAAGGTGCTGTTTCCTAGATGCCAGATCCAAGCATCTAAAGTCCAGGACCATCATACTTGGTTTTTAACATGTACATGCAGGGGTTTCTGAGGCACAGGAACTGTTCATTAAAGGTGAAAATAGGACACTACATCGTACATCTCTCAGTGGTGCAGCGCAGGCCAATGGATATCCTGCAAAATCCCAACAAATGCAAGGCACAAGTTCAGAGACATCTGGTGAAAGTTAGAGCAAACTGCTTAAACTGCCTGTGGGTTGTGGTGTTACAACTGCCCTGTGTTACTCAGCTTGTCACATTTCCATCCTCTCCTGCTCTGACCTTTCACTCGAGCTCTGCCCCTTCACTCGGGCTCCTGACACTCTGACCTATTCCCAGCAGTGACAAACAGCACATTTCAACCCTAATTTACAGCTGGCTGATGTCAGGCTTTAACACCTCTAGTCATTATTCTAAATCCTGTTGATTATGGAGTTATTTCATGAGAACATCTGTCTTCTTCTTAAAATGTATCCTCCCATTATTTTGTCACTCCTAAGACCACAGCTGGAGAAAGCAGCCACCCGATATCAAAACAAGGCAACTTTGGAAGAACACTGTGGGAAATGTGAAGGTAAGCTGTACATCAGAATAGTTACCTGTGCTTCACAAGCCTTTAGCCAAGAAAAAGTTATTAGTCTCCTGTGGTGGTCGGGGCGTTCTCAGGCACAGCTCCTTCAGCCCACGCAGCTCTCGGAGCCAGCAGGGTTAAACACATCCCCCCTGACATAAATAAAGCTCCAGTTCCCTGTGGCAGGGGGGGACCTGCCCCTCCGGATCCGTGTATGCCAGGTTTGGTAGAGACATCTGTCTGATAAATAGCTCATTTTGCAATCACTATCATATAATTTAGTATTTTGACAGGTGCATAAACTTAACATGAGCTTTATATAAATATTAAACAGTCTTTCTAAAAATGAAAGCTCTGAAATGAACACAGTTCCCTAGGCCTGCCTTAATAATTATTCTGAGGAAAGGTTTTGCTGAAGAAGAAAGGAAAAGAGATTTTTCTGGTGAAAGAGCACTGGAGTAATTTGGTGATATTGTGTCTCAGTTTTGTGACTGTCAGTTTCAGGTGCTATTGAACCAAACCTTTCTTCCCTTTGTTTTGGGATTCTTGGTTTTTTTTGATTTGTTTTGTTGTGGGGTTTGTTTTTGGTTTTTTTGTTGCTTTTATTTTAATTTCTTTTACAGTTCAGGCTTATCTCTTTCTCCTTATCCTGAACAGAGATGTTTACTATAAATTTGCAACAATATCACAGAATGGGATCAAGGCTGAGTGAACACACAAGAAGATTTAAGAAAGAAAATACCTGATAGAATTAATGAAGATGTTCCCTCCTGATGCTCTTCCTGTTGCGATACCCCCTTCACCCCACGATAGCCCTTCTATTGTCCACCCCCTTCCTCCTGGCCACTGTTCCTGCCCTTGCTGGGTACGGCTTTGTTCCTGGAGAAGCACTTAAAGGATAAATCCTGAAGCCTTTGTGCTGCTTTTTTTGCTTTTTTTATTTTTTTTCCCCTTGCAGACATTGATTTTACCAAGAATTTACTCTGCTCTCAGCACTTACTGCAATCAACATGAAAATAGAGTGGCACCGGTTCTGCGGGTACCTTTCTTGTTTTGTCTCCTGTTACAAAAGATCATTTAAAGTGAATGATACAGCTGAAACCTGCTGCTTAACTCCTTGTAAAAATGCTCTCTTCTTTTTTGTCCTTACATACAGTATTTAAAGTAATCTTTTATGAGGCCTTCCTCTTGTCATGATGAAACTAAAAAATACTGGGCTAAATATACTCCTGCTATGTCCTGCTAATGACAATTAAAAGTTACACAAATTTTTAATGGTCATCAGATAAGCAAGTTGTCCAACACAACTGCGAGAGCCAATCTTGGGACTGAAAATTATGACCCACAAGATCATGATTCCTAATTCTGCTCTGAGGTCAAATCTAGTGGGCCTTCTTGGCTAAAAACAGCGTGCATGCCTTGCAACCCCAACAGAGACATACTGTCCAAGACACCAAAACTCTCAGTGAGATCCACAATGTAAATCACACAGTTTCTGACATCTGCCACCATTTTTTAAAACACCATCACATTTACCTGTTTATAATTTATTTGTTTATTAACTAGATGTGTAAATTCTATACATCCCATGTTTCATTGGATGTTTTGCTCATTTCTTACTTTTCTACTATAGGGACACACTTTCAGGGCAAACTTAGCTCCGTGATGAGGAGTTCTTTTTTCTCCTCTATAACTTCAGCTGTATTTCAGTCTTTTATGCCTTCATTGAAATCCCTTGCTGACATGCAGATACAAAGAGAAAAGAAATATTCAGGCATCACTTTTATAAAGGAATAAATTCTGCTGGATATGACACGGAAGGTGAAGTTTTCAAAAGATAAACTTTCCCATAGGATTGAATGAAATAATTCTAAAAATGCTTTCTTAAAATGGCAGTTTATTAGTAATGACCTTATGCAAACATTGCTGTGGAGCTTATTTTTCTGACACATCAGAAGTAAAGCAAGCCCATAAAATCCAGAATGCTCTTTTCTATTATTCCTTAGTATTCAGACCCTGAATATATTTTACTGTCATTTTTTTATAAATTTTAGACCAGTGAGTTTATCAGATAAGTTGATTCATGATACCATGCTACCAAGCCATCTTCCTTTAATCTGCAGGGCATGGCTTTGAGGATGAACTGGGTATGTGACTCTGCAGCTCTGTGTCATCATGTTGCTAACAAAGTAGATTAAGAAAGCCAGCCTCAACTCTGCTTTCAGACTCTAGTAAAATAAACCTGGTGTTTAATCAATTTAGTTTATTATTTAAAGGGAGGTATGAGCTGCTCACCTCAGGTTTAGGTCTTGTGAGTGCTGCTTTAAGGCACAAAGAGATCTCATCTATGGAAAAGGGTGAATTAACTATAAGTTTCACTGTAAAAAGTTAATATGCATAACTGCTCCTAGAACCACATTCTAACACCAGAAAATACAGCCATGGGCCCATAAGTTGAAAATCTAGACCGATAGACTATAAATGTAATTTGAATTCAAAATCCAGTTCATTAAATGCAAATTCCAGGAACATTTACCAGAAGTTTTCAGGAAAATCCAGTTCTTGTGACTACCATAGCAAATCAGTTCTAATTCCTACAAACCTCCATTTCACCGTTTCTATACCATGTTACCTTTCCCTGGTCCTTACATGAATAAAACCCATGAAGACTCTCATTATTATTTGACTAGAATAATTCCAAATAAATAGAATTTGCATGTGTTGAAGTGACTTTTAAAGACAGATTTTTCCAGTGAAATAATATGGACTTTAATAAATAAGAGAGCTCCCAAAATATTTAGCAGTGGTTGTTTTTAGGACCCATCTGAATTTCATGGACAGGTTTTATCATGTGTGATTTCCATTCCATTTTCTTCATCTCTGTTATAGCATAAAATTTCATCAAGTGTAAATGTCAGATCTTTTCTTTATTATTTGCTAATGTCATAAAAAGCTGAATTGTTTGCTTTGTTAAAGGGCTTACTGAGCATTGACTTTTCTTTATTTGTATTTTACTACCAAAAATGTTTTAAAAAAATAAAATAATAATAATAAAAAAAAATCCCATCTGAAATGGAATTTAAATAACAGAGCAAGGTTTGCCATTATCGTAAGTGTATAAAGTGCTTTGTGAGTAATAAAATGGATCATGGATTCTGGATAATTCAAACTGAAATGTTATGTTCAGTATCAAGATTAGATTACATTAATGTGGTTCATTTTAAATGGTTTAAAGGCCATCAGATGCATGTGAAAAGAATCTGTATCATAACTTAGAATAAATAGACTGAGACATTTGTTTATAATGTCAGAGCTAAACAAATCTATTACTACATTTCTGCATGTAACATTATGTTTCCACTGTTATTAAACAGGCAGAGCATGAAGATAAATTATAGCTTTAATTATAAACATTACCTTTGCATATTTATTAATTTAAAATGAAACAATGTTCACTAACCTCAGATTATTTATATTTTCTAATACTTTAATTAACTTTGGTTTATTTATATAACTTCTTTACTGCTGCTGGTCATACATAGGCACTTAACTTGTGTAATCTAATTTATCATATTACATATTATCCAGGAAATCATACAATACTGTTATGGTTGGCTTTGTTATAAGATACATAGGGGAAAAAAAGAGTTAATGACTGATGGGAACCCCCATTTAAGCTCACTACTCTTAGATATAAACTCTGGCTTTGCTTTTTTTTATTAAATTGCAGTAGTCTAAACAAGATGCGAAGAAAACTCTGCTTATCCTGAAACTATTCCATTTGACACTATGCCCTTGATTGAACATTGGTAGCATTCATTCTTAAAGAGATTTGGGGAGGAAAAAAAGTCCTTGAAGGACTCCATGTTTATTATAGCTCAATAACGAGCAGATAATGGGCAAAAAGGAGGAATTAAGGTCATAATGCAGCCTGAAAATTTTCTTTGCCTGGTTAAAGTATTTCAGAGGAAGAGAAACTGCTGAAGTTTCAAATCCCTGGATGAGTTTCAAATCCTTCCAACTTCCAGCAAGAAAATAGGAAAACAAGCTTAACAGTGAAATTCTTACTGCTGCTTTACAATGAATGTCTTTAAAACCTCCAGTCAGCCAAACTTAGCTAAAGTCAAATTAGGACTCAGCTGACTTCACCAGCAACTCTGTCAGGCCCATCTGCAAACACCCCATGGCAGGAGGGATGGACAGGGTGGGTTTTGCCTGGCTCTGATCCCAGTGACCTGATTAAGGCTGTTCTACAGCTTTTCTGTTAGGATAGAGGTTTGTGTGTGGCTGGGGATGTGGCCAAGAGATGAAGACATTCCCATACAAATTCTTTTGAAATTCATGTTAAATACTATTAAATACTGGCTTATTCCTATATGGGTTCTCTTTGTCTCACATATCTGGGAGAAAATTTGTTTAATGTTGATTCTAGTTTAAATATTTTTTTTAATCTTCAGAATTTATCGCAATTTTTATAATTAAAATTTTATAAAATAAATTTTACCATGAAAATGCATTATCTGTCTTTAATATGAAAAATTTTTTGAATCAGAAATGTTTTTAAATTAAAGTAAATAACAAATATTTTTATTGTATTCCTGTCTCCAAAGACAGAGTTGCCTTAGTAACCACGAGCCAGAGACACTAAAGGGAACCAGCTAAAGAGGTCTTAGAGTGGAATGAAATACTAACACATTTTTAATATTAAATAGAAAGCTTAAATTAACTTTCATAAAGGCTTTAAACTCTGTGATCCTCATCTTTAACATGCTACAGCATCATATATTCTGAATAAATGGCAAGCTCAATACACCCTGTTTTCTCCATGTTACCCCTTTTGGACCCAATTCTGCAAAATTTTACCTGCAGAATGCTGAATGTGCCTCGAATCAGCACCAATCGTGTTGGGAAGGGGCCAACAGTCAATGAGAAGCTTCGGGTGTCCTCCTCATCACAACCAGGTGCACAGCATTAGCAGAACAGTGGGGTTTAAGGCTCTCATCAAGACCTATCACATCTGAAAGAAAATAAAGAAAGTCCAGATCACTCAATCTCTTCTAATACTGGAGTAGCAGAACAAAATGGGGGGGAGGGGAGGGCAAGGGAGGAGGGGATAAAATTATTTCTAAAGGGCAAAACAGAGTTGGACTTTGTGGACACTTCCCCAAAATTTCAGTTCTCCAGCCATTATGTAGCTAACTGATCATAAGGCCAAGATTCTCCTGTTACTATAAGAAATTAACTTTTTTTTTTACTGTGACCCCCCCAAAAAAGGGGATTATGCCTTTTTAATTGTTGTCTTAATTACAAATAAATGAGCCCAAATGTTGTCATTTTTCTCCTGTCTATACCCAAAGCCAAAATTAGACCTCAGTCTTTATCTAGGACCATCTAAACTTCTGTGTCCTTAAAAATATACACCATACTGAGTTACAGTCCTAGCAATGACAAAAAATAACCTTATTAATTATAAACCACCCCTTTTCCAAAAGCTTATCACTAATCCAATCTAAGAGCAGTTGAAACTTTTTAGTGAGATCACATGTTAATTTCAGATAATCATCACTAAAACTGTCTAATTATTCCAATTCATTATGATGACTGAAACCTCCTTTGTCAGCTCTTTTGACCTCTATAGTTTTATTATTCTTTAAATCATTTATAGCATGTCTCTTGCCATAGCTGAAATTGTAATTAACCTTAGCAATATCATCAAACATTTTATCAAGTTCTTCATCCAAAACTTTGGGAAAGGTTAAGAGTAGTAGGCAGAACTAAAAATAAAATGTCCTCAGTGGTGGACCTTGTTCATCCAAAATTTGTTGTGAAATAATGGCGTAAAATCAAGGTTATGTATGGGTGATGAAGTAAGAATCATCATTCTTCCTTTAGGAGAATATTGTCTCAGCTCCTGCATGAGACGACAGTACTTTTAATGATATCCAATTAAACTCAATAAACCAATTAGCATTAACTCTCAGGGTAATTACATCTCTGGGCTTGACAAAGATCATACTTCAACCAACATGCTAGCAGAGCTTAGAGACTGAATAAATGTGTGGTTTACCTCACAAGGTCATCTCCCTGATGTTATTATCCCTGACAAAAGAGTCAGCACCGCAAGAGCAGAGCAAGATGGCAAATGTGCACACTTGTCCGATCGGGCTCGTGCCCAATTTTCTTGATAGGCAAGAAACATCTCCTGGCAAAGCTTAGCAAAACTCTGCGCCATTCCAGCCCTTCTTAACAAAAATGGAGGAGAAAAGCAATCTAGCCATGCAGAAATTAAAATAGGAAGTGCCAAGATAATGCAATTTTACTTTGTATATGCTGGAAAGGCTGGCAGAGCAGAAACAAAAGCTATCCATGCGTGGTGTACCTGGGGAGAGGCTGCAACTGTGAGACTCTTGTATCTGCCTTAGAAATGGGGAGTTATGCAAGTCTCAGGCTGCATTTACCAGCAATTCTATTCCTGTGCAGATAGCTTACAGAAGAGGAAAAGACCAAAATCTTTTGTTTTAATTCAAAAACAAATTCTGCCAAGTTTATGACACCATCTTAAAATACCTCAGAAAACATTTGAAGACTGAACAACTATCAACTTCACTGAGTCTAGTTCCAATTCCAAACAAACGCCATTTATCTGTGGATTTTATTTAGCATAGATTTTGCAGAATCAGTCTCCTACTAATCAAACACTCAAAATGTTATTATGAAAAGACAAGGAAAAAGAATGATCTTATTTTGATCCATTTTTTGGGGTGGATGGAAACCTGCAAGAATGATTTATTGCACAGCATTATAACAGTTCCTGCTGATGTTCACAGATCTCTTAAAATGCAAAATTGAAAAAGGTGATAGATATTTATTACTGAAATGTATATGATACATTTATTTCTGATTTGAAACTCAATTGATCCCAAATTTAGTTGTATTTTCTTAGCTACTTCACCTTACTCTAATACCTTCACTTGTTCACATCAAGAAACCTTAGGAAAAGCATTTGAGAAGAGATACTAAATCTGCTATGACACATTTAATATTATGCCAGATTTGACAGTTGGAAAAGAATCCTATTTCCAGCATGAATTTTTCCATTGAATCTTAACCACAGGATTTGATTTTAAAAGATTTTAAAAGTGACATTTGAACTTCTATGGTGAGTGCTTTATATTTGTGAAAATATAGAAGAGATGAAGCAGTGCTTGTGCTTCTGAACCCCCAAACATCCAGGGCTAAATCCTGCTCTGAAATGCTTCAAGCACCAATTCCAAGGGCTGTTGCCTTTTCCCTGACTCCAGTGAGAGCCTCCCCAGGGGCACAGCCTTCTGAAGAGGAAAGGGGAGAATCACTGCACCTAAGTGCCTTCCACCCAGGTCTCCTGCTGTCTCCTGTGGCAGCAGCTGACATAAATAAATACAAGATGCCCGGGAGCTTTGTAGGTAGGTGGGGCAACTTGCAGGACTTGCTCATACCAGACTGTCCGAAGGTTTGGGTTCGTATCCAAAATGTGGGAGCAACACTTGCATGGCTGAGACTCCAACAACCTTCTTTTTCAATTTCACAGCACATATCAGAGATGTTGTTCCCCGGATGTTGTGTATATAATCTTACTAACACACCAATTTAATCAGGCCTGCCACAGTACCTTTGCTATCATTTAATTGAATGTGATTTATATCTTGCAGATTTAATAGCTATGTGATTTACCCACTTAACCAAAAAAGGACAAATATTAGCAAATGTTATACTGTGAACCCAAATTAAATATGATGGGTTTATTTCTCTGGACTTTTTATTGTACTAAATAAACCTCACAAGCTGAATCTGTACAGGGAAAAAAATGTTCCTAATTATACATTTCTAGTTTCCAACAAGAAAAATCAAAACATCATTGCTGATACAGCTAAAGAAATCTCATTAAGTCCTACTCATCCTTAGCACCAGATCTTTTTCTAATAACAGGTGATCCTTTATCTCCCCCTTTCTCATTCAGGTTAACTGCGTTCAACATTTGTCCAAAAGACTGCAACACATCTCATGACATTTCATAAGCTTTATAAATTCCATTTTTCCATTTTACTTGTTTCCTCTGGTAGTTTTAAATCAGTTTATCTCTCCCACAGAGCAGAGGTCCTGACCTGACATGGACCTTTGACCGTCGCAGTGCTAACACAAGAGCTCACTTATCAGATCCGAGTGCCTTGGAAACCCAAAGACAGCTGGCACTTACTGAGAATGGGAGCTTAGTAAAATTAATGATGTTGCACTGAAATGCACAAGGCAAATATTTTGATATGTTAGAAGAGCATATATTCCCATAAACCTCATCCATATGACACCACACACAAGTGGGGGCTCAGCCAGAAAGGGAGAAGCAATATTCGGTGCCAAAAAGTGGCTGCTTCCTCTCCAAAACAAGTTTGATTTTTTCCTCCCAGATTTCTATTTTCTGTAATTGAGCTTTAAAGTAAAAGGGAGGTCAGTCTGCTCATCCTTGGTCTTCTTGGAAAATTACTGGAAAAAGTCAGAGATATGTGGAAAGTACTGTGACCTTCTGCACACCCCAAAGGGGCAGCGAGATGAAATTTGTAACTCAATTTGTCATAAAACTTATGAAAAACTCTTTAATTAATTAAAATATTTGAGGAATAATATATCTAAAATGAAACTTTGGTATGAAATGCTAATCAGAGGCAGAAGTTATTTTAGCTAGAACTAATTTTTTCATTTTCAAGAAAATTAGGAAATAGCTGTATTTCTTGCATAGGAAAAAAAACCTTCAGGAATTTAGAATTTAAGTTCTTATAAAAGCTAGGAATACAAAGCATGAACCACATTTTCTTCAGAAATTCCCTCAATTTTCACCACTGGAGAAAAAGAAAATAAACTGGAATATCCACAGAAAAATATTCCATTTTAACTATACATCTATACAGGTTCAAGTTTACTAGTGCTACCCCAGTGATCATGTTTGCTGAAATGTTTTCTGTCTATCTGAAGGAAATTCCAGGATAACTGTAAACTTGAGAAATTTAAGAGTGAACATTCACCACCTCCAAAATTAGATCACACTCAGGAAAGATACAAGGAATGACAAAAGATAACTCATTTGTAGTTTGATGGAGTTAAGGAATCAGTCTTAATGCATTAGCTAGATTTGAAATTTTATATTCCTGCCTTCCTCCACCATCTACGTCTGTGCTGGGGCCAAGACCAGGAAACACCTTTTCAGGTCTGGGTTTAGAGCTGGAAAAGTGTAGCTATAATTGACAGAGCACAGCCACATCCCAGCAGGGGTGCACTGGACACTCAAATATCCATTATTCAGCAGAAAAAGGTACCTTGCATGTAAGGGCTGCACTTCTCATGTTCCTGGACTTCCTCACATATATGAAGAGGGACACAGCTACCTGAATAGCCAGTGAGCTGCTTTCTAAAAGTTGTGAGATATCTGTAACTAATGTTTCCAATCAAGCTTTGTAATTGTCAGCAGAGGCCACTGAAATTCACCAAAAATCCATCCAAGTAGTCTGCATTTGTACCAGCACATACATTGGGATTTAAGAATATTGAACAATGAACAGATTACTGCACTCCTTGTTAATAATTTCTGCTATTTAATTACCCTAATAATATCCTGCTGAGAAGAAGTACCTGGGCTGAGTTTGAATTCCACTCACTTCAAGAAGAAAAATTAAACTTGTGCTGATTAGCAGAAAGAAGTGAGACAGAGGGAGGGAGCACTGACTGGAGACCAGGAGTAGTCTTTAAAAGTTTGCAGAAGATACTGGCACAGAGGAATTGTGTGATGGTCTCACTGGGGAGCACTGGGCAGCCCATGAGGAGTGGAAAATGCAATGGTGTGCTCAAAATACTGGTGTGGTTGTTAAGATTCCAAAGGTTTCAATATTTTTTTTTTAACAATAGGGTTTTTTTTCCAGCAAAAGGGTACAATTTAACACAATTGCTTTCCATTTACAAACAAGTTGTGCATGTACCTTAGTGAGAAATTTCTTTTTTCCTGTGCACAGGAAAAAGATCAGGCCCTGATGTTAATAGGAAGCCCCCTGGCTTTATTAAACATAATGGCAGTCTTGCCATGGGCTTCAGAAAAAGTAAATACATAATCAGGCTTTCAGTTCAGTGCTTACATGTCCATTCTACTTTTCTTTCTTGCTAATAAGGCATGCTCTAACTTGCTCTATGAAATTCATATTCTTTTACAAATAAATACTTTTTGGCACTATCCTGTAGAAGTGGACTAATCACAGTTTAGAACATAAATTGTGGGAGCATAAATCAGAAAGCATCTCTTTTTCCCCCTCTTCTCTTGTTCCATCTTCTAGTTTGACTTTGATTGGAGTGGGATTGCCGGTAGAGTTGGACAGTTTACAAGCTGTCCCCAAAATCCTGAATGATATGTCTCTTGCTGAGCCTATGCCCCACAGGATCCGCCAAGCAGACATCACACTAATCCAGTATTGAACTATTCCAGCATGTGGGAGTTCGAGCTGTCAAGAACTGTAAGAATCATGTGCAAGAAACTCAGCTTTTTCTCTCTTTTTCTTGCCCATTTCATATATGTAACTACATTCATCAATACGTTATGTGTTCATCTCACCACTCACCTATTTTGATTTCTTGCTTTGAAGAAGCCACTATAATCAATCTATACCAATCTAAACAATCCAATGAGTCTCATATGTTCACTTCAGAAAGAGCCTCTATGAAGAAAAGGCTTTTACAATTCATGCACAGGATGAAAGCAGGGGGAGGCAGCTGAAATGGGACAACTCTCAAAGTGGTCACAGGCTTCCACTGAACCCTGAACAACAACTAAGCCTCTTTTTCCCTGTATCTGCAAACATTTTCAACATTACCTCAGAAAACAGTGGAGAGTTTGGCAACCTAAAACTTATACAAACCATTAGCACCTCAATTTCCCAGCCTGCCCCAGTTTAAAGAGAGGGGTGAAAAGGTGCCCATCCCATGCAGAGGGACCACCAGGCTGTGCCTGGCTCCTGCTCAGGCTCTTTCTGGGCTTAAATGTTTGCAAAAGAATCCATTTGAACCGTTTGGTTCAGATACAGGGCCGGGCATGGCTTTAAGGATACTGCACAAAACTCAGAGAGACTCCTCAGAAATGCCTTGACATAGATTTACTCCTGGGTGACACAGTGTCATCGACCCAGCACTTCTGAGAAAGGTCTTCAAGAAGGAAGAAAAAAGCCTTAAGCTTTTGGCCATGCTCAGTGTGGAGATGCACTGCTGTGTACCGCCCAAAAAAAGGTTAAGAAAAGTAGATCAAGAAAGCAGACATTCCCTAGAGTTATGTGACTCCATGAATGGAAAAAAACCCAGCTTGAGCTCTCCATAGCAAAGTGGGCAATATCTGTTTCAGGAAAATGTTTTTATCATTTATTATGTCATAAGCAAAAGAGTAAAATAAACTGTTTATTATCATGTATAAAATGCTTTTGACCAGCCAACTGAAAAACTAATTTCATTTTCTCATTACACTGCCTCAGGCATCCTTTAACGTCAATTTTTATTACAGAAAAAGAAGGGAAATTAAAATGATCAGTTACAGCGGAAGAAAAAACATTTGTTTCAGATTTTTAAAAAGTAAGACTAATAAGCACCGAACCTGCTAATCATTCTTTGTAATTACCATTATTTTTGCAAGAAATGGAAAAGAAGTCCTAGGGATCTGTATTTTAATGCCCCAGAAGGAACTCTCCTGTGTGGAAGTATTAAGGTTTCCAAGAAAATTTGAAGCAGTAAAACCAGGAGTCTCTGCAGAGACTGCTAGGTCTCATTGCACTGGAATAGGAAAGTTAGTTAGAGAGATTCTCCCTAAAGGAGAATTAGAGGCATTTTTCTTGCTTCTAGGTGGAATTTATCGTTCTCCTTTGGGTACGATTAAGGCAGCTTCACCAGCACAGTCACACGCCTTCACATCTTTTCTACTTCCAAAGTGCACCAGACTGCAGCACTTCTATGGACTTGCCAAACATGACATCCACACACCCACAAGGGTCACTGAAGCCCCTCTTCTGCCCCCATCCCAAGTGGGTCATCTCAGCCCTTTTCCTCCACAAAAGGATCAGAGCAATCCCAGACTGAAAGTGGGACCCACGGGGATTCCTGAAAGAGACGCAGGAGGATAAATAAAGAAATAAATAAATAAGCAGCTGCCAGTGTCCCAGTAACGCATTTTGTGCAGTGGCTTTTCACCAGGTGTGAAGGCCTTTTGAAGATACATGTCTAGGAAACTGAGAAGCAGCAAGACTGAAAGAGCTGACACAAGTATTTACCACTTTGTGATTTCTTTTTCTTTTTGTTAGTTTGGTTTTTTCTTTTTTCCTTGAAAGATTCAAACAGTGCTGCTAAGCTCATCAGCACACAGAGCCTGTAGCAAAAGATTTAATCATCTGGTGCCTGCAAGGCCTTCCCTGTGCTTCAGCTACTGAGGACTGGCAGCAGGGAGGACCTTCACGGGTCTAACATGACACCCAAAGGTGATGGGCCTCTCACAAGGATCTTCTGCCATAAACTCTACCAAAGCAGCATGTTCCAACAAGACAATAACACAGTAGGACATTTCATAAGCAAAAAGAATGTCACATCTTTTTGTGTAACAATTTCATATGCATTTCCAAGCCAATCTCCAAGCTCCTGACAGATGTAGGAATTCAGGCTATTCATTTTCCTGAGACAGCTTTGGGAGCCATCCTGTGTCCTTTCCTTCCTTTTCGCCGAAATTTTCTTTCTTTTTGCCGAAATCCCGGACTTCACCATGAACAATGAGTTCCAAATGATGACAGAATACTACCTTGAATGACTATCACTGTCTTCAATGGAAAAGACTCCATATATTTATAAATAGATGACATTTTAATTTACCTACATATTAAACAACCATCTTAAGACACTGGAGCCGGTGCTTGGTGGGTGAACAAAGGCAGAAGCGCGTGCCATGAATGTGATCAGCTCAGTCACTTCCTGGAGTCAAACTACAGGGCGTGGATCCTTACCCATCTGCAAAAAACCAAGTCAGCAATCTCCTAAACCCTGCTAAAATGGTAATTTTTGGGGTCATCTACTTTCAAAGCATCCTCCAGGACAGTCCTTCCTGGGACCCAGGTGAGAAGAATCGCTCTGGGCAGTTCAGGCCTGATCCTCTGCTCTTGGATCTTCGTGGAATCACTCTGATTTATTTAGTAATTAGGCCAGTTAATACCAGTTCATAATATAGTTTGTACATACTTGTTTGCAGTGATATATGCAGTGTCACTCATGGGACAAAAATGTCCTCATGTAGATTGAACCCTAGACAGGTGTTTTTCTCTTTTTTTTCCTGAAGTTTGTTTAAATCTTTCAGGCCCGTGCTTGAATGATCACCAATGAAAGCTAACCTACCATTTATCTCCTTTCCAAATGACATGTTGATTTAGGACTGCATGGCACATCAGTTATAATGTGAAAAAGCCCACCTAATTATTCTTTTACTTAACTCTGCATATTATCTGTAAGTTTTTCTCTGCCAGGCTAACACTGAGATTGTTGCAAGTACCCTTCACTTTAAAGCTCTTCTGGCTTTTACCAGGCAAAGTTAATGTTATTATTAAGCTGTTGAATCCTAATGCAATTAATCTTAAAAACAGGCAGCTGCAAGCCATTAGAGCATAAGGATGAGGAGCAAAGCTTGCTCCATTGCACTTGCAGGAACCTGCCACTAGCTAATGGCACAGCAATAGGGTTTGCTTGGGTCTGTAAAACAATCCAGGCTTTCAGGACATAAAAGTAATGTAAAGTTGGATTAAGGGTATAAGAGGTGCTAAAATAACATTTCCAGAAAGCAAGAAAGATAGTTGAAACAGAATGCACTCACTATACAGAGGTAAATACAGAACTTTGAGAATACCTTCTATTATCCCTGTGAATATTCTCAGGAGAATAAGGAGGCTTTATATCACAGATAATTAAATGCAGGCTCTTTACTATTATATCTGTTGTATTCAAGAGAGCAGTAGGTTATAGGGCAATAGACTGAAATTAGATTTTAGCAGAACATGTGTCCTGACCTTTCTTCAAAGCAGATCTATTTACTTTATAATGCAGTTCATCTTGTAGGAACTGATGTACTCATAGCCAGTGTAAAGGTTAAGACATATGCGACTCTTAAACCTTCTTGCTTCTAAGTCTGACATAATTCTCTTTGTTTATATTGTGCAAAGAGATATTTTAAATAACCAGTGTTGAAAATAATCTTTCTTTGTGGCTATGTTAATTTTGGCTATCGCAACATTTACACATCCAGTGGAGCAAATGCATTTCTAAATTGCAAATCTAATGGGCCTGATCTTCCCAGTGTAAATCAGAGCAGCTCTGCTGAAACAAATACTGAAGCCAACAAAATTTCACTGATTTATATCTAGGTACCTAACTTGGAGCTTAAATGGATTAAAGCCAGATTTACATGATTGTAAGTGATAAGATCTTGGCCTCGTGTATTTTGATACATTATGGGCCAGATTGTGAAACCCTTATGTCAGTGGCACAACTTGCATGAGAAAGTGCTCACTGATGTGGCTGTGGGCCGCACAATCTGGCTCTGTATTACACAGATGTAAACAAGTAACCAAGAGAAAGTTATTAAGTGGCTTTGATGATCTCATAAATAAACATGTCATGACACTTAAGTAGCTTTAATAGTATCAGAACCACAAGAAATATGAACAGTCCTATATTACAGATGTCCTGTGTTGTAGTCCTTAAACAAAATTGATGCGAGTCGATTCAACTATATCATGCCATGGTTCTGGATACCATTTGATTTGCAGAGAAAAACCAGCATAAAATAGGACAATGTCATACTATACAATGCAAATAGGAGGTTTTGCACATTCCTCTTACTCCTCTTACTGTTGTTGTCTATTGATCTCCCAAAATATTTTTCCCTCTGCTTGTGATTTTATTTTTCCTCTAGATCTTATCTTCCTTAATGTAATTTATCTTCCTAGCAAGACCCTCACATTTTGAGCACTGCATTTTTTTTGCATTAGGTAAATTTATCTATTAATCCTGCTATTAATTTCACACTAAGTCATATAACAGACATTATAAGTGTGTGTGTGCATGCATATTTCACTGACATTAATATGCATATATTAACAAATCCTGATTCTATGTATATCATGTTGACAAATTCACAAGAAACACAGTCATAAATCTAAGCAGTGACAGCATCCAAAGTCATCAGAGGTACACCATATAGTAGCCACTCAAAATGCATCCCCACCCCTGGAACTACTACAATGCCCTAGCAGAAAAGGCTTTGGGATGGGATGTTCTGCAGCCACTCAGGCCCTGTGCAATCACTCTGCCATAACGCATCACTTACTCGGCAGAAGGTGACAGGCTATTGAATCAGCTCATTTACTATGTCTGTAGCTCTTAACCATTAAATACTACATAACACTCCTGCCCAAATGTGTGGATCTCTCTAGTAACAGCACCATGAACAATAAATACAAAAGAAACAGAAAAAAAATAGTATTTTTTCATTCAGACAAGTAGTGTTCATTTTAGAGAAGTTTCCATCAAACCTACTCTATTTGACCATTTGGATAATGATGCAAATTTGCAGCATGCAGGGATAATACTTGAACTTTCAATTGGTTGGGAGGGGAAAGTAAAGGACAGCACCCTAGCAACTTCTCAAACACTGCTGGAAGCAAAACAAAAGAAGACTTTTACAAAATGAGCATTTAGAAACAAAAGAGCAGCTACAAGATTGGCTACCAGAGCCTCCTAGAGATGCTGTGCACTTCAAACTCATCCCACCCAAAAGCTGTTTGTGATGGACCAGGAATCAGTCACTTCCAAAGGAGCAGTATTCAGCTCAGAGCACATTCACCAGCACTGGCACCTCATGAGGCTGGAAATACAGTTCTCAAGGAGCATTCTGTCTGTCTCAACAATTACTCTGAAAAATGTGTTTCCATTTAAGTCAAGGGATATTCCAAACAAAGCTAAAGTAACCGGAACAAACAAAATAGAAAGGTAGAAATGTAATGAGTTGGGCACCTACACAGCAACACAAAACTCCAACTTAATCTTTTTGAGAAACATAAAAAGTGTCTCAGAGAAATAATTAATTTTTAAAAAAATAATTTTCCTTACCTTAGTTTTTATGCTTAATATTGTCATTCCACTCATTCATAGTATGGAATTCATATGAATTACAGATTCTAGTCTTATAAACCATAGTAAAAAGCAATAAGCAGTAAAACTAGGAGGTTTCAAGGGGAGAATGTGGACCAATAGCTCTGTTCTGACATGATATGATAAATATCGATTCACTGGGCTGTTAGGCATTTCTACTGGATTATCCCAAGTCGGTTTTTATTACTGTGTGCAGAGACACACAGAGCTGTACCACAGGGCTCACCACAGTTAGCAAACAGTGGCAGCAGCGTGGAGTCCCAGGCTTGTAAGCACCACACCAGCAGCAACAGCCCTGGGAGCCCCCTGCACAACCTGCCCCCTCCCAGCAAAGCTGGGGATCGCTACCAAAGGCTTAAGAGAAGACCATAAAAGTTTCCTGCTAGAAAATGCAAACCCATATAGCACCTGAGATCATGTAATTAGTTGGTATCGAGTCATACATGTAGGCACACAGAGAAAAGAAGGGCCAGGGAGGGGTGTTTGGCAGGAATGTGTGCTCACCACACATTTTTTCTAACCAGGGGAACCCAAGGTAGGAATTGCATTACTGCCTGCTCAGCTTTATGGGCAGTGGGGCTCTCAGTAGTAGCTCCAGTTCTTCTGATAGTCCCATCTTTGTCACACTTCCCTCTGTTTCATGGCTGCTCAAGGGAAGTGTGCCTTGCTAATGGCCTTCAGGAAAGAGAAAAACAATTACAGGTTTCTGTGTGAGATCCAGAGTTCAGAGAAAGCCCTTAAATATTTTGGTGGAGCAGTGCCTTTTACCAGCAACACCACTAGGAAAAAAGTTTCTGAAGGCTAATAAGTACAACTGCAGCCTTACCACTATCACCCCTGCTATAGAAATGGAAATGTGGAGGTTTGCAACTGTGAATGTTTCTCTTGATACCACGAAGCACTGAAGAGAGGGGCCCTCACAATGTCATGAAGCACACGCGGTTTCCCTGCAGCATCTTCTCTGGGTACTTAGAGACACCAAGGCTCCTGGCATGACCCTAAACTCTGCCCCTGCCACAAGCAACAGGAGGCAAAACAGCAGAGAAACTCCCTCTTTTTACCCTCAGAACAAAGCTTTACTGCAAGAGGGATGATCTGTCCTGGAGTGAAAAAACAGCTCTGAGAGGAGCCAGCCTGTGTAATGGTTGCTATACAAGTCCACTTGCAGGAGTGAGAAGGAGCTGTAACACCACATATGGCACGCCGTGGTCTGTGCTTCCCCACACTGCTTCAGAGGCAGCCGGGAGATTTTCCTTGGGAGAACTAACGAGCACAGACTGGCAGGGGGGAAGTTCTTGCAGCCCCTGGCACGGGCGCCTCTTCTCCCTCCTCTCTCCCTGTCTCTCCTTTTCTGACTTTTCCCTTAAGTTTCTAAACTCGCCCATTCTCCTTCCTCAGAACACACACACAAGGGCTGCATTATGCACTGGGAGATAAGGGAAATGGTGAATCATGAAAAACAGTAATTAATGCTGAAATGCCATATGTGGTGTTGTTTTTGAATACATCGCATAAGATTAGTGTTTTCTATAGATATTTTTTTCCAATAAAAGACTAGGCTTTCTCTTAAAGCTAAAATAAAAAGCAAACTCTGAAACAGCACCAAAAACCACAAGCTTGCTAATCATCTTCAGTAATGCAATTTCGAGTTCCACAAAAATTTACTTATTCTGGCAAGCTCCAGATCTGTGGAGTAATTACCACTGGCATAAGGGATATCCACACTGATTTCACTGTGAGCAAAATGGCTTCTGCAGTGTTCTAAGAGGAAAAGTAGATATATTGTGGAAGAGGCCTTACATAATAACCTTTTTGTAAAGCTTGGATGGCAAGATGATTCTGTAAGACACTGAAGTCACATGTCATTAATCAGAAATGACAGTCTTTATTCACATATATTTGACTGAAACTGCATAATTTTAGCCTCCAATAGCCCTGAATAAATGACCTTAAGTATAGCGCTTTTTCAAATTGACAGTGATTGATTATGGACTAAAAAATTATGAACACTGAAGAAGTAAACATGAAAAATAGACAAACCCTTTAGTATCACACAGATTTCTTGTTTGCACTTTTCTGATTCTTTCACTCATTTTTATCTCTATAACCTTGCTCATCATGCTTTGATCATTTTTATACTGCTGCATTTGTTACATTTTGCCAGCAGTGCCCCCACACTAAACCCTGAGCTTGCTGAAAGATTCATTCAGATAAATGGAATTGATTTCATATTTTCCCATTCATGAAGAAGAGTCTTTAAAGTTAGAAACTCTCTATGCAGAACGAAACTAAAAAAACTGATTACTCCTAGACAGCATTTATCTACATCTCTTGACAAAACTGCAGAGCACTTACTCACGTGAGCAGCATTCCTTACACAATGAGTGGTTAACCAGCCTCACCAGAGCTGCTGCAGTAGCAACCCTTTAGCTTCCAACTCCCTTTTACAAACACAAACCACCTGACTGACCATGGGATAAATAATGTAAACAATGTTCTCTGAGTAATTAAAACCCCACCCTATTGATCCTTTTACAAACCACTATATGCTCACACTAATTGATGAAACGGTAAAGAGAAACCAGAACCTAATTAAATTCGTTGTGCATAAACTAGTCCTGTCTGTAGCAGCATCCACTGCTGGAATTAATTACTGACCCCACCTCAGACCCAGCACTGTGCCACAGCACCAGCTGATGCTCCCCACATGGAGAGGACACAGGGCTGAGCCTGGAATTAAATACAATTTTTATACCTTCCCCAAAGGGTCTGCTTGTATTGGAGCCTGAGTTTATGGCCTGACATCTGTACTGAGAACAGCGTCAACAAGAACGCTGTGGCAGAGGGGCTCCACCCATTTGCTGATAGGACTGGTCTGTCCCTCTGTGACCCACCAGGATGGGACCAGCTGGGAGATGGGAGAAGGGCAAATGCTGCCCTGCACCTATTCCCTCTGCCTCTGCAATCAGTCACTCAGCAAGATGTGGTTCCTGATTTCAGATGGGCTTTAGGTGGTATAGTCCATGAAACAGATTTCATAGCACGAGCAGAGCAACTGAGCAAGAAGAAAGCCAGTGGCTTGCAAAATATAAAAACATTTGGATGCAACTTGTAATTCGTGTCCTTACAAAAAGCTTTAACATCTAAAGATTAAATTAGAAATAGGCGTGGCCCTACATTTTTCCCTCAGATCAAAGTATTGGCAAAGTAGGAGCATCACCCGGAAATCACCACAGCCCTGCTATCTGTCACTGGAGCTGGTGGTTGAGCTGATCCATCATTTACTGTTTTGATTTCCCTCACAGTCTGCAGGGCTGAGTGTGTGCCAGTGGTTTGTTGTCCTGGCAACTGAAACACAGCTCTAGATGCTGCTTTTATCTGGTGCTGTACAACAACACAAATCCCTTCTGTCTGTCAGGCTTAAATGAAAAGTTTTTGGGGTTTTGTTTAGTTTTCTGGAGCTTTTTGAGTCAAAAAATTCTTGGTTTTACTAAGAGCTGGAAGTTGTTGTGAAGGTAAAGACGAACTCTAAAACTTTCAATTGGTATTAATTCACTGTATTCCAAAGCTTTGAACTGATTCCGAGAGATTAGAATTCTGCAATGTTTCATTAAGAGCACACTGATGCACGTGCTGTTAGACTGTATAAAATGAAAGGCTTTTATTAGCACTTTTCCCTATCATGAGAGCGACTTTCATATTGGATTAATAAGGCTAATATTGCCACTGCATTATCACTTTATGAAAATTTGCTAATGAGATTTGAAACTGCTTAATGAAAATATCCCAGTTCTTCCAAACACCTACCCTGCTGACCACCTGCTGGAAGCTGGGCTGCAGGGCCACTGCAGAAGCAGGGAGTGAGTACCTGATGCCAGGAGAGGCAAACTTTGATTTTCTCACACACTGCAGCATGTAATAACATTCCTCATCAAGATCCCCTGAGTTCCACCATGTCAGCCTCGCTTAGGGCTTCACACAGTGTGACAGAAGGTGACATGGTATAATCCAAAGCAATAAGCTCTGAGGAGCCTGTTGCCTCATTAAAGCCTTGTGCACCAAGGCTGGGTGTGCTGTGATCAGTGTTCCTGGTCTGCTGAGCCCTCCCCTCACTCTGGCCCCACACCTCTCTGCAAATTGGAGTGGCCAGACCACGTTGCCACCACATGGCCCCAGCAGCCGTGGGCAGTGGGAGCCACTGGAGTACGTGGGGACATGCCCTGCTGACAGGTCCCATATTTCAAAATAAAAATTAAAACAAAAAAACCCAACCCAAAACCAACAGCAGCAAAAGTTACTCCCTGCTGTTTGCTTTGAACAGCTTCCACTTTGGGATCTGTTTTCAGTTTTAAGCTTGTCCCACTTTGCTGTTCTTTGCCCAGAGAAGGCATAACAATGGCTTGGGTACTTGCAGAAGTAGCTGCACTTCTGCACTTCCCACTTTGCAAGAGGGAAGATTGTGGAAGTATTTACCAGTGCTCAGGAGCACTTTGGGACTAGAAAAACCATCCCAATACATATACAGCCCAGATCCACGGATTTGCGACAGATCCATTAAAAGGGAGCACTTCTCACTTCTTACAATAATTGCTGAAGGCCATCTGACTGCTCTGGAAAGCAACAAAGCTCCATTTTCCCCCTCGTTTCCAGCTGTCACAATTTTCTACCGGGCCATGAAGACAATGAGAAGGAAAGCTGGAAAAGTCTTGGTCATAATTCTGCACTCCCTGGCATGTTTCTGAGCCGTGGAATTATGCAACAGAGGAATCTGTCCTCGGGTGCCTGCTTTTCTCCTGCCATGTGTCATGGCTTGTATCGCTGCATCCAATGCCCAGTGAAACAAAAAGAGCCCTCACTGTAGGAGGCATTTGGGCCGCCGTTAGCAGATTGAAGAGCTCTGTGCAGGGAGCAGTGCTGTGCTCCAGGAAGCGCTGAGTGCCAGTGTTTATCCAGCAGGAATCTGGAGCATCTGAATTTCTCTTGGGTTTTGGGTAGTTTATTTATTTATTTATTTATAACTATCTTTTCATCCAAGTGAAAAGCTTACAGGAAAGAGCCACCATGCAGTTTAAAAACAGATTAGTGAGCAGATGTTCATCTAATCCAAGCACCCACCAGGAATTTTTGTTTATTATTGGATTACATTTAGGCCACAAGAAAGATAAAGCTGCTACTAGAATGTGGATGTATATTGTACATCAGGGACATCCTACTGCAAGTTTTAATGCAGAAACCCCAGTTTTGGAGACACAACCACAATAATGCTAATGGGCAACCATAGGTCAAGTAGTTCTACCTTCAAACTCCGCTCCTGGTGCCTCAGCTCGGATCCTCTCCAGCAGAGATTCACCAAGACCCCCAAAACATCTGATGTCCAGCTGAGAGCCATTAAGACTTGTTTCCAAGATTGTAGTCCAAACCGCATTAGATTTACTCTTTGGTTTCTTTTCACATCTCCACAGGTTGGTATGATTGGGAAAAATACGCACCTTGATTTGAGCACTGTGCCAAAGGCAGGTGGTTAATTGTTTATGGCATTAACTAGTCAAACCCCAGCACAAAAGGCATAAACAAAGTTACATGAATCAATGCTAATAAAATTCTAAAACAAGGACTCCCAAACAGTCTAACATATTGATCAGACATGGAAAACCACAGAATCAAACAAAACCCCAGACCCTGAGCCACCTTCCAGCATGGCAATTGAGGGACTCAGAGCTCCTCATTCTCATTCATACAAAGGTTACTGAGGCATCACTCTGGCAACATAAAAATACCTCAAAGGGGATATAAATATTCAATCCTTTAGGTCCATTTACATTGCTAGAGGGGTGTAAAATGGCCTTAGGGTAAATGAGAATTAAGACAATAGATTTTAGGGGCAGACGGGATCCCTGTGATTACTTAGTCTGACCATGGAGTTTTACTCAATAATTCATTTGTTGATGTCTTCTGGTAGCAGGAGTGCATCTCAGTACCACAGGTACTTCCTGCCCAGTGACCCATAAGGATATTTTGCAATGGATATGCCAAAGCTACACAGTGCAGTGAAGTGCTCTCATAGTATCCAGACATCCCATTTGTAAGAGCTGAGTCCCTTCTGTTTGGGCTAGAGCCCACCAGGCTGGGGGTGTCCAGGCTAATAGAACCACTTGAGCATTTTGGCTGCAGTACAGCATCACAAGGAGCATCAGGACAGGCATCCAAGGAGAGTTTATAAGAGGAATTTCCTCAACAGTTAAATCAACTGACTTCACACATGTGCAGAAGTCACAGCCGGAAACCAGAGACTGTAGTCATATAAATCCCACTGTTCTGCTGCTGCAGGTCATGGTCATTGGTGCTGAGAAATACAGTGCTGAGACACAGCTCCAGCGAAAAGTGAGAAGGTGGAAAGACCAGCACCAAGGTAGATGCAACAGTTCCACTCTGAAATGCAAGAGGATGCAGTCCCTGACACTGGGGCTCATCTCCCATCCTTCTGGGTAGAGAAGTTCATATGCATAGTGCAGGATCAAGCTGTTTGTGCTCTAGATGACCTATTTTTAAAAAAAAATGAGTTCAACATGCAGGCTTTTGCAAAAAAACAGATGCTGCAAGTGAGCTGAACAATCTTGGGTAATTAAATTGTAATAAAAAATTTGCTTCATTCATTAACTATGGTAATTGACCAAAAAGCAATAGGACACCTGCTATTTTCATTATAACTGCCCAGATATAATTCAGGGTGCAATCTCCATGTGGAACAGGTCATTTAAGTTTAACATGGCTTCAGATTATTGTATTAAACAGTTCATAAATATCCTCACTTTTTATTTCCAATCACTGCTTTCAACAGAGTTTGATCAAAGCTGAATACTTAGCCCAGGATTCATAACAAACAGCATTTCACCAGATTTCTGAGTATTCTCATCTCCTTTTACCCATTCCTTAAGGACCTATCTAGCATGAAATGTAGTCTCTGTAGATCTCTCAAAGGTCAGTGGGTGTTGCCTTCTATTTTGCTTATTTGTTATTTAAATGTGATAATGTACTGCCTTATTGTTATTTTTATTTATTATTTACAATGTGCCAATAGATGGAAGTGTCTCCCCTGCAGAGTACTGTCTGACAAACAGATGTACTGGAGATGCAAAAGAGCACTTCTATTTTTCCAGTACAGGGTTTTTTTTTACATCCTGCAAAAGAAGGATTTATTGTCTAACTGTATGGATGTCAGTGCTGAGCCAATTCTGCAGCCCAGTCAAACAGGGTTCTTACTGCAGTAATATATTTACCAAAATAACAAGCATTGTGACAACTGGTTGCAAGGATCCAACCAAACACATTTCTTAGTTTTAATTTCAGTACTAATGGAGTAAGTAACAAGAGAAAAAAATAAGATGAATTCATATAAAATAATCATTACAGTGGGTTTTTTACCGTAAAAGTTACCCCAAAGCTCCTAATTCTCTATCTTGAGAATTTTAGCTAAGCTGCTTCTTGGCTGAGTTTTGTAAGGGCTCTGCTTATTTTCAGTTTCAGCTGTACAACTTGTACAGCACACTGAATGATTTAACCAAGCAGATTTAAAGTTCAGTAGACAGTGTTCTTTGTTAGATTTTAGTCACATACCAAATTCAATAGACTCTGCTGCAGGCGTACGTCAAAATGCCAGGAAGGCATGAGACATTGTTGAATATGTTGGAGTTTATTGTTTAGAAAAAATTAAACTTGGTCTCTCATTCAATCTTTTTAATTAAATAGTCATACCCTAAAGCTCAAGGGACAAAGGAAAAGAGAGAATAAAGGCAGTTGTTCTGTAAAACACAACAGATATTTCTTTATATCGAATTGTATTCTTGTATTGAACAAGTCAGTATATGTCATCTTCCCTAAAAATAAATATAAGTATTTTGGGTAAATGTGTTCCAAGCAATGAATTACCATCACTACTACTAGCTATTACCTACATAAGATCATTAACAAATAGCTTTCCTGCATGAATAGAGCTTTGTTTGTTTCTGCATAAGAGCTGCCATCATATTCTCTGCTGGTGAGTTTTGGAAAACAAGTCTTAGATCTCTCTGTAAAGATCTCACACAATAACTGAACAGCCATATGTGATAGCTAGCTAAAAATCAAGTCATTTTTCTGCTCCTTGTCTGCAAATTTGTCCTTAAATTTGAACACTGAGCAGACTGTATGCTAAATCCCAGGCATCAGGCATCAGCATTAAATTGCTTAAGCCCGGAGAACTGCCAGGATCCTGCCGAGCCTCCCGTTTCAAGGAATCCGCTCAAAGGCCACTATTAATAGTCTGACCACAAACCCGACCCACTGGATTCGGGGTGGGAACACTTGAAAAGTGCTCCAAGTGTGGGCAACCACACCACAGAGAACCAGCAGCCTTTAACTCTGCCGCCCTGCAATGCTGGAAGGATGTTCGTTCTGCAGGGGTCGCAGTGGGAAGCAGGCTGCTCGCCAGCACAGTTATGGCTTTGCTTTGCTGAACCATCAAAGCAAGATTTTAATTTCAGACCATCCATGGGGCATGGTCCTTTCCACTCCATGCCATGTTTGCCCAGACAGTAATGCATGTCACCAACCAGCATTAAAAACGATGGTTTTGGCTGCTCTCTGCCTTTGTATGATCATCAAAATAACAACAGAAACGATAAATCTCTTTTATCCTAATTAATGCTAAATTGTGTGACAGAAGTGCTTAATTCTTGCAAATGTAATGAGAATGAGAAGTAGTACCAATTCTAAGACATTGAATTACAATCTTTAAATTGTAATCCTGTTTTCTTCCTTGCAGACCTAATTCACAGTAACTTGCAGCAAATCAATCAGTAACTCTTTAGATTTGGCTTCTTAATATTCACATTCTCAGTTATCTATTTAATATAGGTAGAGATAGTTCATTATTTCTCTTCACTCCAAATATTTTCAAATGCAAAGTGAAGTTTTACAAGTTATGGCTAAAATATGCACTATTTTCTTTCACCAAACTGCCAAGTCAGTAAAGTCACCCGATTAGTGGCGATCAAACAGCAGCCTTGAACTTACAGGCAGGAGCCTCCATCTGTTCCCACTGGAACTGAGAGTTCCTTGGCCAGTTTGGCAGAACAGGGTTAGGTCAATGCTGAGCGTACTCATCTTTAGTAGTATTTGAACAATAAAATAAAGAAATACTTCTAATGTACCTACAGTTTGAGAAAGTAAGAAAACTAGTAGTTACTGCTCAGTGCTTGGCAATTAGGCTTAGGGCTTGGAAAAGACTAACTTAACCCAATGCAGGAAATTGTCCCAATTACTTGGCTTCCCTTGTCATGGATCTTGCCTATAGAGGTTGTTCATGAAACTGAGCTTTGCCTTCCCTATTCTGAAACATCTCAAAGCCAGAGTAACCTTTGCAGTGGTTTTAAAATTAGTCCATTTAACATGAGACTTTAAAATAGGCGTTGCAAAGGTTTACCCAGCCCGGTGTCCAGTGTCCAACATGAGCTGCTAAGGGACGAGGGTGAGCACAATTTACACACAACATGCTATTTTCCCAGACTGCCTTCCAGTCTCCAACCAATTTTATCACGGCACTTCCCAAACCAGAAATGATGTCTTTGTGTTGAAGAAACCTGAATGGATTTTCCTTGATGATTTTGACCAGTCCATGTTTTGAACCTTCATAAACTTTTAGCATCCTAACAGGAGGAGCCTGACAGGTTGAATATTCTGCAAGAGGGATGGAATGGCTGGTACAGGTGCTGTTCAGAGAAGGAGTGTAAGATTTAACCTTTTGTATGAATATATCAAAGCAGGTGTTTAGCTGAGAGTACAGTAGCTATGTAGCAGTTTTATTCTTTTTTTTTTTAAGCAGAAGTTAACTTTTTTATTTAGTTGAATGGGCTTGAAGTAAATTCTACCAACTTTCATTTTCAAACTACAATAGCCAATAATCACTTACAATCCAGGTGCTGGGGAGGTGTGCAAGAACCTTTTAAAATGTAAAATAACATGATTCTCTGAAAAATAGAAAGGAAATCATTTTCAATCTAAAAGCAGTTGGAAAATTCATGATGTGTACTCATTAAAAGTGCCTTCAAGATATCAAGACAGGCTTTCTCTGTAAACGCCAGATGAATAAGAATGGTAAGTAGCAGCTATGATGTACAAAATGCCTCAATGAACACATTTGGTTTTGGTTTATGCTGCTGGGTTGGCTTTTTTAAAATCAAATATGTACTGCTTAAAAGAGTTGTCTATGTACCAAAAGTTGGAAAGAAAAACTAGGTAGGTAGAAAATCTAATCCCACGTCTACGTAAAGGCAGAAAAAACAGCAATATTGATGTTGCTTTGTGACCAAATATTGGCACATTGGAGACCACACCTTTTTTTTTAATTACTAGCTGATTAAATGCCTAAGTATGGAAAGCACTCTCTCTATTAGGAGAAACAGTGTCAACTCTTTCAACACCAATTAAACTCCCGAATTTGGCCCAACCTCAGAATTGCTCACAGTCACTCACACAGGGCTGCAAAGGTGAACAGGACTGCGT
This sequence comes from Oriolus oriolus, assembly GCA_013400235.1. Lineage (NCBI taxonomy): Eukaryota > Metazoa > Chordata > Aves > Passeriformes > Corvidae > Oriolus > Oriolus oriolus. The sequence continues at coordinate 1,897,640 of VXBT01011472.1, forward strand.
TGGGCTCTGAGTCAAACAGCCTTCACCTTGCTGCCAGCAGGAATATAAGCACAGCTCTGAGTTATAATAATTCTTTTACAATATGAAAGTACCAAAACTGCTCTGTCAAGATTTGGTCCAGCATCTCCAAAGCCACTGCAAGCTTTCAATGGATTTCAAGAGGCGATGGCTAAAGTCCCAGTGGTACTAAACTGAAAGTATGGGATGGAAATTCTATATATGATACTGTAAGGGGTTAATTACTCTTATTCAAGTGCTGTTAAATTCACAAAGGGATCATCTATCTACTTTGTCCCAAGGACTCAGTTTCTTACAGTACCTGAGCAGAAAATCTCCGTCACAGCAATATTTGTCTTGAGCTGCAGATGATCAGCCTCTCACCCTCTGCTTTTCCACACAGGAAACCCAGGAGGATATTTTAAAGAAACAGGTGCAGTTATCAACATTTAAAACCCACAGATGTTAATTAATCACCAAGAATAATATTGACCTGGTTCAGTTTTGGGTTTTTTCACCTATTTATTCTGTTGCTTCCATTTTAACAAAAAGCTGTGTAGCAAACTTATCTTCGCACTCCACTTTTATAGAGTGAATTCCTTAACAGAACCAAAACACAAAATAAGGGACCTTAAAGATCATCTCATCTAGTTCCAATCATCCTGCCATGAGCAGGGATGCCTTCCACAAGGACCACGCTGGTCAAAGCCCCATCCAACCTGGCCTTGAAACACTCCCAGGGATGGGGGTTCTGTAATTCCAATTTCCTCATGCCTGGTGCAGCCAGCAGTCAAAGTGCCCTTGACCCACAGCAGGGCCTGCACGAGCCCACAGAGCTCCATACCACAGGGAAGGTTCCCTCCTGTCTCAGGGATTTTCCATGATGATCCTGAAAGTCACTTTACCATTGACATTGCCAGGCTGAGACCGGCTGGCTGTTGAGAACAAGAAGCAGAGACTAATGACATGGCCTCAAGTCTGCATGAAAATGAGAGTCCTGAACCAGTGGCAACAAGCAGAAAGCAACATTTGCCCTCGAGAACAAGGCTTGGACAGTGCCTGTATGTGCACTACGCCCTGCAGGGGCTCTGCAAACCTCTCATGTTATTCCCAGTTGCCTGTTATGAGCAACAAATACAATTCTGGAGGAATTTTTGCTGCACATGAAATCTCATACAGTTCATAATTTTGAGAATGTTGTCTTTGGGGTTTTTTGTTTTTTTGTGGGGTTTTTTTGGTTTTGTTTTGTTCTGGTTTTTTTTTTCTGATACTCTGAAATAACCTGAAAGCTATTTTATTTCTTCATTGTAAGGCTTTTTGACTTATTCAGCTTTTATTTTCCTGTGCTGTGAAATGCTTCTTGTTTGTTGAACCAGATGATGCTGATACAGAGTTCTCCTATGCGCTTGCATTTCCTTGGCTCCCAGATGTTGCCTGGAGATCTGTGTAATAAAACTATACTTCCCCATCCAAATGCCTATTTGGAGACTCTGTTCCAAGTAGGGCAGAAACTGCTCCTTGTTAGGGTTTCTTAAGGGTACAAATTATCCCAGAATACATAGCACACGTAGTTAGTCTCAATATGTAGACGACCACTTATCTTGTCATCTCCTTTTCTTTTATTCCGTTTCATGCCTTTAGCAGCAGAGGGCAGGGCTTGCACAGCGCCCACCTCCCACCTGAAATCACCCTACCTGGGAGCCAGGTTCCCACAGGGATTGTGTAACTTTCCAAAGAGGTGACCTTCCTTTACTGCTCAGGTTTCTGGTATCTCAGTCCATCTGTTTGTTTGGTCCTCTTGTGCTCCTGGCTCCCTTGGAATGGCCCTGGAGAACTGAGTTACTACCCAAGATAAAAAAGATAAGGCCAGCAATCTTGCCAGCATGGATGGAAAGGATTTGAAATCACCTTTACCACTTTTGTATGTTAACCAAAACTCCTGTTCAGTTAGGAACACTACAAGCATTTTGTGGTTTTTACAAATAAGGTACCTCATGCTGGCAATAGCTTTTACAAGTATAATTGCACTGTAGTTCTATAAAATAAAATGGAATGCAAAACGTACACTTTCCAATTAAACAATAGTAATTGTGAATAACTACACAAAATCTCCGGCCTTTTTTATGGCTATTGTGCACACTGTATAAACACCATCTGTAGAGAATGTAAGACAGCTTCTGTTGGAGCACAGATATACGAAAGCGTATCATCAACTTTTCAGTGAGCATCCAGTTAAACAGCTGTTGTCTGTACCTCCTTCTAAACTACACTGATTCAGCAACTTACCTTTTGGATTCACACTCCTGCTTTATTGCATCCAATCTTACAGACCTCCCGTACTTTCTGTCTGTTGCCCAAACATTTACGCATGTGCCCCGAATCCCTACAGCACCTCCATCCCACCCTCGCTGGGCTCCATCCGGCACGTGTACCCGCACATCCTGCCCCAGCCCCTCCATGTGCACTGTGATTATGCACCAGCAGTTGACACAGAGCAGTGGTTTCCAATTGCTGTGAAAAGCTTTTGAGGTGTTTCAGTAGAAGGCTGCTAGTTGTGAATACGAAAGCAGGGGCTTTCCCCTGTGCAGAGGCCCCTTCTTAAGTATAAAGTACAAACAATGAAAATGAAAAGCAATAAAAAAAGAAAGATCTGGGCTTTGAATGCTTCTTAGGGTCAAGCACTAAACCCTCTTTTGACAGCTACACAACCCACACTTGTTCTCCTCAAGAGAATTTGACCTCAAGTAAGGAATTGAACAGAGTGCATATTTTGTCTACCGTGGACAAATACATTGTTCCAAAGCAACAAACTACAGATAAAATATACAGATAACTATAGGGGAAAAAACCCCACACTCCCTAAAATGAAACCCCACTATAATTTATGCAAATTTTAAAAAAAGAAAAAAGAATTTTTTTATTTCATTGACTTTGTATCGTATGGCAGAAGGTTAAAATAAAGCATTCTATTTCTCCTGTTACTGATTAACCAAAGTCAAATAACATTATCATTTTGCTTAATGCATTTAAATCACAAATATTTTCCCAGATGCTCTGCACAGGCACTTCGCACATTTCAGTGGAAGTTGTTTACATGCTGAAACATTGAGCCTGGATAGAAACACTTTGCTGTGATAGCAACACACACCCAACAGTTTTCATTTTCTCAGTTCAGAAGGAAAATTGCTGTTCCTCCCTCTCCTTCAAATTCACTTTCTCCAAGAAATATTCCTATGTCACTGGAAAAAATTACAAGTGTGCTCATAATGGCTGCATTTCTCTGTCCATTTTCAGCTAAGCCCTGGCCCAAAGTATCCCAAAATCACTGGGACTAATTCTACTGGCTTCATGGGCTCTTATTGAGCCCTGAGTATGCTGCAGAGTTGGCTTTAGTTTTCCATAGGTGCGGTGCTCGGCGGTGCTGCTGTGAACGGGCCCCGCCGGCACAGGGGAGATCTCCTGCCCCACCGGGGGCTGCACTGACACACCCGATGGCCACGGGGACAAGGGGATGCAATGGCCCACGATGGGCTGCTCTGCTCCCTTTGAAATAATCAGTTATATCTTGCTTTGACTTTCAACACCAAAGTGACAGGAAATGAGATAAACACGGAGCCCGTGCTGAGCCCACGTCCCGCTGTGCCGGGCGGCGCTGGCACCGGCACCCATTCCCAGTGGGAGCTGCCTGTTGTGCAGCTGAATGGGCAGGGATGCAGAACTGTGCATCAATTCTTTTTTCTTTTTTGCTGATCAGCAGCTTTGAAAATGGAAAGAAATAATCAGAACAAACTCCACCTTCAGTTTAAAGCCAAGTACAGCCACAGGAAACATCAAGAGAAATGAATGTGAAAGTATCACAATTTTTCTTCAAGGATGTTTAGTTTGTCCAAGCCTGCTAGCGAGTTCTGGTCGTTTTCTGAAGTGAAGGATAACTTCATTTGCCTTGGGTTAAAGGAAGAAAGGAAGGAAAAAAGAGAGACTTCCCAGCCTTTATAGAAACACAAGTATCTAAACTGACACTCAGAATTACATGTATTTCACCATGGGCTCAAGATTTGCTGTAATACACTTGTCTGCTGTAATTGACCAAAACTCTTATAGATTTATCTGCCACCATTCTATAAGGGAGAAAGTCTGTTTACACAAGGATGATAATTATCACTAGCTTCATCTATATCTGTCAGTGCCAAGGCACACTAAGCAGTAACCAAATCCTTTGGCAGTCTGTGCTGCAAAGCACCTAACATGTTAACCCCAAAATCCCCAAATGCATGCCTAGACTTACGGATATTTTAGATATTTGCCACATACAATTAAGTGCACCCATCTGGACATCTCTTTATTAAAACAAACATGTATTGTGTATGTGCACAATCTATTAATTTCGTTGTGACCCACAGGAACAGGAAGAACATGAAGTGGGGCTAAAAGAGGAGAAGTTCTTCAGCACAAGCTTTCCACAGGTGGTGAGCAGATAGGAGCAGGGTGCAAGATTTTATTTTTGTATATATATACACACACATATATATATATATACACACACACACACACATATCAGGCCAGCAGTGATAATCCCCTGATCAAAAGTCCATACAGCAGAATTTTCCAAAGTGAGCTCTGATTTCCAGACATTGACTATTCTTCACTTCCAAAATTAGGAAGAGGAAAGTAAGAAATGGTACAGCTACTTACTATTTTTTAAATATAATGGTCAATTCTTATGATTCCTGGAATACCAAAACCAATTCCAAGATTAAGCACCTTTAACAACCAGCAAGAAAACTGCAACACGAGGGATTTATTATTTATGTACATTGTGCTAATGCAATGTATATGTTTGTTGTCAATACAGTATGGGCTATACCACTAAAATAAACCAGCCTGAAGTTAGTACACCCTTTAGGTTTCACAAATATTGCCAGCAGGTACCCTGGCACTTTGTCTGCCTGCATTTACTTCTCTGTTTTGTAAATACAAATATTGGGTTAAGGCATCTGCTCAGTCAAGAGCTGTGACTGCTGATCCAGGTAGAAGTTTTCAGTCCTGTGCACAGTAGAATCCCTTCTAAATGACTGTGGATACAATTCACCATCAGGTGGGTAATTCTTTACACATTTATGATGATTCACAGTCACTGAACCAGCACTAAGGTTAGAGACCTGCACCTGAAAAAGAGACTCGTGGCTTGTTTAGAATAGAATTTAATAAAAGCAAATGCAGAAAATGTAAGATTACCTTTAGGTTCTGATTATTATTATAAATACTTGGATCTGTTTGGAAAACAAATACAATGGTTTGCAATCAGACCCCTGATCTATGAAAGCACTTGAGCGACTGTATAACAGAGCATATGAGTAGTCACTTCAATGAAATTACTACTTTTATACATGAATTACCAGCTCATTTAAAGTGATTTGCTGGATCAAAGCCTCTCTTTTACAATTAGAGCAGCAGAGTTACAATGATGTAGCAGCTCCAGTCTGGAAAAAATAACAGACCAAAAGTAACTGCATCATAAAGATATTCCTGGAGAGGAAAGAGAATAAATGATACCTGGAAGAAGTGTCAATATAACTGCAGGGCAAGTATAATTACTTGTTCAACCTTTTTTACTTAGACAATTAAAATAAATTTAATTTCAAACCTTGTGAGAGAACTCTCCACTTTGGCTTGTTTAGGGGCTGAAGATGTTAATGCTCCAAGAACTTTGAAAAAAACCCACTATTTAAAATACCACTTCTGGTTTTTAACAGAGGTAAACAGAATGCATTCTAAATCTCCAATGTAGCCTATTGAAGTGTCAGAGCAGCTCATTCAAAGCAATACATTCACTTCTCAAAGATTTCAGTATTAGAACCGAAAATTCTCTCCCTCCGATGCACCTGAGAAGCATTAAGTTCTTGGTGACTTTAAGAACCAAATCCTTTAATACAAACCTAGCTTTTCCCACAGTCACTTGAAAATATTTAGCATTTTTTCAGTTGGATGCAATTTTCATAATAAAGTAGCTCACTTGGCTACCTGACACCACAGACAAAGACGCTGAGTGAGCAGCTCCTGCCAACATAGAGCATGATCGCAACCCTCAGTTACATATTAAGTAGGCTTTGAAACCTCCAATTGCTGTAACAATGCAAGTAATTTATGTATTATATATTATTGTTATATATTTTTTCATTATTCATAACATATGTATTTTCTTCTGTAATATCCAGGCACAAGTCTTTCATACCCCATGTCTTTCAGTCAGCCTTAACAGAGCATACAACAGTTCTTACATTTTATGTAACATTTAAATTCCACCTCTCTGACCAGTTTTAGGTTACCAAAGCAGTCCTTTGGTACTCATCTGAATGGCACTGGCCCATCCCTATAGACACTGCTCCCTACGTTTGTTTAAATTTCACTTGCAAATCTCACAGAAAGGTTTGGGAATGACAGGTATTTTTTTCTGCGACAAAATACTCAGCCCCAGTCTATCAAATCAGAAATGTTCATAGTTAACTGCATTTCTGGCAGTTTCAAGGGTACAACTGTAAAACTACAGTATATTTTGTTAAATCAAACCCTATAATGATCCTGGTTTACTTCCATCCACTTAGCCTATTAATGCAGGCTAATACTGCATGTTCTTGTGGCAGCAAACCCTAAAGTGTACCAGGAGACTCTGGTGATAGATTACATGTACATGCTGTGTCATATCCAATTAACTCAAATTGACTGTGTACTGCATTATGCTGTTAGTGCATGGAAGATCAATAAATATGGAGAAAATCCAACGAGGCGCTCTCCATTCCCATCCAATTCTAGTAGGTCTGAGACAGATCATGCTCCTATGATGTGTGTGCTGCTGCTGAAGAGGGCAGGTGGTGCATAGACACCATTCAAACTTGGCCTATTCAATCTAAACTCCTCTAACTCGCCATTCATGCATAGCAAAACACCATCTGGTCCTATTTTGCCTCCAGCAATCACAGCTGACCAAAAACGATAATAACAGCTGTTGCAAAACAAAAGCCAAACAAAGGGGGGAGGGAAAGGTTAGAATGCAGTCCAGTGCTGCAAAATACTCCATGAAGTGAGAAATGGAAAAGGAGCCATTCAAATAGGAATCCCCATTGAAAAGAGTCAGTGCAAGACTTGTGGTTAAACTTGAGATATTTAATCCATCTGTCCTGCAAACCACAATGGTCAGGTGATAATATAAAATTGAGATTATGTTGCACAGAGGTATTTAAAGGCTTTGTTCTCCAAGTTAGAAACTAATGACCCTGTGTCAGCTAAAAATTAAACCTCCTTATGTTCTTTCATCATGTGTCAACCTGGGTTAATGTGAAAGTAGAATGTGGTTAACTGGGGTGATAAAGCATCTGAAACCTTGGGAAAAGAAGGGAGCAGTTAAGTGCTTGTAAATGCTATGAAGGAAAACATTCTTGAAAACCATGCACAACACTGAAACCATACAGATCATTGCATTTTTCTTGTATAAATTGCATATCAAGCAATTTAAACTAACAGTTTTATTTATGACCTATGATAGCACAGTTATTCACTTAGACTTAGGGAACATGAACACAAACTTGCACAGTTTGAAACACAAGATGTTCTGCAATATGCTATAGTGGGTAATGCAAAATATAATTTTGTGGCAAGCAGGGGGATGCTCCAGTTTTTCAAGACTCAAATTTTGATATTTAAAATGTACAGTCCTGCTTGATGATTAATTTTCTTTTTTTTAGCTGCAGTAATTAAAACTATTTTTCCTGGAATTGAACATCAGTAGTTCAGCAGCTCTTAATCAAATGTGATAAAACCCAGGATTTATGAAACCATTTAATGAGTGTAATAACACCTGCTTCTCGCTGCAAATAGTTGAAAACAGACTTCAGTTGTAATTAACTCTTATCACTAGTGACATTTTTCCAACGATACTTCATAGGTCTTCAAAATGACAATTACAGAACTAATACACAATTACTGTCACATGCAGTTTAGCAATTATTTCTGAAGACATTTGTCTAAAGGTTCCAAAAACGACTACAAAATGGTTCCCTTTGTTATGTAACATTGGTTAAAACTGACACACACAAAATCTCTCCCAACCAGCTTCTGTTGTGCCATTTCTAATGCAGACAGGCTTCCTTGCACTTGGAATAAACACCCTCCATCTCAGGCATTATTAGATATCATGCTAAGGCTATTAGGAGCATGGGTAGCTGTCAACTAACACCTATTATGAAAAGCTTCAATTTATACATGATTTTTTTCTGCTCCAAGAAATCTATAAATTTATAATTAGAATCTCTTGCTGTTCAATATTTGTACATAACAAACAGAGTACCTGAGGATAATGCGATATTGAAATCTGAATTCATTATGAATAAACTCACATGGTGTAGTACCTCTTCCCTCAAGTCTGGCTGCAACTTTTTGGGGATCTCTATTCCATTATTTTTGGGTTGTGGTCTGAGCATGGTAGCCGTGCCTCAAACAGGATTAGGATTCTGCTCAGGCTTGACACTTGCTGTTTTTAATTTTCATTTTATCATAAGCAGTTTAAGATTGTTGCCAGTGGTAATTTGCAATTTTTATCAAGACCTCTTCATTATAGCTTCTGACAGGACAGATGCTGTAATTAATCATGCCAGACAACTGGGGATAGTGGTCAGAATGCACTCGCAGCACAGATATTGCAGGCGAAGAAGGGAAACAGGAAGATGAAGGCTCTCTCCTTTCTGTTCAGAGCAAAAGTATATGAACAGCACTAATAACCTGGCAACACAGTGGATGTTAATGTTTCCAAACCTTTCATATGAAAGACCTGCCCTCTCCATCCCCGCCACTCCATCACGTTCTATTTTTATGAGAAAAGTCAGACAACTCAGGATCAGCCCAAGTCAAGAGCTGGAGGCTTACAGAGGGAAGCCCACAGCAGTAGCTGCATTTACATCTGAAACTCTCAGATACAATGAAACCCACGATTTGTGCTGATTTGCTTTTCTGAACATTACTGCTGAGGGATGGGTTCAGTACCCTGCTCCTGCAGATCAGTCAACACAGGGCACCATGATGTTTTGTGACTCCACCACTTGCTTTCTGCCTCTGAAGTCACAGACACCTCAGAGAAGTTGCCCACGACTCTTCAGCAGAGCATCTTGGATGGTACAAGAGCCGAGTGCTTGCTCTGTTCCCATCGGTACCTGTTCACCCAGAATCTTTGATAAAAATCCAAAGGAGTTAAAAAAAGTCCAAGAAAACATTTGCAGAAGGAAAAATTTCTGGTTTCTCTATCAAAGACTTACAGCTCATCAGTTTTACTGAAATGTGTTTATTCTATAGCAAGATAAAAGCATTTATTTTAGATAAGCAAAATACAAACAACTTAATTGCTGCTATCATAACTCATAAAAAAGTATAAAACAGCATAAAAACACAATAAGCAATGTAGCAATTAATAATTCATGTTACCAGTGTTTACATTAAAGCCTCATTTATGAAAACTTTACAACACATGATATGAAAACTTACAACTTTCAAAGAAAATATTTACATTGATTATTCAGTTGTGGAGTTTCATTTAAATATTCTACTGGTTTTACAGCGTATTAATAACTTGCATTTCTCTCATCTTAGTTTTCTGTAATAACAGTTTTATTTAAGTGCATTTCCCTTTTAAAAATACAGTGTATTAAATCTGAAACTCATCACTTCGACACAGAATATAATATTCACATTTGTTCTGTAATTGGAATTAACGTAAGAAGGTAAATGTCAATATATATTTTCTTACGAACTATGGCAGGTTTATTTGGAGAAATGAAGTGAAAGGTTGGGTCAAACATTTAAGTCCAGTTACTTGCATTTGTTTTTCTGAAGACATTTAGGAGAGAAAAAAAATAAGAGCTTTGGCAAAAATCTGTGATTTAGTCTATTTTTTCATGACAAAAAATGCCATCAACTAACTCATGTCATACAAGTATGATTGTATGAAATCCAATCATAATTTTACAGGTAGTTACAACTGTGCTTTAAGGGCTTCATGAGTTCATACTGCCTTGAAGTGCATTATTCACTTTTAGAGAAAGAAGGGTTATAGCATATAACTCTGAAAGGCCATTTTGCAGTCATAAGGTCCAGGTATTTATTAGGCCAGTTGATTCACATATTGTAGGTAAAGCTTAAATAAATTAAAAAGGCATCACATGAAAAAGAGAACAGCATTTTTTCTTTTAAACAAAATGATTTATAGTCAGCTAAAAGATGATACACAGCTACATTGTAGTTCTTTATTGCCTATCTAATAGACACTTTAGAGGATCATTTGATCTGTTATGCATCCCTGCATAACTACCATCAACAATTTACAGTTTTCAGCCAAATATGGTTTACCCCTGCCCCCTCCATCAACGCAACGCCATGTTGCAAGATCATTTATCTTCAGAAAATACTGACCTGTGATAATACTTGAGTCTGTGTCTGAGATTGTATTTGTGACTGGTGCTGCTGAGGTGCTGGCTGAGGGCTCCCAATGGCAGGGATGGGAGAAGTGATCTGCGGGGCTCCCGGAGAGTGCTGCTGAGGAGAAGGCTGTGACTGGTGTTGCATATGCTGCATTTGCTGCTGCTGCATTTGCTGAAGCTGTATGTGCTGCAGTTGCTGTTGCATTTGCTGTTGATTAATCTGCTGCTGAAGATGCTGCTGCTGCTGCTGCTGCAAATGTTGCTGCATGTGGTGCTGAAAATGCTGCTGCTGCATTTGCTGTTGTATTTGCTGATGCATTTGATGCTGATGTAGTTGCTGCTGTTGCATCTGCTGCATCTGTTGCTGCTGGAGCTGCTGTATCTGGTGCTGCTGGCTTTGCATCGAGGGACTCACTTGAGACGAAGACGGCGTTGCCACCATGTTTGTGCCCATAGAGCTTATCAATGGAGCCGCAATGTTTGTCGGCATGTTCGGTGCAATGGTAACAGAAGCTACAATCTGGTTCATTGGCAGTCTCATGGTCAAGGGTTTTGGAGCAATTGCTCTGGAAAGGGGCTGCTGAAGAGTTTGGGGAGATGCCGATACCGCCGCGTGTTGAGAAAGAGAACTATTCAGAATAAGGGAGGAAGACAAATTTGTGGATGCCAGTGTTTGCTGAACAGAACGAATTGTCTGGGCCTCAGCAGATTCTGCAGCAGCCTGTGTTTGGAAAAGAAATTAATTTATCTTAAATTTATCTTAATTTTTTTATTTAAATTAATTTACCTTAAATTAATCTTTTCAACAGAAAAAACATTGTTACTGTTTACATGGAAATAAAAGTAACAGCTATTCAGAGACCTTTGTCATCTTTTGTTTTCTATCAGAAAAGATCAATCTGCAGTCTGAAAACAATCACTGATCCACCAACACATTGTACCACCTCCTTATCTGCTTTCCTATATGGTACCTGCAGGTCTTACTTGGACAAAAACTAACCTGTGCCCTTGATTGACACCAGAAAGTCACAGATGTCACGTACATTTTGTCACTGAAAGAGCTAGAATAGGCCCAACATGTTTTTAAAAAAAACCTGTTCTTTGGGAGTCAGCAGCACACACACTCCCCTCCCCATGAGTTATCAACCCACGAGCAATTAACTGACACACTTTAGACATTTACTTTAGACATTTAGACATTTAGACATGTTAGAATGTAACGAATTGTGCTGCACAAGTGTCTGTCCCATCCCTACTCTCAGAAACCACCTTACGTGAAAAAGCTACAGCAAGGATGACTTATTTAGAGGAGAAGAGATACAATGACTTTGAGTGTCATTTCCACCTGCAATCTACCCAGAAGTTACTTGGCAGTCCAGGTCTCATGGATTTGGGGAAAAAAAAATATGATTTCTGATGGTTTTGAAAAGGGAACTTAAGATTCACAAAATAATATCCTTCAAAGGCATTTAGAATTCCTGCTGCTGGTCTTGAACTTAGCATTGTGATACTAAAGGCTTTTAGAATATTATCTAGGTCACAGAGGCAACAGAAAAACACAGCTTCTCAACACAAGGAGAAGAAACCTTCCAGCTCCCAAAACCACATGTGTATGTGTATAATACATATTTCTGATGTTGTATTTTTAATCATTAATTAAAATGCACAGCAACTTCCCATATGATTTACTAATGCTCTGCCGCTGTACAGTCAAATAAATATCCTCAGGAGTTAAGACATCATCACCTTCTGTTGCTTTCTTGTGATTGAATATATTTTTGTATTTGATCTTTATGAAATATTATTAGAGAAATAACCACATTGGTAATGTTTTACCCATATTTTAGGTGTCTATAAGCACATTTCCATTTACGATATTCAGATGCAACAGAACTACGACTTGCATAGTGCTGCCGTCTAGAAAGGTAAATTCTCAAGTAAGACAGCAGAGCTTTGTGTTCCTCACAGGTTTTATTTTAACTCAAGATCCACTAAAATACTCCATGTGGCTCACTGCCAGCTAGTCCGTTTGTTAGTACTCTCCACATTCAGAGCCACCACACGTTTCTTTCCCCTCACCTGCAAGAAATACTTAAGCTTTGTTACACAACCACTGATCTCCAACTCCATGTAAAGCAAGCCTGTCCTTTCAGAAGCAGCACTTGAGGAAAAACAAACCTCTGCAAATAGCTTGCAAATGTTAATGTCAAAAGGTCAGTATATTTTTCATGACTGAATTTTACTTTCGTAGTGAAGTGCATTACTTTGCCTCTGCAGCTCAAGGAAGATGTACATTTACAAAGATGTTTTCTGGTAATCATTAGTATGCCAGTAGGGAGACGAAATTATTTTTGCAGAGACTAAGCGGGCTTCAAGCAGCAGCACAACATCTTGTAGAACTGTATTACAGAAATCCTAGGATTCTACTTTTGCTTTGCATAACATCCCCCCCTTGCCCCAAATATTTCAATATCATTTGGTAAAAGCTCACTTGCATTATATCGAAGGCATTATTAGGCTTACCTTAGAAACAAGGCTTGCTCTGTAGGCAGCAAGTGCCTTTAGGTATTCTTTTTTGGCAGCTTCAGTTTTTCTTTTATATACCTATGAAAAGAGAGCACAATTTCACCAACTTCAACTATCAAGATATTTTTGCCAGAATGCTCTCAAAATCACTTGCAAAGAAACAAAAAACGTAGACCAAAGCCCCTGAAAACACTCTACTGTTAGATGTGCTTTTTCTTCCTTGAAAGTTCTAAATATTCTTGCAGGTGGGTTACAGGCTTTCAGGTCTACTTCCTGGACTTGCACTACAATTTATGTTGATTATCATGAATAAAAAAAGGTTGCCCTTAGACATCAGTTTGAGCAGACAATTGTTTGACAAGACTACCTATGCAATCTTTACTTCCCCAGAAAACAGTATTTTATTGACTCCAAGTAGCAGGGATATTAGCACACTGAGTATTTCAGATGCCAAAATGTATCAGCAGTACTCTAGAATGGCAAAATACACCTGTGCATTTTTTTTCCAAACAAATATTTGAACTACTTATAAAAAAAAATCTGTACACCTTTAGAAAAGGTGGATCAAAGAGCTTGGACTTGCCCCAAAGCCAGCAAAGAATCCCATTGAGTTAAACAAGAACAGTTAGGCAAAAACAAATAAATCTGTAATTTTAATCATCAGCAAATTTAAATTTCACCTTTAAATCATGTTTATTATCATCTGTTAGATCAGACTAAAAGTTTCCAAACGTATTTCAGAAACAAGGACCATTCATCCCTTGCCAAAAGGTGTCCTCTCTGGGAATCTGCTCTGCCATAGAAGTGTCTATTAACTGTCACTGGGAACTGGCAAAGGGTATTTTTTGAACCCCCTTCAATCCATGTGCAGCAGTTACATGTGTGTAGGAAGAAGAATAACCCTCAAGGAAGTATAAAAACTCATCACTCTGTACCAAGTTGGAGTTGGAGATAGCATTTCACACACAACATTGTAATGAGACTCAGAGGATTGGCTTCAAAGGTTAGAAATCAACACGCTTTGTAACAAATTCATAAGGCAGATCAAAGGAAATGGTAAATATGCTGTACCTTCCTCTTTTCTAACTTATTAATAGGAAACAAGGGCTTTGAAATAGGAATCATCAAAAGATGGTTTTAAGAGGACTCCAGGACACTATAACCTGAGCTCTTTTACAAACTGCCCTTTAAAATTTAAAGACAAATACAGTCATTTAACACTACCTGTTGGCTCTTACAAAAAAATAGTTTTTAATGCCAGATCTTCAGCAAATTCAAAACTCAGTGTAGCTCTACAGAGGTAAAGCTCTACATCAGCAAGTAGCATGGTCCGCTCAGGGCAGAGGTAGGAGGATTTTTTTAACAAGGATTACTATGTTACTTCTTGTGAGACAACCCTGCACGAATTTACCTGTTTTTGTTCTTCTCCTAAACTGTCCCACATAGATGCCACTATTTTTGAAACATCTCCAAATGTAGCATTCGGGTTCTGTCCTTTAATGGCAGCTTGCGTATCCCTGAAGAAAAGGGCATATGCTGACACTGGCTTTTGTGGCTCATTGGGGTCTTTCTTTTTCTTCTTCTTTGGAGTCTTGGGCTTCTTGCCAGAATCTGGGGCAGCTCTTTTTTCTCCAGTAGCCTAAGAAACAGTAAGAACAAGAACAGTCAATAAACGCAGGAAATAAGTCAGATAAATTGCAAAAAATTAATTGACAGTCAGTCTTAATATTATATGGATAAAGCTACTATGTAGGCAACACTTGGGAGAGTCCTGTTGTGCAGGCCCTTCTTCTCTACCAAAGAGTACTTAGTCTCAGCATAATCTCATTGGATCTACTGGAACTAAAGGCATGAATAGTTACTACTCATTTTAAGGACGGCTCTGAGAGTCACATCCTATGAGCTTGACCTGAAAAACTACACTCCAATGCTAATTTGTATTAAAAAAAAAAAATAAGATTTATTTCATAGCATATTTTGAAGAGGCTGTCTGTGTTTTTCCATTAAGATACAATTTCAGCAGTTGACTGAGACTCAAAAGGCAAAAGCCTGGAGACATTTCCCAATTCCCAGGCTTAGACTGACAGCTTAGACACGAGCCAGGGGTTCCCACCCTTCAGGCAAAAAGCAGCAGCAACTCGGCAGTTTGTGCCCACCTGCAGGAGCGCTGGCTGCATCCCCCTGGGCCCCCAGTGCTCCCTGGGCAGGGCAGGGGAGCACTGGGAGCTCTGTGCTCTGGCCAGGCACCGGCAGCCCCTCTCTTCCCACTGGGATGAGGATCCCAGCAGCACACCCGTGATTGCAGCAGCTCTGGTCCCTGTGTGCGCCTTGTGCTCGGGACCCTCTTTTGTTCAACTATGCACAGATTATTGCAACAAGGGGATCAAGTGGCTCTAAATATACCTCTATGATTGTAATTTACTTTGATATTTTGAGGATCCTGTACAATGAGTTTTCCACATGCATAACTTCCATCAACTTAATGAGAAAACCTTTCATGGAACAGTCTTAAATTAGGCCTTTTACATATACTGCTATAACAACATTTGTACTTCATTTGGTCAATAATTTTTCCTTTTATAAGTGATTTATTTAAAGTAAAATATAAGTTAGCGAAACTTTCAGTTAGAAGAAACCTTATTTTACTTCTGTCGAAACACATTTGTTTTACATTACTCCAGAGAATACCAAACCAACAAAACTGTCCAAAGCTGATGCATGAAGAAATTCAACAGATCTGAAAACCTGAGACAAATTAGACCAAATATATATATATATATGTCTCTGTCTATCCTTAGGTTTATTATTATGGAGGCAGTATGGAAACTTCTTAAGTAAAGAAGGTAACCAGCAAATTAATCATATTCCACTTTACCATAACACTGGTATTTTAGATGACCACATTGCAGCTGAGCTGATACTGCCACATCCATGAAAATGCAGCGTGTAGAGATGTGTGGAGCTTGCTCGCTACAGCAATGGAATAACTTACTCTGTTTGATTCATCTGCATCTTCTTCATTGATAGAGCTGGATGGGGAAGGAGTGGCTGATTTACTTGCAGGAGGGGAGGGAGAAGTGTGTGGCAAATTAGTGCCTCCTAAATTTAGCCCCAGCTGCGCACTTAGCTGAGACTGGTTAATGGTGGTGAGCTGAGACGGAGGCATAATTCCCGAATGAGCAGCATCAGTCATATGGACAATAGATCTCATAATCAGGGAATGGTCCTGGCGGTACTGGGAAACTTGTGTGTGACTCTGATCCTAAAAGAGATGGAAATGTTGTTTAGATATTAGCAATTACCATACAGCAGTATCAGGTGAAGTTATTTTCACAGGTTTACAGAACCAACACTGTCAACACGCAGTTGGCTTCCCTCCTTTTTAATGAATTAAATATATTTTTAATGTTAAATGTAGCAGCAGTTACTGTAATTGCCCCAGACCTCACTTTTCCCCCAGTTGTGGCTGTTATTTTTTGTTTTTTGAATAAGACTTGCATTTCTTTATTTTTAAACATGTCTTCTCTTGATGCAGTGAGAAATACCCACATAAACAATAGGGAAACAGGATTACTGAGGATTCGGGAGAATATTGCAAATGAAGAGACACAAACTGTTGTCAAATGCAGAAAGTAAACAAAATCAGGGTGGGGTGAGGGGATATATCTAGAGAGAGAAAAGCATCCTCCTTTGCTGACATTCAATTATTCCTGGCCATTACAAGAAAGGTATAAACCAGTCCTGTCTGAATGGGATTTTAAAGCTGTTTTAAACACAGAATACTGCCCTGCCAGGTCTGGAGTGCATTCACTGCAGCAGGCTGGAGAACCAGTCCAGTAATCCTAAACACTCCTAAAGATCCCTGTTGGCAAGTACCACACGAAACTACACATTTTTATCTTTAATCCAACAATCAAACGTGTGGAAGTACCAATCGATGTACAAATCACCGACTTTATTTTTCTTGTACTCCACATCTCAGAAACACAAGTGCTTGCATGGTTTGGTTTCTACTGTTTCTTGAGGGCACAAACTGTGTCTCCTACATCTGCACATTTACCACATTTGTAAATAAAAAGAAGCAAGACCCTGAAGGTAAAGTCAGCTGCAATCTGCCTATGAAAACTCCTTTTTTTTTTTTTGACCACACACAGATCAATACACAATGAAGGAACATTTAAACAGAAAAGAAGATTTTTTTTAAAGTTAATAAGAGAATAAATAGCTCACAAATTGATTCAGCAACCTGATTAATCTATAGTCATTGTTTGAACAGCCAGAAACATGAGAAGTAAATTAGATTTTGAAAACTCTTTCATTATTAATAACCCACATTGCAATTAGTAGCAGGTGCAATGATCCTTAATGAAATGACACAGAACAAAACAGCAATTGTGGGAGTCCAGCATAAGCCCACTGGACTTTCACAACAGAGTCTGACCTTCCTGGTGCTCTCTTATTAAGTATGGGTAAGTCCAAACCCATTTTCAAAAATCTGTGTCAGCATGGAGGTAAGTTTAGCCAAAATTACTTAGTTTCCCTTACTTTTTACAACTCTGGCCTCAACAGAGGCAGTGGTTCTATGTTCCTGGAAGCCTTTCCTTGGCTGGGACAAGGGTGGCTGTACAAAGAAGCAACACACATGTTAGAGAAGATGCACACCCTGCCTCATCTATCTTTATATACAAATACTGCAGCTCACTGCTTCCCTACAGCAGGAAATCATATTAATTCTGAATTTTGGCATTCGTGTGTCTTTCTGCTGAAGCTTATACAGTAAAAACAAATCCTTCTTTAGCATAAAAGTGCACGTAGGGGTGCAGCTGGATCCAGTACAGACAAAGTTAACCTCACAAGCTCATGATCCAGATCTGATGCACCAGGGCTCTCCCTCATTTTCCCCATGCTTCCCCAGCCATTGCCAGCTTGGCTCATCATCCATACCATACCACACTGCTTTTCCTACTTCTTAAATGCTTTTAATATTTTCAGTAAAGGACTGTAGTTCCTTAGAGATGAGTGTGTGTGCCAAAAGTGGAGCACTTGATACAGAAAGATCAAAACATCAGACTTATTGGCTGAAATACCCATTTGCTTCAGGGCACCTTTCTGTGAAAATTTACTGCCGTTAACTACAGGGTCATTTTGATTGTGACTTGTATTGGCAGTGGCATCTGGAAGTCATTCAAAGTCTTTTGTGAAACCATATCACTCTCTGCCTATTACTCCAATCATTTTAGTTTACAGACGGTACTTTATTGCATGAAGAAAAACTCTGCTGGTTTTTTGCAGCAAAGCTGAAGATCATCAGAATAACCTTCTCTCATGAAAATTAACTTTCTTCATTATTGTGCAGACAGTACTTTCTTGGAGGTGTTCTACCCCTAACAGCCTTGCTTTTGTTCTCCCTTTATTGCTACACAATACAGGCCTTTCTGGCCTTTACACTGAGGCAACAAAATGTGATGACATGGGTTACAAACCATTTACTCCAAGTCTTGTCATTTCGGTTGCATCTATGATTTTATTGAGACTAAATTCTCTTGACTTGCACTGACCCAGAATCTAATTTTATACACAAGCCCATGAATTCTTAACTGTCCCTTTTTCTGATACTATTTGATGCTTGTGTGGGTTTTCTGTATCCACTCATTTAATTTCAGTTTTTCTTTTCTGTATCTTTTCCTGATTGCTTTAGTCTTTTTTTCTTTTTAATCTGAAGAGCTTCAGTAAAATCTAGGAGTGCAACAACAATACTTTGTAACTGACCATTTAGAACCAAACTGATAAGACATATTACATAAAACAAAAAGATTAATATAATATACAATCCCTGATTCCCATTATATGTGCACATGAAAACAACAAACAATGTATTTTCTGCACTTTCAGTTTAAGTTATATGGCTGATCAATATTTTAAAAAGCAAGGAATAGGATTTTCATTTTTTGCTTTGTGCTACAGTGCTGTGGGCCTGAACAACCTACGGTACCTATAGAAGAGCTTTCAGATGAAGTGTAAGTCATTTTTTATGTTTGCACAGTGGTTTGGAGAGTAGCAAGAAGGAAAGGAAGCTAGTTCTTAGCAATATTAAAGTCCACGGCATTTTTCTGTAGCTCCTGAGCAAACAAAATCTTCTAAGAAGGGAGCTATAGTCAAGAAAACAAAATTTCCATCAATTATCTTAACTCTTATTTTTGCCCTGATACTACCAAGGGTCAATACCAAACTGAAAGGATCAGTAGCATTTCATTATGCTTGAGATGTTTATCAAAGAAATGTTTAACAAGGAAAATCTTCCTGTATCAGAAGCACACATGGAAATACAAGGGCACTGAAGCACCCACATGACATCCTAATTACGCTACTATATGAAAATGGAAAAGCTCACATATCCCAAAATAATCCACTGAGAATACTGGGAGTATTTTAGAGAACGTCACAAGCTCTTTTACATAAACTTAACCAGAAGTAAATGTGATACACAAGTATTAAAAGCATTCAGGATTTTTGTAACGTTAAGCAAAAACAACAGATTAGTTCTGACAAAAATTCGTGAACTTGTGAAGCAGACAGTATCAAGTTTTGATTGAGCCTGATCTGCTTTACAGCCTTTGATTGAAGTTAGGCAAAACCTGGTGATGTTAACACAAGTCAGGCAAAGCTCAACCACTGCTTTACTCAGCATGACAATCAAACAAGGACATGATGTGTGAAACCAACACCGAAGAGAAATAACTTGTATAATTCCTCTGCAGACTGAAATGGCTTTGACTCAAATCTCTCTGCTGTCCTCCTACACGAGTGCTACAAAACCCTCAGGAGACATTTATTGAGGGAAACACTGGCCACCCCTTTGGGCTCTTCAGTGGCAGGGTGAGGGGGAATGGCTCTAAACTGAAAGCGAGGGGGTTTGGATTAGGTATTAGGAAGAAATTCTTCAGTGTGAGGGTGGTGAGGCCCTGGACAGGTTGCCCAGAGAAGCTGAAGGCCAGGTGGAATGGGGCCCTGAGCAACCTGGTCTAGTGGAAGGTTTCCTGCCATGGCAGGGGGGTTGGAACCAGATGATCTTTAAGGTCCCTTTCAACCCAAATCATTTTACCATTCTATGATTCTAATTATATACCCAGATTTTAATAAAACATAGTCCAAAATGTTTTCCCCTTCTCAAAACAACTTTATGGTGACTGTGTCTAGGCACACTCTCTTACACAGCTGTCACCACTCTCTTGCACACATTAATAAAGACATTTAGCATTTGGTTCATAGAAGGCCTCATCAAAGGAACCATAAGGATATCTGTCCATCAAACTATCCTACTCTCAACAATTCTAATCACTTTAGAATTTCATGCCATAAAAGTCATATTTAGTCCTATTGCTAAAGGACACATCTCACAGCCTATGACAAGTATATAGCTTATTTTAAATTGATTTGTAAAAGAATAAGTTCTCAAAAATGCATAAAATATCAATGCATCAACAGACACTGGAAAGCAAATAATGGAGTAAGGAGACTTCAAAAAAAGAAAAGGAGAGAAATGTATAAACTCCCACGCTTTAATTTATACAATTTTATCAAAGGAGTTCTTCAACATATCATGGAGTACTAAGGGAAAAAATTATGTTAATAAAAGATAGTTTTTCTTCTGTTAGCAACTGATTAAGCATCCAGTACTTAGTATAGGTTGTAATACAGTTAGTGTTTATTTCAAGAGATAAATGCATCCAGCCGTAACATTGAGACATGCCCTAATTTCACTTACCTACCCTGCATTTTAAGAATCATTTCCATACAGTAATTCTATCCTGAATTCCTACCCTGATATAATTTTAATCTCTGGGAACATTCAACAAGACATTTAAAAATATAACTAGGAAATTACTTTTTAGAACATTTTTGAGCAATGCTAAAGTCTTGATTAAAATCAATGTCTACAGCCTTCCATCATTTAAATATCCAATACCTCCAGTGAGACCCCGGTCATGTGAGGACTGATGGAAGTGCCTACAGGAGGATGCAGGGCTGGGATCTGACCCCACACTGCATGAGCTAGTTAAAGGGAATTGAGAAATCTGCCAACCAAAATAACTAACGAATAACTAAGCAAAAGCCAGCATTTATGGTTATGTTCACTGTGCCCTGGTTTCAGAAGTTGACTTAAACCATTATATATTCTATTGCCTGAGGAATTTATCACTGTCAATGTAACATAAGCTGATGCAATATTTTAAAGGATGTATTTAAGTTGAAGCAAATGCACTGCAATGTAAAGAGCGAAATCCTCAGTTGTCCCTGACTGTAAATTACTCCCTTTACTTTTAGTCAAGTCAGCATATCTCTAGAAGAAATCCTCAATATTCTTTTTCTCCACAAGTAAAGTACAGATAAAAGAATCCATTAATCTAAATTTTTACAGGATTGGACTTCACTGCCAATCAAAACAAATCAAACTAACAGGATGCTTTTCTCTGTCAGAGATTAAATCCTTACTTAATAGAATACAAAACAGTTGCACTTGGTACTGCCACCACTGGAGAAGTGTCCTTCCTCTCCCCTCCAAAGACACCATCATCACTAATAGAGCTGTCAAACTGCAGTTATCAGGACATCCTAAAAGCAGCAGCTTCTTTTCTCTGGCAGTGAAAAAACTCCCATGTTCCATTTCATGTCTCTGTAGAAAAGTAAACCTTACCTAATTTGATTCCCAAAAAAAGTCTACAAGAAACAGTACATGTTGATTTATAAAAAAAATTATGTCTTCAGCTGGATCTAAGAGATGGGTTGGTGACAAGAGGTTCACACACATTCTGCTGCCTGTAGAACATGAAGAACATGCCAATTTTTTGGTCTGTGTGCTCATCCAGTCCCTCTACTCTCTTCTGTTCACACAGAAACCACAGAAGAGACATGAAAAGAAAAAAAAAAACAAAACCAAAACCCAAACCCAACAAACATGAGGGCCCACTGATTTATTCCTCAAAACTGAACAGCTTATTTCGGGGGTCATCAGGGGCTACTGTGGGGGTCATATAAGATCGGTATTCTCAAAATCAAGTGTCTCACTTGTGCCACCACTTCTTGTGCTTGCACAGACTTGTTATATAACACACTGCAATGGAGCCTGGCAGTGCAAAGTATCACTTCTGTTCCTGACTACCCCAGGCCCGAAATTTTGCCCCTTTGTGGTTTGTGCAAAGGCACCTGGGATGTTTCTGCAACAATTTTCACCACTGAGCACTTGTTTAAGGCACAAACTGCAAATGTCATTAATGCTTTCCTTGCACCACCGAGAGTGGGAGGTGCGATGTGAGACCAGCAAACCAGGGACAGGGCCAAACACCCAGACCAACACAGCTCCAGGTTCCAAGACTCACTACCTCTGCAACATTGTGCTGCAGCCTCTGCTGGAACCAGTCATTCACAGCACGCTCAGCTGTGAATCTCTAACAAAACACACATTACGTGGTGAAGAAATACGCAAAGCTCACAGCGAGCTCAAAATCACACACCTACCAAATAAAGGCACAAAGACCTTTCTCTGAAATGCCTACAATTCTTACTGGAGATGCCCCACCACCCAATCATGGAGTGTTTTCTCTTTGGGAACACCGTTCTTACCCAGTTACTTTCCTGTGAGCCCGCAGGTTCCTCACACGATCCCCAACGCAGGCTGAACAGGTCACATTTCTTGGTTGCTTTACTTGCTATCGAGTCCTTCTGCTCTTGCAGACAAGGACAGGCTGGTCACAGCCCTCCACCCACCCACAGTGGCTGCTCCTGCTGTTTTAGCATCACCTAATTGACAACTTCTATATAATTTAATTTTTACACCATTTTGTAGAGGCATTTAAAAACAGACTCTCCGCTCTCTTCCTCCCAAGCATCTATCATACTTTAAAGCATATTGAATCACACTCCTCTTGGACAAGGCACCCAACAGCATGATCACAATACATGTGTGACTCAGATCACAGATCTGGGCTCTGATCTGATGAGTCTCTTGGCATGAGGAGCTTCTCTCCAAATTAGCAGTACAAGCTTAGGTCTGCTGTATGCAAACAGCAACGACACATTGCAAACAAATCCTGGATAGTTGAAATTAAGTCCCAGAACGTCAGATAAACGCTGTTAGCAGTTTTGTTACAACCTCCACAACTCAGGTGCTTCAGCTCCCAAATCAAAGGCAGACTTCAAAGGTGCTTATTATGCAGTAAGGAACATGGGGAGAGTGTGAGGGAGCATGACAAATAACAAACATTATCAAAGGTAACAGGAATTGTGTATGGAATCGTGGGGGGACAGACTCAAGCGTTACATGGCATTTCTATGTTTAAAAATTGCTGCAAGTGTTGGTAGCTATGTTCAGGGATATGTTTTCTTAAGGGTTTGGGGGATTTTTCTTTTCTGTGAGGTTTCTCTTTGTTTACTTGTTGTTGGTTTCTAACGTAAACCAGAAAGTAGGTCTCATTACGTTTTTTATTACCAGACCCAGGTATGTTTTTCTTCCAGCTACCTGGCAACATAGAATAATTTAAAGCTCTAAAGAGACTTCACATTTCTTCAACGCTTGCAAACTTGAAGTGGAAACAGAGTATTGGGTAAGCTGTCCAAGGGGAAACATGAGTGGTAACAGCAGAGAATAGCAGGACTTTCAAAGGAAGTTTTCAAATTACACAAGCGCAAGGGTGGCTGGACCCAACTAAGCCCTTGGCCAGGTACAGCACATCCAGACCAGCTGCAGTATCTGCCTCATTTGACTGGCTTATGAAAACAGCACCTGATTTTAGAGTTTAAACTCAGGAAGCAGAATAGCTTAAAGCTATGGCCCAGGCTTAATGCACATTTGGTGTCCACAGCCACCTATGTCTGAGTTCCTTCTGAGCTCAGTTCTTAGGAATATCAGACAGCTTCCACTCCAGTTCCTGACAGCTTTCCCAGTGGGCTACATAATTTTCCCCATATTTATATGGCACCTCACAATGTTTTCTGGAGCTGATGGATCTCGATTTAGGTACTATTATTATAAAATAGTCACAGCCTCTTTTCCCAGACTGTTCTTCCAGTGTTACTGTGCTTCTCCTCTTTCATGGAGGAGCCCCTCACGATCTCAACAGGCAATAACCTACCTGCTTCACTGTTTATTATTCGTAGTTTAGTTTAGTGCCTGCTAGTCAGACAGGTATCTTTGGCAACTGCTGCCACTTTGTTTCCTATGGACAGGTCCTTTCTAGCAGTTGCTAGGAGTTGGTTATTTTCAAGAACAGCAGAAGAAATTTCCCTCTCTCATTAACAGCCCATTCGTGGTCTGTACCAATGAGCTAGGAGAGGAGAGTACGTCTCAGAAAAATGAGCAAATCACCCACACTGAGAATTACAACGTCACTGAGGATATGAAAATCTTCACTCTATTGTTAAGCATTATCATCAGGCCAGCACCATCTTCCCATCAGGTCAAAGCCATAGTATGCAGCCCCTGAGCCAGAGCCACTGCTGCCTCCAGGGCTCTCAGCCCACCGCCCACCTGCCCCCCAGGCCCGCTCAGCTGGGCACCCACAGGCTCTGAAAGATAACTGCAAAATGCCCAACTACCTGATCAGGTGTAAAAAAAAAAAAAAAAGTAATTCCACACCAAACAAAAAGAAATTACTCTTGAAAGACTTGGAAGTTCATCAGCAAAGCACCCAGCTCCGAGCTGTGTCACAGCCCAGCTGGGAGGGCCACCAGAGCTGCCAGAGTCCTAAAGGTCTCATTTGCCAAAGCACCCGCCTTGCTCTGTGCATGGCCAAATGTCACTGCTCGGAGCTGTCCGAGCATCCTTTAATTCAGGGTTACTTGAGATTAATTTTTCCTGGTACCACAAATTATTAAAACCAGTG
Source organism: Oriolus oriolus (assembly GCA_013400235.1). Classification (NCBI taxonomy): domain Eukaryota; kingdom Metazoa; phylum Chordata; class Aves; order Passeriformes; family Corvidae; genus Oriolus; species Oriolus oriolus. Next base: position 1,922,502 of record VXBT01011472.1, read on the forward strand.
GCAATAACAGCTGCCATTTCTGCTGGGAAAGGCCAGTACAGACCAGACTAACATTGTTGATTTAAAGCCCAAGCTTAGCAATTCAGCACAGAAATCCAAGAAAAAACAGAAGAGAATCTCTTTTTCTAGTAAGTGTTATTGCTACTTTTATGAACTAATACCTAGAAAGTTCTGAAATTTGTTGCACATTTTGTATCAAAGATGACAATAAACACATTCATAACAATAACAAGGGCTTGTTTTAATAAACCATTCCAGGCGTTAAACACATTAATGACCCATGAAATAACTGTTTCATCTGCAACACATTAAACAACGTTGTTATAACATTTTATTAATTGAAAACCTACTCCATTCTCTCTAGATAGGAGATTACTGACCGGGTATTGAAAGAGAGATGTAGAAATAAGTTTCTTTGTAAAGGAAAATTAAACACATAAATGAGAGGTACCCAGTCAGGTGAGCAGTGAAATGACTATCTTTTGCCAATTTTAAAGCAATGTTTTTAGCTTTTAGTCTTGCAATCTTATGTTAATCTATTCACTTAAAGTTCATTAGTAATTTGGGAATTTAAACTACTAAAAAAGATTTAGAGCTGCAAGTAAAAAGCACCACTGCTCTGAAACATTAATAATACTTCTATTGTATGCAGCCTTTATTAAGATCAAATTTGCACCTCATCTCTTTAAAGCCACATTCTTGAGATGTTTATTTTAAAAGTCTCTTCTTGAAATAAAAGCAATAGTCACCATCGTGTCTTTGATTTGAGCACAGTGCCACTCCTAAGGAGTAATATAATTAAAGATGAGCATATTCCACTATGAATTAGCCTTATCTGTGCAGAATCCTGACTGCACTGGCAGCACTACAACAATTATAAAATATAAACAGGCTCAAATCTTCATCAAATAGGAAACACATTTTCTCTAGTAGCATAAGTAATGCAGGGAGCAATATATGTAAAACTATCAGTCTGTTTTTCTAACAATTGTACGGTTTTGAGTAAAAGAAAAAAATCAGACTGAAAAAAGACAATTATTTTACTGTCTGTTTCTTAGATATCAGAAAGAGAATTTTGAAATTCATCAAAGCTAACCTTCTGTTATGTACAACAGGCTAAGCTGAAAAGAATGTTAACAAGTTCAATTTTCATTCAATCAGCACTACTGCTCTCTGAAATGTTTCATTGCAGGAAAGAAATAAAAATAATCTATATGGTAATTATGAGGATGAATCCCCCAGTAACTTTCAGCTACATGAAAGGTCAGTTCTATTCAAGATATTTTATCAGTCCCCTGCACATACTCCTGTCCTGTCATTTTAAATCTGAACAGCATTTTATTTTCCCATTTACAGCTACCTGCAGAATTAAGTACTTAAGCCAAATAAGAAAAAAAAAAAAAAAAAGAAATGTTGAATGCTGGCAAAGGCTATAATAGCATGGAGATAAATCGTTCAGCTGCTCTCTCTCAAGCCTCTGGGGCTGCAGATTTTTCTTCTCCTGGTGCACTGTGGGTATTCAAAACTTGTTCAACATGATTTCATTTCATTTCAGGCACTGCCTGAGAAAACTAAATTACAGAATCAATCATACAGAAGGTCAGAGTGAGACTTCATTACAAGTATTGCATGCTTGCATGAATATCTTTCATTTATGACTGACCCAATATGTCACAATAGCTGTCTAGTAAAAATAATCCACTTTCTGAAATTGATGTACTACTGATGTCAATGCTACTCAGCAGGCTGGGCAGATTAGAGAGAGGTGTTAAAAAAAGGAACCCTCAGGAGCAAAACTTGTAGTTTTATAGAATTGCCACAGTTTGCAGATTAAAATAATTTTTTATGGGCAGCTCAACAGAAAACAGAGTATTAATATAAAATATTGGGGGTTGATTTTTAATGAGGATATTGCTGTTGATTTCTGCTTATTTATATTCAAGTATTTATAGGGATAATATTTGCATCATGTAAATCCACGCATTCTTTGAAGTCAAATGTACATCAACACTCCATTTTTCAGTGACTCCTTTTTGAACATCAGAATTTTATTTGCATCCTATTAAAATATTAAAATTAATCAAACTGCCTCCGTTTTATCTCCTCTTTTCGTTGCTGTTGCCTGTTTTTAAATGTTAAGAAATGCTATAAAGATAAATGTGTCGTGTTTGTTGTCAGTAATAATGAAGTTAATCAGCATTGTGACAAATTGTCACTCTCTTCATAGTATGTGTATCCTAATAGCATTAACAATGGTTAACTCACCAATACAATCTTTAGTAATTGCTAGGTCACATTTATGCTGAGAATAAATATATAGACATCTTTCTTGCACCATGAATGCTATTTTCAGTATAATAATACATAAAGAATATGTTAAATCTTTTTTCTTTTTCTCTTTTTTTTTTTTTTCTGTGTGTGTGTCTTCCTGTGAGTAATATGTGAGATACTTGCAGAAGCATTACGTGGTACCTAGCCAACTCCATACCCTAAGGGAGACATAGGAAAACCTTGACATAACCTATTTTTAACCATGCCTCTGGCGATTCTGCATTCAAGTTTATAGGTGAACATGTCAGGTAGTACATAGAAAAAAGCCAAAGACACACAGTATTAATCATAATTCTGTCCAAGCCCATTTTACTTTTTCAACATTTGTGATTTAAAATCTCATGACATTTCTTCAAGGTGAAATTCTTCTACTGGGCTTTGCAACAGGGTAGGACTACATTTACCTAAATTAAATATTGCTTACAGTAAAGCTCTTTAATGCTTCACGAGATAAGCAATAAACTCAATGCAGTTAATATTAAAATAATTTAAGTTTGTATTCAGCTCAAGAAGCTTTAGCGATTAGCAGTACACCATTAACACAGCGTTTAAATAAGACTATCCCAGTATCGCTGGATAAGAACATTGTTCTGTAAGTGTATACTAACATCATAATTATTTTACAACCCCATCTTTAGTTCTTTCAGATATAGTAAATTCAATTGACCATGAAATGAAATTTCATAGTCAAAATGCCTCCTTTACATTTTTTTTATTGCTGCAATAAAGTTTTTATAGCTCCAAGGCAAGGTAATTCATGAAATGTCTAATTTAAAGATGAATTCTAATATTATTAATAAATATTTACCAGTTTAATAAAGTGAACATTTTCTACATAAAATATGATATAATGTTTTCATTTTTTATTTTTGAAATACAGATTAACTGCTGGAAAATTTGACTACTAAAGAGAGCTATGTGAGTTCAGGGGAAAGCTATGCAAGGACCCTCTGTTAATGTTTTTAAACTTCCCAAAGCTACCTAGCATTTATGAGCAGAAGAGAAAAAGACTACTGACTAAAACACAATGGCAGGGGCCACTCCATCTCACAGCATGAAACAAATCAAGCAGTTGTGGCGAATGTCTGACACACAAACCTCCCTATGTGGCTCCTCCACATCAAATCACACAATTCCTCGTCAATTCTCTGTGGCAAAGCTGTAGCACACACGTTCCCAATCCATAGCTTTGAACTGGCAATCACCCTAAAAAATGCTACTGGACTACTGGGGTGAGAAGGGAGGAGCTTCTCTACATCTTCTCACTGACCTATATGGGAACAAGTTCTTACCAGTGGAGTCAGTGTAAACTGTGCCAGTAATTTCTACTCTGCTCAGTCGAGGGAAAAGGCAAAAATGTGATCCTCTCATTCAGCACCAGAAGAGGTGAGCGAAGAGATACATAACCAGGAAGCCTCTTCGGGCTGGGACTGTTAAGGTGACAGCATTTACTCACAGAAGAATCACATTCAATGAAAGGATGCAAAATTAAAGGGCAAAACTGGGTCAGGTTACAAACCCCTGACTAACACTGAGGGCATACTCGTACACATAACACAATGCTGATCCAGCCCACAATATTTTCTGACCAAGTCTCATTGTATTCAGTGCACATACACTCGATTACTTTTGTTTTCAGGCACAACATTCCTGACTCTCAGGTTTTATTAATCTGATCTTCCTTCAGAAGTTAGCCAACATGTACAGTGCAAAATGAGATCTAAAACAAATACCATATCCTTCGAGGCCTGTTTTGGCCAGTCCCTGTTTTGGATCCACAGAATGACTGAATTCTGTACCTCCTAAGTGGTGAGCAGCTTGTGGTTCACTCCGCATTAGTACTAGCTACTCTTCATGACCTCCAAAGAAATATAAAAATTTGCAATGAAGTCAGCAGCCTGTAGAATTACAGAGAAATATTTGCTGCCTGTTGGTTTGCAAATCTTTAATTAATTTTCACTTGCCAGAATAATAAAAAAGAAATCACAACATAACAACACAACCCTTATTACAGTCCAGCAGTAAATATGTATTTTCACTACACCAAGTTCAGCAAAAAGGTCCTATACAAAAGAGCTAATCAGAAAAAAATATAGTTGATGTAAAATATCAGTTCAAGTTAAACATTCACTCGCTCTTCAATACGGAACACAGAAACTAATTCTAATTGTAAGAGCTGAGTTTAAAATGCTGAGTAGGATAAACTGGCTCACAGCTGTGTCTCATTGCCAGCATTATGAATGTTACTGCACAAAGCTCTCAGAAACCCACACCGGGAGATCTCCCAGAGCTGAAAGGGAAGCACTGCAACAACACAGGAACTGCCCCGTACACCCTCCCATGGAGATCACTGCCCTACAGCAGGTATAGGTTCTGGAGGAAACTCTACCCGTCCCTGCTTTGGATGGTTCTAATTAACAGTGGAATTAGCCTAACAGTCCCCATCACTCAGCTCTTTCCCACTCAGATCATGCCTCCCCATTCTTGAGGGCTCTGATACAGCTCAGGTACAGAAGACAACCCTGCCCCAGCCTCTCTGGCCAACAACAGCACTGGACACAACAAAGTCTTTTTATGGCCCTATGTTTCTGAGTATGTCTGGGTAATACATCCCTATCGCTACTATTATGAGTTTTTAAAAAATTAATTAATTCTATTTATAAAAGATTTAGCCCATGGAATATACAGGATATAGGGAAATAACACTGCTTTTTTCCTGCTGCCATACTGCTGTCTGGCTCTCCTTCTGAACTACTCTCAATGCTGCACTCTCAAAATATGGATGAATGGATGATGGATGTCAGATGTGGGTCCTACTTCAAATACAGACAGCCAATTCATTCTAAATGCTGTAGTTCACCCTGGCCAACACTATGGTCTTTCAATTCTTGATGCCAGTGCCAACCGTATAACACATTTTTGAACTTTAGGAGCACTTGGGATGCACACAATGCCAATGGATATGGGCTTCCAAGTCCATTCCCAAAATGAAAATTCTGTGTTTGTAAAGCCTGACTGCTTCTTCACAAGAGAGCTATTCACAAACAGTATAGCATTCTGCTGTACATTAACAACCATGTTTGTCTTGCTGAATCCACCAGTATTTAACCCTTAACCATTTGCCAACTGCCTTAGGGAACTGAGTAATAGCAAATCATTGTTTGCTGTGTAACAACACGCGTCACCGTTCGTACAGAACACGCCTGTAACGTGACACAGAACGCTGGCAAATGCTTGGTCAGGCGCCCAAGAAATCACACAGATCTTCTGAGGGGTCAGTGAAAACTGAGAGATGGCACACATCTACATTGGACAGACACTATTAGGCAATGGGAACACACAAAGAACCAGACCTACCATATGCAATCCATTGCTGTGGATGACGCCGTCTTGCTCCACGAGATTCCGGGATATTGTAATAGAGGGAAGATCCAAGCTCTGGGGGGGAAACTGAGGTGTAAATTCATTTCCTTGTGCAGGCAGCTGGTCACCAAGGCCCTGAAAGGGCAGCAGTATATCTGCCATGCCCAGTGCAGGGTCTGACTCGGGCGGGGGGGTAATGGGTGGGATTTCAAACTCCTCGTCCCCAAGGCTCGGCGTATGGAACGTCTGCTGGAAAAGGACAAGAGCAGGCAAACAGTGTTAGGGCACATGGGGCTCAGCAAGCACCTCCACACCTGCAGTCCAAATCTTGGTTTGTTCTCAAATGCAAACCCTATAACCAACAAAATTTTTAAGTTTCATATGCTGAAGGGGTCTGTGGATCATTCTGATTAAAGATTTAAGTCTCATTATCATATGGCTTTAATGGAGTATCAGTATTAACAGTTTTTTAATGCATACTTAATTGGCAACATCTGTCTGTTGTTAGTCCGAATATCAGCTACATTGGATTTGGCTGTGTAACAAACTGCCACTTTATTGATATGTTAGTAAAATAGCACAAACAGCTTACATTACTCTCACGCTTCATAAAACATAATTTTGTAGCACACACACAACAGGAATTCAGCACTGACCATTTCACATCTTTTGTTTGCTTTTATCCACTAACAAACGTGAAATATTATCATTCTTTATTTCTTTTCCATCCCCAAAATACAGTGAAGCCTTTTAAACACAGGGTGTAATTTGGAGGAGAGGCATACGAAAGCATGAGGGTGATTACAGCAGCTTCCAGTGCTTTCTGAAGCAAGCCAGCTTTGTTTGAACAGTAGGTTTGCTATGAACTAAACACCTGTTAAGATGCCTTGAGCAAAACATTTACTGCCAGTTATCTTCAGGGTTTGTGCGTGTTTGTACGTGTGCATGTGTCTGTCAAAGATAATCTTTATTCAAGTAGAGTCTGTATCTGGCTTCAACACTGCTGACTTTTATTTGGGAAACAAATGAGCTACACTTATTCAAATTTTTTGAGAGTTAAATGAACTTTCATGTATTATTTCAGGTCCACTGCTACTTAATAATAGAAATTCAGTGCTTGAAATTAGGCCATTTTAAATGTACCCAAATCAGGACTGCCTTGATCAAATTGGGCAGTTGGCAATCCTAAAATAGGCACTCTTGTCTTGTTCTGGACATGCAAGGCTGCTCTGGGATTTGTTTGTTTGCATTAGTTCAGGATTCAGGTTGGGGCGGGAGGGAGAATTGTTTTATGTATTAATTACATTGTTTGAAAGAGTGACTTAATGCCAGTTAATTTAAAAATGATAAGTTCAGTGAAAGATCTCATTAACTGCTGCAAATTGTCATCCTTCAAACTGTTAATGATGATATAAATTAATAACCGCTTGAGAGAAGATGGAAACTGAATCACAAGAAAAACCTTTGCTTGCATATAGAACCTGTCAGCTGTCATTATTGGTCTCACACCAGAAATGATGAGGTCCCAGATTGCTGCAGTCTGCAGCACCGTCAGAGTCTGCTGAGACTGTGCCCATCTCACTCCAACTGCAAGGCTGTAACTTAATTCTGGATGTGAAGGCTGGGTCTGGATTAGGGACATGTTTGACTTCCCCACTGCTAAAAAGGTGTGAATTTTTCTTCTCATGGACCCCATAGCTCACAAACACAAAGGATGGATTGGCCAGGAGAAGTGGTTGGCTAATGAACATAACCCTATGGCTGCATTTGCAGTTATTTTGGCACTAATGTGGTCTAGTAACAGATGCAACTGTAATTTGTGACTCATTTGCTACCCCATTACTGCTTAATGAAATCTAACATATCACATTAACAATACGGATAAACACTCATTCTTGATATGTGGCATTTGGCTGTTTTCATTACCACTGTAATTAACACTTGAAATATTATTTCAATAAATATTTAAGGTGCTTTAAAATGAGTCGTAGTAATCATGACATAGAGACAGAAAACATAAAGCAAATGTGTGGCTTCTAAGCCTGAATGTGCTCTAGGATTACACTCTTAAGGCATTATTTACAGAAATAAAATGGGATTCTAGCACAGCAGTGCTCAGGCCCAAAATAATACCGAGAAAGCTACATTCATGTTAATGTAAAACCACTATAATTAAATACATTGTAATGCAGTAATTGCAAAGTAAGGTTCACGCTTTAATACCAACAGTAACACTTAATCATATTTTTATTCCTTGTTCAAGCAAAAGGGTTCAATGAAATCAGTATTATTATAGTACATTTGAACCTCTCTTAATACTTGACATATTTATGAGATATTAGTAATTATAAGAACTGGATCTTTTTTGCCCATCTAACAGAATAATTCTAAGACAGCTGTAGAAATATATAACACAGCTAGATAATAATACAATCTTTTACTTGGAAAAGTAGCATTCATCTTAATACTTATAGCTTACTACAAATGGTAGAGTAAATTGATGAATACCTTAACATCTTTAAATCTGAATTTAACTCTAACTGTATAACTTATCCAAATATGTATATATCTTAAAAAAAAACAACAACAAAACAACATAAAACAGACCTAAGACTGAGGATAAAATAGATATAATCTAAGAAGAAAGCAAGCCCCTTAGTGAAGTAGCCTTAAATCCAAATCACTGGGCTATTCTGTCTGTAAAAAGAGCCTGAACAGTATGCAATTTGGGACTGCAGAAAGGTGCTGTTATGACCAAAAGATGGTATAACATTTGTGAGATTTATCTTACCAATCACATTTTTTAAAGTTATTAACTTTTCAAATATTTATATCTTGCACATATATATATAAAAAAAACCTGTGTGCATGGTTAAATGCCATCTGTACTGAAATGTTCAAAACATTTGTTCCTTTTGATAAAAATGCAAATCTGGAGAACTGTTGTATCAACATATAACAGCCAATGTCTGACACGGTGAATTATCACAGCTGGAATTAAATTGTCTCTGAACAGCTGCTGGCAGCAGAGCTTTCATCAATGTTTGATTCAAATGTAGGAAAGAAATTCTACAGAAAGAAACATCATGTTGTCATTACAGATGGGGTTTGTGTTCATTATCACAAATAACACTGGAGCTAGTGCCAAACAATATTCCCTTATCTAAGCAGTCTTGCTGGGTAAAAAGAGATGGTGACCATTGTATAAATGATTCATAAAATCCTACCCTTAATTCTAACCTTCATATTTATTGTTACACCTTTCTGCTTATTTTCTCTGAGATCACTGTTTTAGAAGTGCACAGGAATACCTGTGACTGAATCCCCACTTTCAACATGAAAACCAGGTCTGCCTGGTTTTCTACCCTTTCCTCATGTTGGGAAGATAATTTATGACAAGCACACTGTATAAACAGTTTTTGCTCTCCATATTGCTGTGCACATACTAGACAAAAAGTGCATCCTGTACTTTCCATTCTTTCCTTTGGAGTAAGAGCTTGGGTTTCAAGGATGAGCAAAGGCAGTTTCTGTCTGGACTTGGGGTCAGGATTAGTGTGTTGATGGTCTTTTAACTGGCTGTAACGTGGCCCCACTTAGCAGATACACGGAGCCTGGAGTTGCCACACTTTCTCCTGTTTCCACTCTCAAAGGCAGTGATCAAATACATCATCTCCACAACCCAGCCAGCCTCCACCAGCCCAGCCTCTGGGTTTGTTCTGGACCCTGGATTCAAAAGATTCCTTGATGTAGCACATTCACATCAGGCAACAGAGCTGGCTTTGGTTTTCTATCTCATATGAGTATTAAGAACCCAAATTAAACCATTTGTATCTATAACAAAAATTAGAACATTAGCTAGTAATGACTATTACTAAGCTTGCTTTCAAAGTGTACACCTACTGTGCTTTTTATTTGTTTCCTTCTGTTCATAATTTTTTTCCATACATAAAGCAGATTTGTTTCTATTGACATGCTATGTAAGTAACAGCCTTATGGACAGCTAAATTGACTAGTAATGGAGAGCTGTCAGGTTATTTTCTTTCTCATTAAAGTCTTTATTTTGTGCTCCATAAAACACACAGAAATTCGGCACTTCACTCTTCATCCATTCAAAGTCTGTTAAATTATCACAGCAAACAGCAGAATATGAGCATAGATAAAAAATAAAAACATCTACCTCATTTGCAGCAAGAAATGCATTATTTGCCTCTGCCATGTTCATGTAGTTGTTATTGTTCCCAAACTGAAAGAAAAATAAATATTTGGATTTAATGTATGCCATGATAAAATTTTCTTTACCCCATCACTGGCATAGAAAAGGTTGGGGGAAGAAAAAAACCCAACAAAACCAAAACAGCAAACAGATAAGATGTAATTTTGCAGATGTTCTTCGAAGTCAGAACTTGATTGGATTCAACATCATCATCATCATTGTTATTATTATTGTTATTACATACTCTGCATCCCCCAGTCTGTACAAGGAAGACATTCATTTGTATCTCTCCAACTCTTTTTGCCCATGCAGCAAAGCCACCCCAGAGACCTAAAGGTGACTTTGGAAATTAAGAATCCATTAGAAAGAGACTCCCAGGAAACACACTTCTACTCTACTACATCTTTTCTGATGCACATTATAATATTTCTGTCAGTGATCCTGACCCGGAGGATTGCTGCAGCCAGCAGGAGCTGCTGTATTACTACTCCAAGTAGACCTGGTTTTAAAGAGCTGAAGGCCAGTAAGGGGAAGAATGAGAATCTGTAATGCTGTTCCTGAAGTCCCAATCTTTCCACAAAATTGAAAAGCCAAACAATCCCCCTTTGTTTATCTTTCACTCCAGTGGAGCTCCCAGTCTCCCAGTGAACATTAACACCACAAGGTTCTGCAAGTCAGAGAAACTGTCTGACACCGAGACCCCGAGATGTGCCCACTGCCCACTCACTCCCACTGAGGTGCCACTCTCATGCCACATGCCAGTGATCAGAAGGGATTTCCTTCGATGCCACAGTCATTTTTCTCCAAATTCTGAAGTATGATCATTTGCTGAGGTAGTACTTTTACTTCTAGAGACTGAACACAGAAAAGAAGGATTATCAGCATAATACTGTGCCTTATGCCCTTGAACGGCACTTCCAAAGGCTTGTAGGTTGGTAACCAGTCCTGCACATGTTCCCAGAGGAGGGAGGCATCCAGAGTCTTTGCTTCAAGGAACAGACACCAGGCATGTCATGCACCTACAGTAAAACAGGCTTGCACAATTGCACATCGCTACTACCAGGCACAGAGCACAGGGCAAGGTAGAGTGCTAAGCGAGGAGAAAGCCCCTGTGCTGTCCCTAACACATCACTGCTGCTAAAGCCACACTGAGCATTCCTCTCTTAACTCCCATTTTTGAGTTTTATAAAACAGGGTTTTTTAGGAAGGCTTTGTTTTATCTTATCTTGCCAGATCTTGGTGGACCTGAACCTCTCCTCAGCCCTACAACAGCAAACGCTCACAAAAGCAGCATAAGCTCCGCAACCAGCACGTGAAGATGGGTGAGCATGCACTTGCACAGATTGTTCTTTCCAAGCAAGGAACTCCTGTGCTTTCAGAGCAGCTGAACCTGGCCTGAAAGGAAAACCACTTTGCTTCAGCTCAATTTGCTACAGCTGCACTTGGTGCCTGACTGTTTCTAGCAGTGAAATGTTTCCGACTCCCCAGTTTCTCACTGTAGGGACCAGTGATCCTTTCAAGAAAGGCTCTTTCCCTGAAAACTCAAACATCCACTTCTGTCAATAACACAAAGTTAAATGGTGATTAAAAAAAAAAAAAGGCAAAATGAAATGGAGCCTTATGTATCTGATGAATCGTCAGATTGATTAAACAGGACATCAACAAAATTAGGAGACACTCATAGGGGAGGGAAGGAATAGAAGATGAGATCCCTCATTCTCAAGCAACAAATTCCATTTGTGTACTTATCATTCTGAATCTTTCAACCTATAACACATGTTAAGCAACAGAGGCCTTAGCACAATATGTAGGCTGCCTCATAGCTATTAAAACTCTGTTATCCCCAGCTATGCAGATACTCAAGTAATGTCATCCATTTTTTAAAAGCCCAGATGTCACCCATGTTTGGAGATTAAAAAATTCAAGTAAAATTGCACATTCAAGTGACTGTTTTGGCACATACGGATGTGTGTGTGGATTTGTTGCACAAAGACACTACTTCAGCTCGACAGTGCGATCGACAGGATGGAATTTTTCATGTCAGTTAGTGGCAAACTAAGAATGATTTACATGAAAAACTCAAATGGCTCGAATAGAGCTGTTCTTTCTACAGTAACAAAAAAATAATCAAGCTTTCAGAGGATATCTAAGGGCAAAGGTACACTAGGTAGGTATTACTCTAACACTGGATAAATAAGTGGGGACAAAACCTACCCTGTTTTAATGACCTGAGCATCCTAAGGGCTCCAGTGCCTCAAAACAGAACTGTGTCTGATTTTTACCTTGAAGAGTAAAATTCTACATTGCTTTGATGTACATGTATTGCTCATATCACAGCTACTGCTTTCTGATTGCCAGGTGGTTTTCTTCCTTTTTGCTTTATTAAAGTAAAACTAAGGGAGAGTGACAATTTAATTTTCCATTTTATTAAGGCTGTGGAAGCAAATGATATAACAAGGAATGTCAAAGTTAAAAGTTACAGGTACATATCCTTCAAGTCATTCTGTTCTTAGGCTATAATATTTAAGACCCTATTGTGTATGACTCAGGCACTGATGTCAGAAACTGGAATATTTAAGCTTTTATTAGTATGGATCACAACTAATATTCTTTACATTTATTTTTTTGTCTCTGAACTAGAAATCCACTGAAGGCACATAACAATTATCAGTGAGTATTTCTAAGATTAAACTTCCATATTATCTAATGGTACCTATAACAACAAAAGAAAAAAAATGGTTATTATCTTAAGGACCTAAACAATTCAAAAAACAAATTAAGCTTAGAGTGAAATAAGAACTGGGTTAGAAATCCTCTTCTGAACAGTTAGTCTGCGAATGTAATTACTGAAGAAACTACAGCTAATCAGCTGTGAATTGTATCCATTAATTAGTATTTGCCCTGGAGAAATGAGAAAAATCAGTAACAATGTTAACACTGCAATGCACTGATGAGTACTGAAACACAGGGCCCTCAGCATTTAGTCAAGCAGGTGGCTCCAATGGTCCAAGTAATTTAAAAAGCTCTCACCTGAAGTGCAGAGCTGGAATTACAAAGCACTTCTTGCATATCTTTGTATCTATATAAGGCTATAATTAATGGCTTTTAATTTAGAAACACTTTGTGATCAGCTGGGAACAGTTATAAATCATTCTAAATAGAACAACGGGTTCTTGCCTATTTTAGTAAAATAATTTTTTGTGAAAAGACTCTTGTTGCAGAAAATATTTTTCTCCATTTATTTTCTTAAAGGTCCCTTGCTCTGACCCCGCATAAACAGCTCAGAGCATTGGTATAGTTGACAGGAGGGATTCAAATAAAAAGCAAGACCCAGCAATTTGGCCTGCCCAGGCAGACTCTGAGGCTCCCACCTGTTGGGTTTCCTGGGACAGAAGAAGAGCAAGATGCAGCACTTAGGCCAGCTGTCTCTGTTTTGGGATGGTGCTGGAATGCTTTGCAAAGAACTTTTCCAGAGCAATTAGCAAGGTGTTGCACAAACCTTTTCATCTAAAGAACCCAAAGCACTCCTGCTCTGTAACTAGTAAAGAATAAAATGTCTCCAGCTTCCTTTGGCAATACACACCATTGCATTACAAAGTTCAGTTTGTTTCCTTTGGTTTCAGGAGTTCCAACTCTCTCTTCATCTTTGATGAACACTTTAAGTGGGAGTACCCAGCTGACTGCCACCACCAACCCATGGAAACCATGCACATCTGCCCATTTCAGGAAACAAACTGCACACAAACAAAGCCTCTTCTGAACTTGCTGTGAATCACAGCTTCCATTCTGCATGCAAATCATTGCATTAAAACTATGACAGCTCAGTCCTCTACTCTTGTATGTTGGAAGGGCACCTGAGTCTTGACCCTGATGAAATGCCTCTGGACAGACATGAAGACTGGAATGAGACTGGATGCTTGGTTTACTAACACCTTGTATAAAGCATGTCCAGAAAACTCATTCGTTCTAAAATAGCTGGTTGAAGATCTTCTCTTCTCTTTGACTACCAAACTTGAAGCCAAACACCTGGTCTTATCCAGCTTCTCTAGCAAGGGTGTATATTTGCAATGCAAAGGCAAAATTCAGGCCCTCTCCTTCCTCAGCACATGCCCTAATAAAGACCAAACCAACTCCTGCTCAGCACTGGGAATATAAAAACTGTATCACTGCTGCAGTTCTACAAAGTGCATGTTTTCTTAGACCAGACCTCTGGGGCCAAATGTTAGGATCTCTGTTTGTAAATCAAGGGATAAGCCACTTGGAATTGGCACAGCACAGTGCTGCTTGGATTTTCAAACTACCCTTTGTACTCACCAGAGCTTAAAAATTGGTTGGTTACGAAAGCTGAGACTAATGAGCAGTTGTTTTAAGGCAGAAGTCTGATATGATGAACACCACAGAAAACCCTTGGCAGCCTGGGATCAAAATCAGCGATTAAATTTCCACTGAGTCTGAATTCCTACTAAAAAATCTTCAGAGAATCTCAACTGTTGAATTGTGGCCACTCTCTGGGCTCTTTGGCAACTGTGACTGACTCCTCGCAGCAAGAGATAAAACAAGCAGAAGAGAACTTTCCACCACAAAACCATAGTAGTTAAAACAAAAAAGCTTCAAAAGTAAAGCAAATAACATTTGAAGGTGTTATGGACACACAGACTAACATGCTTAACTGATAAAAGTTAATCAGAATTTTGCTACTGATTTTAATGGAGAAATCATTTTACTTACAATGTTCAGTCATTAGTATTTTTTACAACCTGTCTTTAAATCAACTGACCTGTGGTGCAATTCTAATCTGAAAAACATTAGAACTCACATCCAACTGTTCATTGCCTCAAGAGGTCAAATAGAGAAATACATAAAAGCAACTTAAAACCAGACATAAAGGAGGCCAGACTTTTATCTGAGCATCTCAACAGAACAAAAATGAAAGTTTAAAATACTAATATTTTTTCACTCAAAAAGAAAATTTAATCCAGCAGGCAAACTTGTTAAATATTCGAAATAATTCTTTTTACAATACTGCTGTTTAATAGTGCAACCCCAAGGAAGAACCACCATTGGAAAGTTTATTGTTCAGCACAGGATAACAGCAAAACCATGAAATGTGAATAAATGTCCCAAATGAAAAACTTAAAAAATAGGTATCCAGAACAGCAATGAAACACATTTTATCAACTACTCATAGCTAATCCATCAATTCAAATATTGCTTAAAAGGTATGATTGCAATTCTGCACCCAAAGACTACATATCATATATCTGAGAATAAATAAAAGATTAATAGTTGTGACAGAATCCACTCCCTGCTGCTTTTTTTTTAATTAAAGAAAACCTTATCCCAGTCCTTATCGGACAACAGAATTCAGACTTAATTATACTCATTATACTAGCAGTCCTTTCATAATTATTAATGTTTAGTCAAAATACACATTTCAAGTTTCTCAGGATAGTATTTCTAGGCAAAATTCTCTCTGCCTGCAGAACAAGCTCTAAACCAGTTCTGTTACAGCGCTATATGTCCACTTGTGCATGTATTTTAGGCAGTCACACATCCCAATTCTATTATTTCTGATGCCAATTTGCTGCCAATGGAAAATGGCACCCGCAGCTGATCACACTTCCAGTATTTCTGCAGTAAAATTAGAATTCATTTTTTTTTTAAATATAGCCATTAATAAAATCATTCTTTTATGGTGTGAGCATACTTGCAGTTTTCATATAGAGAAATATCTGTTTGCAAAAATATATATTATGGCAAGAATCTCAGTTTTATCTTCATATTTGGCAAATTAATTCCTCTGAGGTTACACTACCCTTATGAGTAAAATGAAAGATAACAATCCCAAAAGATGTAATTACAGACCAAAACTAAATTACTTTGCAGGTCTAAGTACTGTATCTTAATAATTTCACCAGAGAACATCTTCACTGCATTTGGGCAGATTTGATTTTGCTGCCTGACCAATAATTACAGCTCTGGCAAATACAATGTCTGATAAGGACATCAATTAAGAATGAGCATTGTGTTATTTAAAAAAAAAAAAAATTCATCATGTTCACAGCCTGTCTGATTGAATGAAATGCCAAATTAAATTAATGGAGATTGCTAAGTCTAGCTGGCTGGTGGGGAACCATGCAGAAAGTGGGACAGCATAGACAATAAACTGTCTGTAATTAAAAGATGAGAAGCTGGACTAATGCTACTTCAGCCTGATTATTCCAAACAAAACAATATACACTAAAATTATTCTGGCAACAGAAGTAGAAGGAGTGGGAGCAGGGCTGGGACAGGGGACTTTTTCTTTTTCTTTGTTTTTTAAGCAGTATTAACTATCACCATCTAAAAACAGCAGTGTCCTCACCAGATGTATTAAATTAAATACTGGGGGGTTCTCATCAAGAAACACAATTTATTTTCTCAATGAACATAAAAAAAACATACAAGAATTCTCCAATCCTTTCTGTTCTAGATGGGTATCCAGCTAATCTCTGTAGAGGCTTTACTTCTAAGTTAAGCAGAGAGCTCTTTTCTGGAAGAGCAAGTGTTCATGGAAGTTTCAATACTTCAGAAGCAGTAGATGGTATCCATATTCTTTTATAGAAGACAAGTATTCTACTTTGATTTTGCTACTAGAAACAATGAGGCAGATTGTTGTTTACTGATGCCACACCAGCAAAGTTGTTAGGGATTCATACCGCTGTAAGTGAACCATTGTTTCAAACCTTGCAAATGAAGAAGAAATTTTATCTCACGATGAATGCAAAATGGTAGCCTTGATTTTGACACCACATCATCACCCACAGAAATTCTGGCACTCACTCCTCTGGCAGAATGCCAGTGTTTTGGAAGGTATGTATGTGCTGCCCAGTACCAGAAATATTATTCACCACAGACAACAGCAGCTCTAGGAGGTTATGGGTTGAGTCACTGAGCATAAAAGAGACGGAGAGTTGGGCCAGATGCAGGCAGAAGATATTTGGGGCAGCCTCTGACCACGCCAGTGAGCACATAAGGGATCCCAGCTCCATCTAAGAGCGAGCTGCTGTGTGTGTGCACAAGGGTAGGGATACGTGCACAGAGACAAAGTTCTGTCAGGAAAAGGTAAGTCATTTGGAAGACTTTGATGAAATACTGGACCACTAGGTAACATGTGCTAAAGACACCAAGTTTATACTTGAGACTTTCTGTTCATATTTTTAGAATAAATTTAAGATAAGTGATTATTATAGAATAGTACAGTAGCAGTCAGCTTTTTGAGACAGATTACAGTGTTTTCTTATCTTCAGTAATTCACGTCTTCTGGAGGTGGGTTAATTTCCTGCTAGGTTCTGCCTACAAATTTGCTAGGACATGTCTTCACGGATGTGTAAAAAGCCACCCTGGAAGTGTCAGCCTTGGCAACCTCGGCCACCAGAACCTGCTACACAACAGTTATTTCTCTCCATTTCTCCCCACCAGGATTCTCTATCAGAGCATATCAGGATCCTGCAATAACCTGGAGGAAATGGGGGCCCTGTTGAAAACTAAAAGAATTCCTGTGCGGGATTTCATGCCAGAAAGCTGAATTTGCTTACAACCACATCACTGATGAGCAACAAGCCAACAGACAGGAGCACAAAACTTTAAAGTACCCATCTTTGCTGTCACATTCTCAATCCTGAATTTTAGGCAAATTATTAATCTCGTTAGTGGTTCATGAATTATTGAATCTGTTCATAAATATGTGTACAATCATACATGTGACAGTCTTTTGATATTCAAAATCTTAAAGCTTTTAATTCAGGGGACCATTTAGATTCAAATTTTTGAGTCTCAAACATGTGCCACACTAATCGTTATATATCCTTATATAAGTGAGTCAATGCCTGTACATATTTGTACACATACACATTCTCTAACTCTGCTTAAAGCCAAAAAAAATCTCAGTGGGATAAAATACTTGAGCAAGATCCGAAAGAAAAATAGACATTTATATTTTATTCATATAGCCTCAATATCCATCAGAGACACTGTTTGCAGATAGTACAGATTTAAAAGTTTTGGAAAAGCAATTAGAATGGAAACATTTGAAGTTACTTTAAAAGCTTTCAGCCAGCAAATAAAAACTTTGACAATAACAATAAAAAGCACTGACTTAATCTCTGTGATTCCAGCCAAACTCTTTAATATGAACTCCTTCAGTGAATTCCACAGCCAAAAGCTGTAACTGCAAAAATGATATTTTGCAAAGTATGGTACTGAACAAGTCTTAGGAACAGTAGTGAAAGGAATATTTAATGGTCTCATGTTAGACATTTTCAGATCTCTTAAGAAGGACACATTCTATAAATGTTTTTATACGCAAGAAGAAACTTTGTATGAATATGCACAGTATTATTCTGCTAACTGACAGTCAAGGCAATTCAATATATGCCAGACTTTTAAAGCTACTTATTCCATATTTAAATGCATACATATTAAAAGGTGGTTCAAAGAGCAGTCCTGGTCCTAATATTTATACAAGATTAAGGTGTTATAAAATTAGTCTGAATCTTGAAAGTGTTCTCCAAGACAAACACACCAACAATTTCTCTGTTACATGTTCAAAGAGTTTCAGTTTACTATTTTGACTCTTTGCAGACAAGAATGTCTGTCCACAGTCTGTGGAGCTGTGCCTTCAAGGGTAATAAAATAGACACTCAAACATAGATTCTGGATATATCTCTGTCCTCCTACATATGCTAAGACTACTTCTCCTCTATACAAGGCTAATACAAATATCAAACTTACACCAACCCACTGAGTTTCACATTTAAAAGGCTCTACAAGATCTACAGATGTTACTTCACATAGTTCTGAAGTACATTCCCTATCATCACACCCTGGTGTTGCCTGAAGCTTGAAACACAGAAAGAGACCAGATGTTAAGATATTCAGTTACAAAGCCAAGGAGGGGCCACTGTAGTTTAAGTCTTTGTTTAAAAACACATGAATATTTAAAGAACATGTTTTCTTGCTTTGCTTTCTAACCCAGATATGTTTGCAGTGATGAACTACGAAATTATTTTCACAACCACTCTCATGAGCACATACTTGTTGCTGCAATAAACCCGATCAGACATAAACGTCATGGAAGGAGAATATTGCTAAAATGCAAAAAGAACTTACTTATATTGCTCCTGTTTTTATGTATTTTTCTACAACTTTGTGGCAATTTTGATTCCACACGAGCAAAGGACTTCTCACACATGCAGCTGTCACCTCACCCATTTGGGGTATGTAATTTATGAGTTACATTACTCTAAACAGCCAAAATTCTACATAAGATATTTCATTTCTGATGACATCTGAGGACATATGGCAGCTAAAATATGCTCTTTTTACACAACTGCTCTAAAGAATGACACAAGGGTAAAGCACAGTCAATCCTTTTCCATGGTCCTGTGAGAAGATGGAAATGTTTCTTTTCTCCGTGACATTTACCAAACGAAGATCAACAGCCTCTCAGAATGGCCTCCAACACACCCACAAAATAATTTGCAAAAAGGGCCCAAACCAAACCTGCGGACCTGATTCTGGGGCTGCCCCTCCAATCTGGCTCCCCAGCCCCGCACAGGTTGTGGCAGGAGCACCGGTGCCATGGAGCACTGGTGCCACGATGGGAGCCACTGCCTCATGCCCAGCTCATGGACAGGAGTCCTCCAGCACCCCCGGGGCCTGAGAGCCAGCCAGGTCCTGAGAGGGAGCAGCCCTAATGCACCAAGGACAGCATTAAGGGCCCTTCTTCAACTCTCCTCCTACACCTTCTGAGCACCCCTCTACCCCCAGCAGTTCAGCTGCTGCAAGGATATTCTTAGAGGGCTTTTGTTTGGTTGGGGTTTTTTTGGAGGCCAATGCATAAACACAGAACTGGTTTTGCCACATGAACATTTGTGTTTCACTTTCCTCTTCGAGGCATTAAATTCATACAATCAAGCTGTTAATCATGTCTACCCCCCTATTTATTTTATATAAACTGTCTAAGCATTGAACCTAAGCATTTCTTAGCATAATGACAGCATTTTATACTTAGGATCCCAAGAAATACTTTTACATCACTATATTCAAGATTACTGTAACATTTTCGCACACGAATTTAAAGTGATGTGATTATACCGCAATTGGGGCTGTAAGTAGCTTTTCTTACAATCTTATATCAAATTTCACTCACTTCAGTGAAAATTGTAAATTCCATTCTAGACTGTGAATCAGCTCTACTACACTAGCAAATTATATCAAGTTTTAAATGTAAAATTGATAGAGAAAGGGTGAAGCAGATGTAGACATTTTATAATAATCATAATGGAGGATCAGTCAAGATACTTTCAGGCTAAAATCAGTACATGCATAAAATCTTAAATATCTCAACTCTCAGCCATATTGATAACAGGAGTTCCTGCATTTTTAAATGAAATTAAATACTTTCCACTTTAGAAGCACTAATCATAATCAAATAGATAAACAGCATTTTTTTAAAGTCTCCATTAACTCTACTTCACCATGTGCAAAGTTGTACAAAGCGAGTCTATTGGAAAGATGGCCTGTGGGATGTAACTGCTCTTATTACACACACGCCCCAGCAAGAAACTGAAGAAAGCCACCCAGAAATGCCCCAGCACCAGAGCTGGTGTCAGTCACCCGCTAATGTTCCCCAAGTAATGATATTTTTCAGTCTGGAAAAGTTATGTGTGTTAATATAACATAGATCACAGATACATTTTGTAAACAGGGACATAAAACATCACTTCTTCCCGTTCCTTTATTTTACATCAACCTGAAACCTGGAGGATTTCTCTACTATTTTTAGTTGGGGCATGATTACAAGTCCCACAGCAGGGAGGCCTCTGGAGAGTCTTCAGCAACACCTGACTTTATTTAAACATGCAAGATGGAATTGGATGCAATGCTCTGAAATAACAGTACAGGAGAATTAAATTTAAGGGTAGAATAATCCCTCATGGTGGTTTGTATTCCTAATTTATGCCACAGAGACTAATCAAGCTTAATTTATCTATCTTTAGCTTCCCACTGTTTCATTCCAACCTAAAGGCAACGTTTTGGGTGGCAGAAACTTTATTTTGTAGGTGAGTAACCTACTTTAATTGCATTTTCATCCATTACTACAGTGTAGCATTTTCTTCACTTAATTGGGTCACTGTATTTCTTCTTGAAAGTGGGCACAGAAATTACTTCTGATATTGATTGCAGCCCCTGAGGTTCAGCTGAGAGTTGAGGACACACAAAGGGTACACAGCAAATTCCATTTATGACAAATGAAATAAATAAAGTTTCAGTCAAACCTTCATATTAGGAAAATCCTGACGTTAAAATATGGAGATTCTCTATTAAGCATCTCACACATGCAGGGCTGGAAATGCCTGGCACCATTGTAAAACCAGGCCTCTCAAATCATCAGGTCATCTTCAGCATTGGTGTGTCAAAATTCTAATGAGTAATTAGTGTTGGAATTAAGTGCATATTAAAAAGCACACCAGTAACTCCTTCTCATAATTTTCAGATGCCATAGAAAAAACAAAGTTTTTAAATATAAAACTAAAATTGGTAATAAAACCTCACTTGAACAGTCAAGTACTACCCTTCATGTCTTGATGTACGCAAGCACGAGTTTGATACATGCAAATTCTTGCGTTTCTTTTCTTGAAGTATGAGAGACACCAGATCCTAGTGGCATTTCTGCTGCCAAGCTGTTCCACAGCTCACAACTCACACTCTGAATATATTCTCCTACTTTAGTGGACTGAGATAATTCAGTCTCATGCTATTCATATCAAAGATGTGCAAGAAGTTGAATTCTTCTTAGTTGAATTTAAAATGATCAGATGTAGCTTTAGCATGAATTCAAAGTAGATGCATGAATTGTAATGATAATCAGTAGATGTATAAAAGCTGTAATCTCTTCATGAACTTTCTTTGTCTAAATGTTCAGAAACTATGCAAGATAGTCCTAGGGATACCTGTTAATTCCAAGACAGGTTCATAATTGGAGGTCAAACGGGGAGAGTCACAAGCTTATATCCATGTAGCACTCTTTTTCCTTGACAGCTGATGACATGACCTGAGCTCTACCAAAAACATTTATTTGGGTGTCTCTGAGAGTGTTTTTGATACAGAAACCACTCTGAAAGAACCAAATAATACTCTGTACCATAACCACGTGCTTCTGGCAGGCAGATGCCTGGTACAACTCACTGCAAACTCCTGGGAGTTCTCTGAATTTTATTTTATTTCTTGAACCTTACCATTCCATCCCACTTTTAAAATGGAAAATTCCTCAGAGATCAGAAACCTTTGGGCAGCAGAAGAAAGCCCTGGAGTCAGGGCACTCTCACAAAATCCTGTATATTCAGGGTTTTGTCTCCCAAATACCCAGGGCTACAGCTGTTTCATTACTATATTATATTTTGGATCACACAATAACTTTAGCCAAGTTTTACAACACAGATACATTATGCTTCTATGATATCAAAGTTGCGTGAGGGTTCAGAACTACACATCCCACATCTGGTTCTGGTGAGCCAGTGAAATGATGCAAAACCATGCAAAGGAGCACAAAACCTCCAAATTGCTCTGCCTTTTCACAGCAAGAACAAATCACAGGAAATCCATTTGGTTGGTTACTGCATCACCTGCCAAACTGGGGTGATTTTGCTCTACCATAAGGTTTCTCAGTCATTTTTTCCACCTGAACTGGGAAACGCTGCACACTTTTAGTGTGAATGTAATGGAGAAGGCAGGAACAGGGCAAAAGCACGTGATGTTCTGGCAGCTTTTTGCCACTAAAAAAGAAAATTCTGACAAAGTGTGGGAAAATAATGTCAGTAAAAAATAAAAGGTATTACAATAACTGCTTTCTCTTCATTTGTGCAAGTAACTAGAACAGTTTCTGATAATATTTTATGGTCCAGTGATTTTAGATTTAGAAAACTCCAAAACCAAGCCATCCTCACTCTAATTGTTTTGCCTGTAATTGCTTGCTTGATCCTCACTGGAATTATAGCAGTTTTCCAGTGAAAGAGATTTCCTCTGTTAATCAAAACAAATTTGCTCAACTGTATTTTCAAAACTGGTGAAGAACAATAAATGTATTTTAATGGAAGAAGCGAATTGTCAAATACAATATACATAGTCTGGTTTGAAGAGGAATAAAAAGATATACAAATGGTATAAAATGCTGTACAAGTGCTGAATACTAGGAGGCAGGGAAAGGCTGATTATGGAGCAGGATGATTATCAGAGCAGGATAATAAAAATTAGCTTATCAGATAGACAAGGAAAAGATGAACTAAAAGCTGGTAAGAGAAAAGTGACATTAAAAAAAGTTTTGAAGGAAGATTAACACAGCAAAGGAAAAATATTCAAAATTTAAAGAAAAATATTTGTAGTATCTTGTAAAGCATAATTTTGAGAGCATCTAGTAACAATTCAAAGCACACATTTTTATGCACTTCCATATAAATGCCATTTTTTTCATATTTTGAAAAAATGGCCAGCTTGTAACAGCAAATGTGAATTTAAGTTAATCTCATAATTCCAGACCACCAGTAAAGAGGTTGAGAGCAAAGAGGTCTCTTTCCTTTGTCCCCCACACAATCTCACAGTTTTTCCCTTTCCAAAACATGGAACAGTTGTCCTGGTTCAAGCTCACACACATCCACGGGAAATTCTGGGTAACGTGGTCATTCATTTCCAGGTGGGACCCTCCTTAGCACCACTGAAACCACCAAGGACAATTCCAAGCGACACAGCAAGCGCTGTAACCTCACCTTTGTCCAACCTTACAGACAAAGCACTGATTGCTAGAAACCCCTCTGCTTCTATTTACATACCAAACCCCCAAACCCTCATGCCTCTCATCAAATCAAAATTCAAACAATAATTTGTATAAGAATTACCTAGGAAAAACAGAAACCTGCTGTGGTATTTAACAGGGAGAAAAGCACTGAAGGGTTATTTGCCAACATAAATCAGGCTGCGCCATTTGATTCAGATGGTGGTGCTGGTTGAGTGCCATATTCCACTAAATGGAGTATCAGCTGTAGCTAAAATAACTGCTATAAAAAAATAAAAGGGTTATCAATTTTCATGTCAACATATAAATATATCATCTTCTGAGACAAGGAAAAAGTTTTTGTCATATTGTTACACCATGCATGTGGGAAAGGGGGACTAAGGAGTATAAACTCTTCACCATTCTCAATTGTAAATTCTCTTTCTACAGCATTCGCTCTTCCTATATTTTCCTTCACAAACATAAATTTAGGGAAATTCAGGCCCCTTTCCAGTCTCTTCCTCCCCTCAGAAGCACAACCCATGCTACTGGCTCAGTAATCTGTTTGCTTCAAAGACTTGGAATGGTGTTCAGCTTGTAAGTATCACAGCCCTTCAACCTCATTAACAGATTTTTTTATTATCAAAATCATAAAGGGACAACTTCACAGGCCCCCCCCAGCAGAAGTTCCCAGGTTATCTAAACAGAGTAATCAACATTTAGAATGGTCATCATCAACAATGAAGGAGATTCACAGCATTTCCTGCTTCCAAAAAATGGTTATATGCCATATAACAAGAAAATGGTTATAGCAGCAGTGGGAACCAAACTAAAAGACACTCCAGTGACTCAAAATCCTGATGTCAGCACTGCCACCAGCAGAAATGATGCTAAGTGACCTCAGGTCCCAGAGACTATCTCAGTGTGCATCGTGCTTTGCACCTCCACCCACTTGCTTATTCAGTAATTTGCGCTGTAATTCGGTACGCTTTTGCTTATGCTGGTACAAATTTTTTCAGGTCCCACAGCAAAAAATGAAACACAGAATTTGGGGAGGTAAATGCAATTAAAGATTCTTTTTCACCTGGGGCAGAAATGAAGAATAGATGAAGGAACACCTTGAACTAATAGCAGTGACAAACACGGCACACTGTTGAAACCACACATTTATTTACCAATAGAAATGGTCAGATTTTAAGTACTCATCTCGCTGCCTACAGGGGACTTTTTTAAAAAAGTCAGCTTTTACACCAAAAGCTGAATCATTAGAGAGATGGCCTGGAAGGGACATGCTGAACATGTACAAATCTGACTTACTCACTGAAGTACATCTTAGATTCTGTGTAAAACTGAGCCCTAACTAAGGAAAAGAAATGCACATGACCTAATGGAAGCAGTGATTATTAAGATTTATATAACCTCTAGATAAAATTATACTTTGCTGTCATGCAATAGCAAGAAGCTCACAGGACAGAAGCAGGATTAGTTCAGGAAAAGGGAAATTATTCATATAACAGTTAAAGCTTAAGAAAAGAGATCTGGCATATA
Organism: Oriolus oriolus; assembly: GCA_013400235.1. NCBI lineage: Eukaryota > Metazoa > Chordata > Aves > Passeriformes > Corvidae > Oriolus > Oriolus oriolus. The sequence goes on from VXBT01011472.1 coordinate 1,947,767, forward strand.
TCACGTTGATGTTTCAGATAAGAGACTGCATTATAACAGGTTATAGTTGCAAAAATAATTTTGATTGGCATATCATTTATACTAACTACTGCTTGGAACCCACCCAGAACATGCAGCGTACTATAAACTGTTAGGAAATATATCTGTGTATTGTTCAATATTTACAATGTGCTTTATTTTGTAAATATAAGACCTGGCAGAAAAATGTAGAGTATTAAAAATAGTTCTGCTTAAAAAGAATGCCCCTTTTTCCTATAAAAAGAAGTATTTCACTAACAGCAGTTTATAATTTTGTTCAAAAATGTTCACAGCGGAGCTAAATAAACTTTCAATGAGGAAAATTTGATTGCTTTGTTCAGCTGCTCAAACAGATTTCTATCTCTACTTATTTGCATGTTTCTGAATATTCCCTTTCAGGCGCACACCATTTTTGTTAGCAAAAATCAATTTTCTGTTGGACAAAAAGTGAGATTTGCTCTAAAGATTTTAAGCTTTTAAATAAACATGAACTGAATGGTGTAAAGAGCTCTCCTTTTAAGAAAAGATTCTTGCTGTTTGGAAAGAAAAGAATTCTTTGCATTCACAGGTATCAATTGACAGCTACAGATTTTTACATGAAGAGAGAAAAAAATATACATGGGCAAAACAAAAAGAGCTGCAATGTAATTATGTAGCTGTAACACAGACTGATGCTAAGTTTCATTTTTAAAGAACACATGTCCATATACAAAACATAAAAAATATTAAACTCTGATATAAAAGCTTTATTATTAGCTTCATTATTGATTTTCCAAAGCTCAAAGAATACTCATGATTATGAAATTGTATCCTCTGCATCTGAAGAGAAGAATTGTTCTAAAAGCCAAAAGTTCTACAGAATCCTCAGCAAACACCAAGCAAACACAATTTTTTCTAGGTCTGTTCAGCTCTGCTAATAGTTATTGTTTGCACAACTGTAACTAAGTACATTACCAACTAGTTGTTCAATCTATATAAATTTAAGAAACACACATTGCCAAGGAGTGACTCATATATCAGTCTATTATATGCTACAGAGCTGACTGTATTAAACAAATCACTTTCCCTACAGCTGAAGAATAGAAGCTATATACAGAGCAGAGGTTATTGTCTAATTTAAATCTTGGCTCCTTTCCCAGAGCTGTACAAGATTCCAATTTGTGGAAATGTTACTCTCTGCTACTGCCAGAAAAGCTACAGAAAATGGTATTGGGTGCCTTCCAGAAATATGTCTGCAAAATGCCAATCAACAAGTCACTAAAGATTAACAGTATGACTGTACCAAATTAATTTAAATTATAGAAACATATGGCTAGGATGTTTGCACTGCACTTAACACAACACCTGCTTCACAAACAGCTAAGTTTCCTTCCACAGTGTAAAATAATATATGTCAAACACCTTGAGCCCGATTCCTATAAATCGAAAAAAAAATCAGTTCATAAACAGTAACTACAGGGTACCACTATCACCTACAAGCCACCATTTTGTAATGGTTAAATCCCTTATTTATTTTAAATTCTACACCAACTCAGACTAGGTAGTCTTTTCCCATCATAGAGAAGTAATTAGCGACAACAGAAATTAAGAAAAAAAAAGATGACAGAAATAAACATGTTTATATTCCCTTTTAGAAATCCAATATTTTAAGTTGATTTTTCTAGAATACTTCCAGACTTATAATAGTCCTTCAAATACAGTGGTATTGTGCCTTCTCTCTCTCTCTCTCCCCCCTCATTGACATTCTTAAGCAAAAGCCTCTCCTGAAAGGCTCTATAAGCTCACAGAAAGTTAAAAGATTAACAATCACAACCAAAAGTCAAATATTTTATATTTCCTCATTGTGGTTTTTCTATTATTTTTTTAAGAACTCCTCAATATATATGATCATGTCATCAAATGAATAAAAAATTTTTAAAATCTGTGGCAGTCTCAGAAATATTTACACATTAGGGTATGCCATATTTCAGCTGAAGAGGAAGGGAGCTGTTTTATGTTTCTCTCCACTGCTTTTCTATTATTGCCTAGCTAATGGAAATACATCAAACAAATGTTCTACAAGAGCAATAAATATTAAAGTTGACCTATCCATCTGGAAGAAATGAGAACAATACTGCTCACTTTTAGCCCAAATATGACACTGATAAATGAAGCTGTGAGATTCCATCACACTTTCAGCAACCTGGGCTAAGCGCCCACCACGTGATTCTTGTACCAGCAATTTTCTCCATTCATCTTCATTAGGCAGTCACTTGACCTGCCTCCTAACATCCCTGTCAGATTTGAACCTTTAGGGGGCTGCTTGTACTTTTTAACAACGCACTCCAGAAGCTTGACTCCCTTTTTGAAAAAACATCAGATTAACACAAAAGAATATATGAGCCATTTCTTCTGGAGAGAGAACCATGAGATGCGCGTCACGACTAAAGCACGAGATCGCAGCACCGAATGTGTGATGGCAGCAACTGTTGTGTCCTTACAGCCCAGAACCAAGCCACAGCCTGGCAGGAAGCACAAGTGGGCAAAGCCATCACCCTTTCAGCCATCAAAACACAATGACACATTCAAATCAGAATGTGTGTAACCTCCTAACACGAACAGAATGCCCTCCATTTTCCCCCTCCATCACTGCTTGAAGAAAGCTGGAACAGGCAGCAGAGCATCCTTTACCCAGCAGAGTAAGAATGCTTCATCACATTAGCAGTGTTACATTACACCTGTTATTTTCATTTTCAACAGTAACAGCACAGATTTCATTATTCTGTAATAGTGAAAATGAATACCAATTCAACATGAATTTGCCAGTGTAATAAAAAGCTCCTAACAGGATTTTTAGTGACTTCCTTGAAAAACTTCATAACTTTATAATCACTTAGGGAAATCAGAAAGGCTAAAAGCACCAAAAGGAATTAGGCTTTTGACATTAAAACTATCTCAGACATTCATGCAATTGCAATACCTTCATTAGGGTAGTTCTGCAATGTTTATCTGACAAGCATCTGATGTATTGACTCCTTTTCTATTGCATACAAGCCTCTTATCTTTCTTGTTTCAAAGAAGTCTTTAGAATTATAAATATTGTAGACTGTCATGGTAATGTAGCAATTAAAATATACCCATACAGATTTCTTTTAGGCAATAAGTTCTTCAACCCTTTTTCATGTTGATCAGGTCTTACATGAGTGGCTCCATGCAGCTGCTAAGCACACCAGGACTTACTCATCCAGGAAAACTTTGCTGAATTCAAGTAAAGACTGCAGAATCAAACAGAAAATAGGTACTCCTGATACAGGTTTGAGATGGATTTCACTGTGATCACCAAAACATGAACAGACGTGACTTTTATACAAATCAAAAATAGTCCTCTCATGAACAGGTACTTCAGTCACCCTAAGCTGCATTTACACCACTAAAATTTTTACTTTTCTTTTTAAAAGCAATCAAACATCTTATTCTCTGTCATAATTTCAATGGGTTCTCCAAGTATCAGATATTTGCTGAAAACCTGAAAATATTCCCAAAAGTATGGACAAGAAAAACTACTGAGAGATGTGCCATTTAAAATCAAGACCTCATATAGGTGTATTTATGGTAGACACATTTTAATTTCTTGACCACAGAACACATTACAGGTAGTAACTAATTGCTGACAAAAGGGTTGTCCTTCCATGCACAATAAAAGGAATGCCTGAGTCTAAGCTGGGATGCTGATCTCAGCTTCTTTGTAATCACTGTTACATGTTCCTACGTCAGCATTAGAGCAATTGCACAACAATCCCTGGCAAGACTCACCAGGCTTTTCTGAGACACTGACAATTCACAAGAAAGTCATCAGGGGCATTAGGTTTCACCTGAGCCAGTATTACATTGTGTTGGTATTACCTGCCTTATCATCTGTGACTGCAAATGCTTTTATCAACATACACTGAGCCTCTCTTTGGAAAGAAAAAAATAGGATGGGCTCTGTCTTGCTCGTCTGAGATGCTGAAGATTTCAGTTGCTCTGCATCAATTCCAAGCTCAAAGTTTGTCACATTTCCTTCACTGATGACATGGCCTCTGTCATTTTCTCTGAATGAACAGATTATTCTCAAGAATGAGCAAATGTCTCTGTGATGACAGAGATCTTCACAAGGGGTTTTCACAAGTGGGTCAGTCTATAACTGCTGCAGAGAGTTGATTCTCAACACAAAGCAACTTGGAAAGATGAGCTTGTAGATCCAATGGTTCTCAAAATCACCCACAAGTCCATTATCTGACAATTCTCTTTATCTGAGGTGACTTTGTCCAAAAGATTAATATCAAGTTAATAATGAAAAAAACTGCTGTAAATGGAGTCTCTGTTTACAGGATGATAATGACTTTTCAATATTTTACTGTAATCAGTTCCTGAAGGGGGCCTGATAGTGACAAAATTAAAACAACTCTTTTGCCAAGGTTGGGAGCTAGAAAAATCAAAACACTAAGCAATGAGAGAGGCCTGAAGCAGTTTTCAAAGAACTTGTTAGCAAAAACAAAAGTGAGAGAGATCTCAACACAGCTCCCATGTATAGTAAGAGACACAACAAACATGGAAGTCTAAGGTATATCAGGGAAACTATCCTTAGGTCTCTGAAGACCTAAGAAAAAAAGCAATCAATTAATCTGCTTTCAAGAAGCCATACATATGTGTATAGGGAGAATTCCTATCTGTTGGAGTTGAGAGGGAAAAAAACCAAGCAAACAACAGATATTCCAAGAACCAGAGTCAAAGAAGTGAAGCATATTTTCATCTCTAGCTGATGTGTGTTGGGGAATATTTCATCTGAAGTGATGATGATGTGCTATGATAATGTCAGCTTTACCAACACCATCATCTGTCATGCCAGAATTATTCCCTGGCTCCTGGTGATGAAGAAGCTCTTCAATTCTTCAAGACTCAGTGACACTGAAGCAACCTGTAAAAGTATTTGCTAAAGACCTTCAGAAAACAAAGTAAAAGTATTCTATACTGAGTTAGGATATGCACACATTAGCACAATAGCTGGAATTAGTCCTTCTCTGAGTAGAAACTTCAGTAAGCAGTTGTGCCTTGACCACAGGCAACTCATCTTAAATTTCATTAACTTTTCTTCTAAGCTACTTTCTTAACTTTATTCAGAATGCTCCTTCAAATGCAGTTCAGTCATGAACTCTATCATTCATAGTGCAGCATTGTTTGTGTCAAGTCTTTGCAGCAGGGTTATCACTACAGGTTAATGGATTTGTGTTCTGAGAAGCCATGATTAGAATAGGTGACCTGTGTTCTGCATTATACAGTGGAAAACATATCTAGCAGCATGATTGCTATCAAGTGTCAAAAGAGATACTGAGAGCTGTGTGTACAGACAGCATTAAACTCAGATGGTTTTATTACTCCTAGGTATTGTGCAGTGGTTAAATTTGACATGTACAAATTGCTGAAGTGAAGATTTGCAAAGTAACAGTATATATCAATGCTAATGGCTTAGTTAAGAAAATGATGTGCAGGATTTCAAGCACAGCATGAATATGCATATAAAATATTTGTGACACTTTAGTGGATATTTTCATTAGCAGGGGTTATAACAACAGCAAAAATTTGAAATTTTAGACAAGTAGTGAAGTTATTGTAATAATTCCATAAAATTCAAAGAGAGAAATTGTTTCTGTTGGAGAAAACATTAAAATTAAGACCCTTGAAGTCCCCTCCCAACACAGCTATTGCAATAGAAAAATCAAGTACAAATACAGGAGTAAGTTTTCTCATCCCTTCTGTAAAATGTTTCAAGCACTGATCAGTACAAAGTAGTAGAAAACTTAAGCTGTCATGGCTTTTCTCTTCCTCTTTAGCATTACAATACATGAGCTGACATCAGGGAGAAAAACCACAGAAAACTCATTTATACCTAAAGTGGACTATAGAGCTGCTTGCTATGCTAGCAGGGCATCAGAAGTGGTCATTAGGAAAGTATTTAATAGTAACTATAACATTAGGAAGAAAAAGTAGCACATTCAGGGGAGAAGGCAAACTAATCACCTAGTGAATACTAACTTCCGTCAGAACAAACTGCACATATGATGCAGTCTTGGACTTTCAAACCATTATGTATGCACAGCTACAGCCTTCCCTTCTTCAAAATTGGCCTTTTACACATCGACTCTTTTAACAAATACGGTGATACTGCATTATGACACTGAACCCAATCAGTTATGAAATGTGCATCAATAAAAAAAGCTTGCAAGGAAAGACTTCAATGGACACATTCAAAATTTAAGCACTTTCATAGCATTGTGCCTAGAAAGTCATTGACTTTCATGAGAGCTATACCTAGCATGTTTCCAGTTCCTGCAAAGGAAAGAATTCTTTCCAAGTTTCATGTTCAGTATGCTTGGAACAACCTGGGCTACGAGGAAGAGTTAATTCAGCCCATCTGCATCACTCTCATTCATAGGTATGGCTTAGAGAAGCCCAGATTTTGACAATTGTTTGTCCACTATTTCAACTGCTTTCAGGTAGGCATTGCTGCACTCCCCAAGAGTAGCAATGATGATGTACTCCACATACACACCTTCTGTCTACACAGCTGAGTTCTAACAATCAGACTTAAAAATTCATGTTCCTTTTTTTTCCTCCCCAATAATCAGCCCTGAATTGCCAAACCAGTTAGTTAAGCCAAATGTTTATTACACTTAAACAAAATTTAAAAAACGCCACACAGCTTCCCTTGAGAGGCAGTAATACATTTGCATCTGAACCAAGTTGTCCTCAGGATATAATTTCATTGAGCATCTCCTCCTCATTTATTGTAGTAGCTTAATCTGCCTTAGCTCTTGCTACAGCTTGTTTAAACTGCTCAGATGGATTTTTTTCTACCTAACACTTTCTACACTGGCTGTAATACTCCTGACATGACATGCTGTGCTAGGAGTTGCTGGTGATCATTTCCAGGGCTGTCACTGACATACTGTTTTCAGTAATACTCATAACAGCACTTCCTTTTAGAAGGAGCTGATCAAAAACTGCTAGAAAAGGTCCTTTGTCCCTTGAATATTCTGTTAACAGGGAAGTGGACTGGTGTCTTCATGCAGCACAACTGCCAGCTTTGAACCAAAACACCTGTTTATGACTTGCCAAGACAGTAACTCCTTGAAGCATCATCTCCCAGATTTTCCAATGTGAACCTCTGCTACAATGAAATAATGATCTCTGGGATAATAACTCTGAAATAATAACCTGAGTTAAATACTGAAAGACTGAGCCATTAAGTAACTGTCAACTTCTGCTGTTTCCACAATCAAGTAAACTGCCCTAAAGGCTCTATTTTCAAAGCCTGGGATTTGTCACACCACTGGACAATGTGTTCATCATCACTTGCTCAATGGGATAGGACAACTCGGCCCATTCCACTCAAATAAGAACTTTCAGCATTCTGTTCCAAAAGTCATTACAGTCATTTCTGCAGCGAAGATGGTAAGTACTGTCTACAGAAGAGGATCTTTCTTACTTAGAACCACTCTGTTAAAAAAAACCCCAACAAATCAATATGAGTGATGGAAAATTAAGGCATTTGGTGAACTGAAGCACCAGCCATATCAAGCTTTTGATACCCAGACATCTCCGGGCTGAAAAGGCCCAAGAAGTCATTGACTATGAAATACGCATTATTTTAAAAAGTCCAGATACTACAAATAAGCTGCTTTGTAAAAAAAAAAAAGTGGTATTTTGAATGCCAAGAAATTAATTTAATGCAAAGTGAAGTAGAACACACACTTATTTTTTCAGGAAAACATTCACAAACAGTACCTTGTCTAATACGGCTTAGTGTATTTTGAAGTCTACATAAGAAAAAAAAACAAACTACAGATTTGATTTTCAAAGGGTAATATCTTTGTCTTTTACTGCTTCAACAAAAAAATGATTGTTCAGCTCTCTTTTTCTTTTGGAGGAAATGAATTTGCAACTTATTAGATGCTAAGGTCTGTTCTTGAAAGCAGAAAAGAAAAAGAATATTAAGAGCAGCAAAAAATGTCCAGTCCAAGTAAATGCACCTTATTAAAAGTACAAATACCCTGTGAGAAACACTACATAACTTTGCTAATTTGAATCTGTATGTCTATGTATGCTCATTTTGAGCTTTTTTTCTTTTAACAATGGTAAGTGCCATTTAAGTTAAAATCGTATCTGAAAGTGTTTCTGTCCTGAAGCAATAACCAACAGGAACATATTCCTGTGCATTTTTAATTTTTCTGGCACAAGAAGTACTCTCACATCTGTTAGGACTGATTTGGAATCACTACTCTTGGAAGACAGATTCTTTTATTTATTTCTTGAACACGATTCCCTGAAGAGTTAGAGAGGCTTCAGAGACACAAATGGGGTAACCCAGCAAAACCCCAACCTGTGCCAAGGGACAGGGGGAAATAGTTTTACACCACAGCGCAATCTCCTGAGCCCAGGGAACTGTAACCAGCCTGGGGACTTTTACTGATTACAGTCCAAGGCAGCTTTTTAATTTCTTCCCTGGAAGCCACTGATACACATTTAGCAGTCTCAGTGGAGCTACCTGTAGATTTCTACATCTTGCTAAGAAACACTCCCTAGGAGAGGAAGGATGGAATTACAGCTAAGGAAATACACGTGCAATTCCTGGTTCTGCCACCTGAGTCTGCATGACCTTGATCACGTTACTTAAGTTCTCTGTAACTCTTGGCCCTGAGCAATTAATGAAAACAGTAACATTTCCAACATCACAGGGTATAGATTCTAGGCAAGGCTAAAATGTAAGTAAGAAAACTTAAAGGACTGTGGTTCCAAAGGCAAAGTGGATAAGCCAAAAGCATCAAAATCTCTAAGGATAAGGAGATATGGTGGCATTGCTGGCTACTTGTAGAACATAGGAACTGTTTCTAAGTATAAAGACTTTTGAGAAAAATTACAGGCTCCTATGGAGTTAAGGGAAAAGAACACTGAAGCAGAGAATTTTAAAGCTCATACTTTTGGATTTAGACAGTTTCTCTCTAGACCTCAGTCCAACACACTAGGATATAAACTTCTAAACCATTTAGGTTTCTAGATGGCAGAAAAACTATTTGGTTAATTAGTTCTTGCCCTACAGAATCAGCACTCATAAGAAGCAACTGATGGATTTTATTGTGGTAACTGATTTGTCTGACTCAAGTAAGTTAAGACTTCTTTTTTTTTCCTTAGTACAAGGATGACTGTGCAATGCAGAATATTAGGGATATGAAGCTATTTTAGCTGTACATGCAGTATTCATGTGCAATTGAATATTTTCCCACACATATATGAATTCACAGAGCAGCAATTGCTGCTGCTGCCCATGGCAGCACTGGAGAAAGCCAAGACTTAAGATTTATGTTCTTTAAATATTTGAGTAATTCTCTTGAACAGAGACTTTTTTCCATTATTCACCTTGATGATTTACAATAAAAGTGAGAGTACCTCTGCACTTTGAGTTAGCGAATGTTATAAATAGTTTATAGAGTTTAAGAATGGCTGCTCCCCCCGAGCCAACAAAGAATGAATGTTAACACTGGTGTGAGATCACAGTCAATGTCCAGAGCCATTACTTCATGCAGGTAAGAATTCCAAACTCACTTTGCTACCACTTAGTTTTATTCTGGTGTGAAGTTGCTGGCTTTTTTTTAGTCTAGGAAGAACAAAAAGGTCTGTTTCCACTGCATAGCCCTGCAAGAAGAACACATAAAAAGTCATGCACGTTCAGTGTGTGATAGTGTTTGCACCTTAAGCCACGACACTTGCATGATGTGTGTTATCTATTTACATGACTCCTGACACAAGTGGCTCCGCTCGAGCCAGGACCAGCTCCAATGTGCCACCTTCCTGCAGATGAAAGCCAAAGCTTGCCAGGGCCAGGAGCTTTCCCTTCTCTCCTGTGAGCTGGACAAGGTGACACTGAGACTTCCAAAAGGTTGCCGAGGACAGAGGAAGCAACAGTAGAAACTGCTGTGCTGGAAAATTGCACTGCAACAGAATAAATCATAGGAGAGCCACAGGAGTTGCATTTTTCTCCTTCCCTTTTTTGCTAAGAGAATTAGACAGAGCTTGGCCCAGGAGACTCCAGACTCCTCTATCTAAATATGAAGACTCTTAACAGGTAAAAACAACTCCCTTGTTTCAAGATGTGAGAAGTTTGTGTTTTCTCCTAGACACTGACTTTATTTGTTTGGAGACAATCTTCCCAAATGCATTTGGAACTAATACTCAACACAGAACTATTTATACTTCTCTAAATCCTTGGCTTACAATGCTTGTTTCCTTTTTGAACTACCTCCACTGCAAAAGCAACATCGCAAAAAGAACTCTTCCTCGGGAAAAGCAAATCAGAAAGCACAAAAGATGCTACCTTTGCAAAAAATGCAGCATTCAGATGCATGATTATAATTAGGTTTCTATTCCAAGTATTTCAATGCACAGTTAACCTTAGATGACTGTGCATAAACCTTTTAATTAGCATGTTATCTTTGGAGCAATTAATACCTTGTACCTCATATGTTATCTTCAAATTAAAACTTTCACTAGCTCAGCATTATTAATTAATCATTGTGAATCTGAGATGAAATAGACATCACTCAAGAGAAAGTCAGTGTTTTTAGAATGTCACAGCCACTGACATTTCAGAACAATTATTTAGCTGTCTTCCAACAGCACAAGGCTTTTGCCTTTAGCTTACACTGTCTTCGTAGAACATACACAAAACTATGACATACATAAATTACATAAATTGTTTTACATCTCCAAACAAATTTTATTATTGCATTATACAAAACATCTAACTACAGCAGTCAAGAGAAATTTTAGTTAAAAATACCAAACTACATTTTTAAAATCCTTAATCATCCCCTCAATACAATCACGAGTCTTCCCCTCTATCAGGGCCTGTAGTAGAGCATATAGCCAGTAGCAACAATTCAAAGTAAGAAGCAATATGACTGTTTGACCCTGAAGATACCAATATAGATGAAGATTTTCTATAAGCCACCGTGCCAACCTGATTTACTGTGATGAATGAATAAATTCATAGCCTAATAGCTTGTCTCTCTACATTCGACTTGAGACATTAAAAGAGGAAATAATTTCAAAAGGTGAGTGTCCTTATAAAAGAGTTTAAGCCCCGGAATATTTAAATTTTTTTGTATCACATATCAGATTTAATTAAAGTAAATACAAATCAGTGTAATGTGGCTACTCTCCATTAATAAATAAAGGTATCCTTTATAACAATAAATTTCCTGTGTTTAAGATATAAACTGTCTTATGTCTGTTTATAAGCAAACAAATCTTAATCTATACTGCACCCAAGGAAATTAGTATATTTCAAAGAAAACACAACAGGAATCAGTTGCAAAACAATGTGTTTTCTTTAACTGGCTTAGACAATGAAGAGCATGACCTATAAATTTTTAACAGACAGGATGAACATTTTCTTAGGGCTGCATCACATCTGATTCCCAGTTTTCTTTCACAATTTCTTGACTCCATACAGACTTAAACATGAAAATCTTCCACAGAAAGAAATGTTCTGAGTCAAAACACCTGTGGACTTATGGAAAAGAATTTGCTCCTACTTCTTACACCTTTATTCTACTATAATCACAAATGGAAACAAAAATCTCAGCAGTGTCAAAAGATGCCTCATTGTTGTGAAATATAATTATCCAGGATGTGGCGAAGCCTGCTGACACGCACCATATATACATTTATACCTCATCTATGCCAAAGTATATTATGCACAGTTATAATATGCATGAAAGTGTAGAAACGCCTCAGAGCCCAACACAACGGCCAGGAACTGAGCTTCAGAGCACTACCAGGAGGTCCCTACACATCATCATCATCATCTCTACTTTCACACAACAAGTCAGTGAGGGACAGGCACCACAAACAATGCCCAAGGTCACACAGCCATGTGGTAACTGAAATGCGACTGGAACCCAAATGCCCTGACTTTTATTTTAACAAACACACAGTGTTTCTTCTCCTGTAGTACGGGACAGAAACAGAACATGCGTTATTTTAAGAAAAATACACTTCCTAGCTTGAAGTAATCAGGTTTCATGAGTTTATTGAGAAAAATCTTGAACTCTATTCGGAAACATAGGATGAAAGAAGAATAGGACAAAAGACTTATAAAAGAACCACCATGAATTTGATAAGGAGTGAGCTAGATTTGTATCACATCCTCATCAATGTGAATAAGGGATTTTTTTTAAAAAAGATACAATTGTTCAAGCATAAAGACTTAGAAAAAGTTTTACCAAAAAATTAATACATTTTAAATTTTTTACCAAGAAACTAGACAGCTTTCAATAGATGTTCATAATAAAATGCAGAGGAATTCTGATGGTAGTAGTTTTAAATCAAATATAATCTCTATCTAAATGCATTTTCTTTAAAAAAAGTCAGTGTCTTAACACAATAAGCCCTGAGAAATACATTTCCAGCTGAAATTACTCTGTATCTCTCATGCCACAGGGAGAAAAGGAAGCAGAACAGTCCAAATGAAGTTCTATTCTCTTAAACCATCGCTAGCAAAGCCCAGAGCCCGAAGGTCGCTTTAGTGCTGCATCACACCCATGCACATCCAGAACTGTCTATTTGGATACTGCTGACTTTCAAACATCCCTAACCCACAAAAATCAGCATTATGGCTTATTAAAAATTACTACAGCGCAAAAACTCCATATTTTCAACTACTGCTTCAAAAGCAAACCTATTTTAGATTGAATTAATCAGTACAGGAGACTGATGGACAACAAGGTAGCAAACTCCACATGTAACTGAAGGAACCAGGGAGGCATCAAAGAAACCTCTTTTGTGGCCTTCCAAAGGAAATTGTTTGGAAGAACCAAACCATGAAAGACCCGAGCCCCCTGCCTGCTGTGTTTTCGAGAGCAATGCACAACCTCCCCATGACTCACAAACTAGAGTGCATTCCAACAAATTCTCCTGTCTTTAACCGTAAATAGGAGTCTTTTTCACAGTAGCAGTGAAGATAGATAGAGTATTTGGTTTTGTCCTCATACCTACCCACTGATGGTTGGTTTGTCTTTTTACAATGTTTAGGGAGAAAAATCACTTTTACATGTCTCAGAGGCTTTGAAATTCCAAAGGATTTTATCACAACAGGAGCTTCATCAGACCCAAAGCTATGCCAGAAGTTACTCCTTTTCCTAGCACACCTATCAACTTTTCAATTCTCAGCCTACTAAAATTATCACATACAATAATTTAAATCTAATCCTAAACCAATGCTGAACTCTGGATGAATGAAAGACATGGCATGATGTAATGTATTTTAACTTTATTTTTTCTTCATTTTATCTGCAACTATTATTCTGTATTTTCCTTTCCAAGGACATGATGACTCTGATTATGAAATTTACAGAACTTTGTAACAAACAGTTTTCAATTACCTTTAATAAATCTTTGGTATAAATGTGAATAGCTGCTTATGCAGATGAAGAGCATTAAATAATGAATTTAATGCTACTGAGCAAATGTCATTAACATTTTTTGAAGACTGGATGAACATTATCTTTGTTGGTAAATGACATTTTGAATATCTAGGGCTTTATAAGGGTGGTTCACTTCTTTATACAGCAACAAATCTTCAGACAGTACTTGTGTCTAGTTGTAGAAAACTACAATTGATATCTTTTCCATATATACTTAACCTCCTACAGATTTATTTGATTCTCAATAATTACTATTCTCTGGTAAGAGGCATATGTTATTACAGCACACTGCACTCCCACAAGCTGTCCACTCAGTGTATTTTAATAAATCTCTGCCAAAGCTGTATAAATTTGATCCTGTTTAAATTTAATAAGGATCAGAATATATCAAAGCACAGATTCCCATGAGAGAAATAGATATTTTGCATAGTTATTGAGTGCCCTATTCATAAATACAATGTGTAAGACCTAGACCATCAACCTTGAATTAAAAAGAAAAAGAGATTAATGTGTGCAAAGCCAGCTACTTCTTAAATAACTAGTGAAATTAGTGTTTAATAAAACATTTTCCCCATACAACTGTTAAAGACAGCAGCACTGCCACAGTTTTACTATTATGATTCTAATACATAACTATTGAATTTCTGCAATATAGAAATACCTTCTCAAGTACCTTTTACAATTCTTCCATTGAAGATTTACCTACATCAGGACACAGAAACATATCACCAAAGGTTCCTCTTTGGGGCTGTGCTTCACCCTTCTCTATTCCTTAGGAGCACCGCCTTAGGCAGGAAGCAGATCAGGCACCAAGAGCCACAGCTATTGCAGAACCTGAACTGCTTTAGGATAGTGAAGAGCATAAACATGTATTTGACATCCTTTCCTTCGTTTTCTGGAAGGATGTCTAGAGGAGGAAGAAATTCTCAATGCTCTATTAATTCTAGGTAAATTTCGCTGATTTTACGTAGTGGGCTATCAAATTGTATGTTCTGTTAGGTAGCTCATGTTTCAGAGCCTGCTGTGCCAAAATGCCAGGTCACATAACTGTACAGATGCTGATTTAGCATCTTACGAAGAATTTTGAAGATCACCATCATAAACACAAATACAACATGTATTCCCAATACAAATACATTTATGTAACCAGTTCTTCAGATTCTAATGTTTTCTTTGTTTTTGCTTTAAAGAAAAAACTGTTTGCATGTAAGCATAAACCCCCCCCCCCCAAACCCCTAAACCAGATTTTCACTAACACATGTAGAGACCACACCTGATAGCTGTGAGTCACAGAAAGAATTCAACAGCTGTCCACTGGAAAACTGCCTTCCTCATCATCAGTTTCAATTAGCAATTGTGTATATAACTATACATACAACCTACCACTTCCAAAATAGCTCCACTTTCTTTTATCACCTTTGGTGTTTACATGCTCATAGGTATGGGAAGAAAATCAGTCTGTATTTATCCTGAATTAAAATTCATATTTTCAGAGTAAGAGCATGAAAGTCAAAAGACAAATCATTTTACATGGAGTAGAGCTCTTTCCCAAGGGGAAAAAAAAAAGGACTAAATCAATTTGCCATTGTTTTATAAGTCAGCTACTAAGAATGAAATTACAGATGGCTGAAATTAATGTGAGTTTTGCCACTGACTTCAATGAGCCAAAGATGTCATCCTCAGTGTTTTACTATACACAGAAGCCTGATGTCAGAATTGGTACAGCTTTATGAAGTATGTTACAACATAATTCAATCCATCAAAGTGAAGACAATCACACCATCACTCAATCATTGGTCCCACTCACATCTATGGTAAGATTAATTCTTGTTTTCTTTTTCCCTTACCATCATATGAGTGTTGGAGCTGGGAAACACCTCAGCCACGTTTGTCAGCAATATTCCTTTATCCACTGGCAATGTTATGGTGCAAGCGAAGATATAAAAAGTTAAAAATTCAAACTATATCAACTGAAATGTGTGGAAGCCACAACAAGGCAACATAATTTTGCCAGAATATTGCCATCAAAATCATAGCACTTCAAACAGAATAACTTTGAATTAAGATCAAACAATATCATGATATAACTACTGATCCTGGGTAAACACATGGCTAGGCCTTTTATGTGACACCTGTAGCACAGGTTACAATATGTCTTTGTTTTCAAGAATTTTTGAAAATGTTAGAAAATACTGTTAGTTCTATTCATTTAAACATTCAGTGTTTAAGCACAAAGGTGCTGAGTTAAGAGTATGGTGACTTGATTTCCTTACTTTTACAGGTTTGGGTCTTTCTACTTAAATGTTATTTCAACAAAGGCCTTGTGTTTATTATGGAGATATTCTGTTGTATTTCCCTTTTCTCAGTTCATGAAATTTTCAATATAACAAGAAAAAACAGTTCAAATTCTTATTTTGAAAACTACATTGTCATTTTTATTCAGCCTGTATTTTAATATAGCATCAATATTTAACTACTTCATTAAATGAAGTGTGACTTTTATAGTGAAAATGTCAGTCTTTGCAGTTCATTAAATTCATTTAAAGTATAGCTGCTTGATTTTTTTCCTGAAGGAATAAAGGACTATTAACGGAAGGCATAAACTTAGCATTAGCATGTACTTTTTTCCTCAAATTAACATTCAAGATTTGTAACAGTCTTTACAAATTCAAGAGATTGTTTGTATCCTTTTGCATTATCCTTATTGTTATAATAGATGTCACTTTTATAGCACATACAGCTGTTTATCACAGTTGGATATGACCAGTAGGATGTCACAGAGGATATTAACACGTCATGTGCTATTATGAATCTGTAGAATCCTTCAAGTAATATTAAAAATACATTATTTTTAACTGTGGCATCTGGAAAAATAAACTGTGTATGATGTAAAATGTAATAACTCTTGGAATCCAACAGGGTTTATGAGTTCTCTTTTTCTGTTTCATAAAACATTCTTTGATGAGTATCCCTTTTCTTTCTAGGAGGGTTTCTATTAACTAATACAAAAGAACATGGGGAAAGCAGCATTTCCACAAAGGCAACACCATGTTTTTGCCATATGTAAGAAGTCCTGGTCCATTTTCTCTGGGATATGTGACTTCTGTGACTAAAGTCTCTAAAACTGGAAAAGCAAATTACTTCTGACTAATAAATTGATGTGATTATACAGTATTTTAATAAGGACAAAAAAGTGTCTTTGAAATGTACTAAGATATAAAGGTGGTGATACTTTCTTTTCAACCTACTACTCCTTTCAGTTTTTGGAGCAGGTGTTAACGACGGTGAAATCTTGGGTTTTGGAAGACAATCATGAGTTATTTTCCATTTTAGTGTTTAGGTCCTGTCCTTTCCTGCCTAACAAAGCAATTTGATTAGGCCACTCTCTTGTAGTAATGATCTGAATCACTACCATGATGTTCTACCATTCTCACACTTCCTATTCTCAGACTAAGCAGTCAAGGCTTAATTTATTACAGCCCAGATGGTGATTGGGGGAGGGGTTTGGGCATGTGACATTTTAAAGGGCTTCACTGTCATAACTGTAACATCCATCCCCTGAAAATCAGATCCTTTTCTAGTGTCTTAAATGTAGAATCCAAAACATCCTACAACACATGAACATTTCGAGTACCATTACACACCACGAAGATTTAGGTTGGAACCAGGACTTTGAAAAGTATCAAATTATCCAATATATGATTCTAAAGTTCACCACACTCCCCATGCCTCTCACACGTGGGCACTTTTCTCAGTTCATGCAACCAGCAACTGGCATCAAACTGCAGAGGAAGAAGAAATGTAGAATGCAGTAATTAACATCTACTAAAGTTAAAAGCTTCCTTCAAAAACCTTCTTCCAAGAATGCTGTGTACAATAAAGTTTTATTTTCTAGGAAAACTACTTTACATCTCCAAATCTGTGCTGCTACTGTGATTTGTTTTTCTATGAATCAAAAGCAACAGGGCTTCTAGGAAATCCTGATGTTTCAACTACCTTCCTTTGGATGAATTTCTCTAAAGAGTCCTATAGAGAATAAGAACTGAATTATCATGTGTATGGAATTCTGAAGAAGGAAAGAAGAACTTAATTATAGAAGCAACAGCCAAGTCACATATATGAAAAGCTAATGGGTACCAGTGACACCTGTTCCAGATTGGGGTGTCAAATAAAGTCTTTACACACTTATTTTCTACATTGTAACAACTGCCAAACCAAACTGATGGGCTCCATTTTAGAAATCCCTTACAGCAAGGTTACACGGAGCTAAGCAAAAATCGTTTGTTGTAGGATGTCACGAGTTAATGTGCATCTCCAAAGGCAGAGGGACCCAGACAGCTGTATTAAATCACCATGGTCTAGACAGGTCACAGTGACCAGCTCACTTCCACTTGGGAGCAGACTCCCCCCCAGCAGAGCAGAGATGGTGACCCTGGATGTGAAACAAGTGCTTCATTCTCCCACTGCAGGGGCCTGCCAGGCAAAGGCTGAGGCAATGCCACTCTTCCAGAACTGGTTTTCTATAACACTGCAAGCAGGATCACATTGATCTTTGCTGCCTATTCACCTTGTACAACCTTGGGATCATTCATGTTGGAAGAAACATCAGGAGATCTCTAAATCCAACCTCTGCTCAAAGTACAGGCCACACCAAACTGAGGAACTTCTTGCTTGGAGCTGTTCTTCAGTCAGGACTTAAAAACCCTCAAGGATTTTGGGCAACCTCTTCCAATGCTTTGTTATCTTCAAAATGATTTTTTTTTTTTCTCTTTACATCGAGTCTGAAACCCTAATTTCAGCTTGTGCCTGTTACTTCTCAACCTCCAACTGTGAACCCTCATCCAGAGCCTGGCTCCATCTCCTCACAGGCACTGGGATACTGTCAAGTCCCCTGAAGTGTTCCCTTCCCCAGGCTGGCCAAGTCCTGCTCCCTGAGCCTCTGATCACAGGGCAAGCATGTCAGCTACTGACCATTGTGCAGGCTCTCACTCCAGGTTTTTGTATTTCAGTTCACCAGGACCCACTGGTCCTTGCCAAGGGATGTGCTTCCCTGCCAGTCAGACCCCAGCCACACCTCCCAAACCAGTACACCATAAACAGTGTTTGATACATTAGGCCAAGGATAAATGCATTGTCATCGAGTTTCAGGGGTCTGGGATGCTACAAAATCCTCACACATTCCCTTTTCTAAAGTGCACTTAACAAGAAAAATAATGGAGTTTTAATTTTTTTTTCTCATCCAGATAAAATAGTTCATTACCCATTCGGATGCACAAGCATAAACAAAATCCCACTGTTAGTACCTAGCAGCCAAAACAGGAAGAATAAATATTCTGGACAACTGAGGTTTCGAAGAAAAATTTTAATCAGCTATAGTCACCTGCTTCAAAGTTTAACTTTCAACTATTCCAACCCACTCTTCAAAAAAGGACAAAGCTAGAATCTTCCTGAAAAAAAATCTATACTGCTTTTTATTCACACTTTAATAGCACAAAATTAATATGCCTGTCCTGGGACATATTAAGAAATAGCAGAAATGAAATTTGGCAATAAGATTTTTGCAATTAAACTGCCTTATAACCAAGCAGCAGATCTTCACAGTACATTTCAGAGCTCACTAATTCCCACAAAATCATGCTGCAAATTCAAATAATCAGATATCTAAACATGAGGCTACCAGTGCTCAGAAGGAGCCATCTAATTCTTAAAACCTCACAACTAGCAGATATTTACTATAGTTAAATTTTTCTGAACTTCTGAGATTAATCTAAACATTTTTTGAGTCTGAAACTCAAAACCAGTTCAGCCAAAAGAGCACTTCCAAGAACATCAGCGTGCCACATCCAGCGCTATGAATGAGAGGCTTTCAAAGAGATCTGTGATCCACCAGGTCTTTGACTCTGTGCCACACACTTGGGCCATCTCTCTGGTAAACAATAACTAAACTGATTCCTCTCCAGCTGAATTCTCAAGATACTGTTTGCTGACATACAACTTCTGCAGTTTTACCCTTACTTCAAAGAAAATTACTGGGATGAAGTTTCAGTTTTATATACTCCAACCAGAGGACCATTCCAAGAAGCCAGGAGATAACCTTTGTTTAAGATGAAAAAACATACCAACTACATTCTTCTATCATATAACAGGCCTTGAGAAGGAAATACATGGAAAAAAAATCATTACATCAGTTAAAAAGATGTGATGTTAATAACAATGATGGCAATAGAGGACAGTTGAAATTTCTCTAAAATAGTAGGCAAGTAATGATGCTGTTATTTTTTTTACACTGAACTAAAAATATATCCAAATGAACACCACAGGATAAAATACAAAGCATATTTCCTGGGAATGCTGTGTTCTCAAAAACGGAGGCAGTTACCAGTTAGCAGAGCATGGAGGTGAGGAAGCGGATGATTCCTGGATGTGCACTTGCAAAACTCCCACATCAGGACAAACTATGTAATGATTTAATACCACACTTCTAGGGACTGTCAAGGTTCCAGATGTGGATTGTTCCACCACCTCTTTCAGATGCATAAAGGCCTTTCCCTCCATCCTCACCACCACCAAGGAAAAGCTCACCACTTCTGAAGGAAGAACTCCACATGTCTCCCCACATTCACTAAGAGATACTAGATAACAACCCACCATCTATAAATCTCATTTCTAATTGTTTTCCACTATAAAATTAGACTTTGGACATGAATTTTCTTTACCAGCTGTTATGCAATACTGCAAAATTGTTACTAAGTGTGTAAGTAACCATCATATCTGTGGTTGCCTTGTCCAGAGCCTCACAGACTCAAAGACTCACAGAGTGCATAACACAAATTCAGTATCACATATTTAGGAATGTAAAGGTGAAACCTAAAAGAACAACATTAAACAAGATTAAAAGTACAGCCAACCCCACGGCCTGTGTTTCACCCAACCACATGACATTTAGCATCAACTCTAAGCCTTAAAAGTGGCTCCTGCTCCTTCCCTATGCGAAAGCTGCCTCAGCAGCTCAGCCCTCTGGAGAGAAAGGCTTTCTTCTCATTCTCAACCTAAGCTCATGGCCCGTGTTTGTACAGCCATGCTTGGAACAACACAGTTTTCTTTTTCACCCTCTATCCATTATTACTGTTAGGCCACAGATATTTCAGGTCTCTTATGTCTTCTTTTCTTAAGAAAAAATAATTCTCCAATATAAGGTACTTATTAAAAAAACCCTAAACTTTTCTGCCAGACCTGCAATTTTATGGGCCAGTTCTTTCACACTTCAGACTTGAAGATTACAGACTTGACTTTTGAGTCCACATTCTCAGCTGGATGTGGTATTTTCCTTCATTTTTGTTTAGTATCTAAGCTAGAGAAAACATAATAATCATTCATTTATTTAGTAAAAGTAGAGACAAAACCAGTGAGGCCAATGGGTTGCTTCTGGTAAGGACAAGAGGCCCAGCAGAACCGGTGTTTTCTGCCAGCCAGAGTTAACATTTTCAACACTACAGCCTGTCCTCACCTAATGTATCATCAGCAGCACTGATTCCTTTGTCTCGTCAGCAGGTACAAAGAACAGGCTTTATCCTTCTCGGAAATGAATGGTTCAGTGCCCAAGAAACTACCATTTCAAAATACACCCTCTGAGCTGAATTTTTCCCAGCAAGTTTATGAAGCTCAATTCAAAAGCAGCTATAACTCTCTTGTTCAAAGAGAGTATATTCCTGTGTGCAAGAGCAGGATTGCACCCTTTCCTTTTGAGTCCACAGAAGATTTTCATGAAAAGTAAGGATGAGAAAGAAAAAGCTGAATATGTTTTAAGTCAGTTCTTACATGTAGTTCAGTTTGTTTGTCTCATTGATTGATTATTTTTTTTAAGATAAACATAAATCAGCTTCACAGGGAAAACTTCAGTAGCTGGGATCAATAAGCAACTGGCCTTGCTCTAGCATACATACTGAGATTCATCATCTAAAATCTTCTTATTTCTGCATTCAAAGATCCCTGGCTACTAGAGTTTTGGGAAGAAAGGCAGCAGATAGGAGCTCCTTTGCTTGGGTGCCATAAACAAACCAAATGGAGAAGCAAAGAGGAACCTGTCTCTTTCTTTTGATCAAATGAGAACCAAATACCAGTTCTTTAAAATGTAGGGGAATTTTTAAAATGGGAATAACATGTACTTTCACCCCCTCCTACCCCTGCTTCTTGCCACCAAAATAAAGAAGTTTAGGAACTTAGAGAGACTGAAAACACTTGATCTTCAAATTGTAAATATTTATCAGTGTTCCCAAGCCACCACTCCCTCCTGTCTCCTCAAGGTGTTTCACATCCATTTCTCTATCCTGTTAAATCAACAAATGGCCATATCCTTTGGAAACAGAGAATGTAAAGACTGCTTCCTACCACAGAAGTGGGGGAGATGAAGAAAAATTCTAACAATGAGCAAAATAAGAAAAATTGGAAAAAAAATATTGTTAAAAAAGGAGTAGAAGATCAAAGATTTCTCACTGTCAAAATTCTGTGTCAGATTTGTGGTGCATTGGTTGTACTCACTGTAGCTGCAAAGGATCAATCTGATTTCATGAGTCTGAAGGTCCAGAATAACTTTCCTCCATGGATATTGTTCCTTCTTTTACTTTCACATTTATTTTAAAAGAAAAAGGGCTACATCTGGGGGAGCAGAAAGCAAAATGTATCCTTGATATCAAGTCTCACCCACACAGAGAATAAATGAAATTCAGAACATCTACAAATGCTTTATTTAGTCTAAAATTATGTGGATAGATACTTATACTATTGTGATTTCTAGACTTTATCCTTTCATACGCATTTAAAATACTCTATTGACGTCATGGTATTTTAATGGAGTCCTTTTTGAGTCACAGAAACACTCAGAATGAAGCATAACAACAGCGTTCACCTGCAGTTAGTCATAATGAATCAAGCTCTTTATCACTGTCTCTCACTTATGCTTCATGATGGAATAACCTTAAAAACTTCTATTTAGAAATAATTCTGCACAAACACATGGAATATGATGCAGGGTGCACTATAATGGAACTCAGTTAATTAGCAATCCTAAAGTTATAAGCAACGATAAGGAGCCCCATGATCTCCAGAGAAGATGTTTGTATCCTAATATAGGTATTCTGTGCAGGAGCAAAGTGCCCCTCCCCACATTTTCCAAGCAGTGGAACCTTGTTAGAACTGCTGCAGACCAATACACATTGTCAGAGCTTTAAAAATGTGTGACTGTCCAAGAGTCACGTTTTCGATTTCACATTTATTAGTTACATGTATTACAAGTAATAGCTGCCAATTTTCTTTACAAAACCCAACACAAACCTCAAAAAAACCCCATCAAACCAAGCCCTTTAATATGTTATCAAGTGAAGAATCTGGATTCTTTTCTGGTATGTAAACTCTCCACCAGACTATTAACAGAAGGGCAGATTCTGAGACCTTCCTTGAAAAATTGCTATTTACTAGAGACAAGAATAAAGGAGATAGGCAGCATACTAGTATGATATGTTATCACCAGCAATGTATTTGTGCTGATAGAAGTCAAAGCCAATCTTCACCATCCCTACTCAAACACTTTCTAGCGGAGAAGACAGAAAAAGGCTGCTATCCTATCACAAGTTGTTTGCCAACTAAATTTAGAAAAACAGTTTGCTACTTAAACTGGGCAAGCTATAGCTGCAGATTGAGGCAAAATAAACACAGAAGCTCACGCTACCATTCTATAGCTGTTTTTTGTGAAGAATTACACAAAATTTGTGAGAGCAAGATTGATCTCTGAACTGCACACTGGACTTACCACACATCTGTGTATGCACAACACTGAAGTGCTGTTTGTTTGCCTGCTTGAGTAGGTATTTAAAGAACATATTTTCCTTTCATATGATCTCTGATTAATTGCTCTGAGCCATATTTAGCCCTAGATTATTACACTGCCTGTCTTTCGCCTAATTCAGTCAGAGCCGCACATACACTGAGATTGTGCCCCAGCTGTGCGTGGCTCCGAGAACGTCAGGTTTTTGGTACGTGCCGTCAGCCAGCGAGCCCAAACCAGGGCAGGCAGCAGAGCCACGGGGAGATGAGAAAGCCACCCAAGGAATGTGCAGATGCAGAGCACACTCCCAAGAGTCCGCTCGCAGCAAAGGCACCCACAAACCTGATTCCACAAAGGGAAGATCTCAGAGCACGTCATGGTCTGCACACAGCAGGGCTGGGCGAGCAGGGGCACCGAACCAGTGCACTGGAGCCAGCAGTGCACAGGGACAGCCGGGTGAGAGAGTGCTGGACACACACCCAGGTGAGACAGCCCTGAGCACCGAGACTGCACACACGGAGGGCTTCTCACATCCTTGGAACAACAACTACAAGAAGCCACGCAACACCCAATGCACCTTACAAGCATCATCCAAGACCCCAGCACAGAGCAATTATGTTAAAAGAGGCTTAGATGATGGTGTGAGGATGAAACAAAGGCACTTCTGCTCTGTCATAAACAGCAGGTAGATCTCTATCATGGAAGCAGTGATGCAAGCCACTGTTTAGGAAGCCTGGCTGCCCTGTGTGACATAACATCTGATTTACCACTCCACATGCTCTCCTTGGGTCTCAGCTGCACCACCACGGGAGCATAAAGATAGCTCTAAGTAGGTTTTAAAAACGTCAGGAGGAAAGGACAGCAGAAGCATCTGTTAAATCCTTTTATTTAATAATATCCTGAAATTGCAAATTATTTGGCAGGACAAAATAAATTGATACAAATTACTTCATCATATCATTTGAAATACAGCTATTGGACACTTTCATAAAACCACAAGCAGAAAGTCACATAGGCATAAATACATTATTTACTCTCACGATTGCTTTGCAGTGCAAATCTATACTAAGCTCTTGTGTTTGCACATCACAGTGTATTTACATCCGTGCTTTGTCCAGTTCCGTTTTGACATCAGTCTTGTTTTTACTTACAGCTCTGCTGTGAAAAAGAGCAGAGAATGCATTGTAAAAATCTGTTTATTTTACCACATGTATAGAATAGGCTTTTTTTTCATGTAAAGTATCCTACATATTTAAAACTGTATCAAGCAAAACAACAGGAGAAAAAAGAACCATGCTGGGCTGTGGTAGGAAACCACAAATACCAAGTTTTTTTGCTACAACAGATCAATAGCACGATATCCCCATATTTACAGGGCCACCTATTATCATCATCATTTCAGCCACATGCTTATCAGGAACCCATGAAAGTAACAGCATTAACCTACTAAAGCAAACAAAATTATTACTTTTCCATGCCTAATAAAATTCTTCATTATTTAAAGAAAGTAAATAGTGGACTGCTAATCCTCTATCAGGTAAACAATTTACTGATAAAAGTACAGTTTAACAAAACTATTTTATTAATAACAAATACAGAAATACAGTATCCCAAACCGTTCAAAAATTCAACTATTTGTATAAGCCTTACAACCATAAAGGGAATAGCATAAAAAGAACAGCAGATAAATATGATCTCCTCTGAAAATAAGCTACTCCAACATTCAGCAATTGATTTCTGCATGGTTTTAACACCATTTTCATATCAAAATTAGACAGTTAATCAATATTGAGGTGTTTAACTATGTCCTGAACCTACAAACTTTTATATAATTCAGTGACTTTGAATACAGGAGTTGTCCCATTGGGATAGAAAGGATGATTCATAAAGCTCATGTTGTTTCCTTGCAAAAAAACCACAAAAAACCCACAATGACAACAAAACAAACAAACAAACAAAGCCCCACTGCGAAACAAACCAAAAAACCACTCCTTTATTAATTTGGATATCTAAAAGTATTTCAATTTTAGGTCCCTATCTAATTTCTCTCAAATTAACTCTTCACAGAATTACAGTATGAACTATGACCACTCAGAATGCCAAACACAGCAGAGTTTTTCTTAAGGAAACCAAGTGGAGAGATGAAGACACCCTGCCTCAAGTGACCAAAACCATCTGCACTTAGACTTCATTTTCCACAAATCCTACCATAATAGTAATTTTATGTGTTTGCAGCCTTTTGTTATATTACCCAGTTGATCAGAACTCTTCAGAATATTCACTGTAGAGAAGGAAAATTCAAATGAAAATGTATCTGTCTGAGAAATATTCTGCTTTAACGTAATGATTTAACATAACCATCAATTACATACTCAGTAAAGCTGATGAGGAAAGTGAGGAGATCCCTGTGCTGCTGCCTCTGCAACTCTCAACCCTCTGATCCCTTATTTCAGAGGTTGCCAGTTCAAATCCTGGCATTTCACCCCAACACACCCTTTGTTTTTAACCTGTGTCACAACCCACTTTTTCCATGTTAGTCTTGGCTCCCAGAAGCCTTTGGCCAGGAATGATAACACATGGCTGTAGTGATCCAGACAGTAAGAAGGTCAATTACCTTAAAACAGTGAAAATAAAATTTCTCCCATGAAATACCAAGGTCAGGCCTGATCTAATGCACATATAAGTGAGTGAAAGATGCCCACATAGAATGAGTCTTCTGTGAATGTAAAAAACACTTCGATACAAGGGATACTTTCAACTTCCAGTTTTTGAGAATGGATTGCTTTTCTTTTCCCTCCTGATACGGAGCTTTTCAACAAAATGTGGCTGCTGGGCAAACTGGTCGTGCAGGAGTAAACAGCAAACACCGATGCCAAGAGCTGGAACATGAACTATACAAACAAACTGAAAACTAGATGAACTGTTTGCTTAAAACTGTTTTCAATTATAAATCAACATTGTCTAGTTTTAGTAGCACACCTTTGCCAACACAATTCAGTCTGCAGCACTGGTCAATCATACTTCCAGCACTCTGCTTGTAAGACTCAGTTATTTTCAATGTGATGAAAACAGTATTTTCAGCTAATCTGTCCATTACCATGAAGTGAATGAAGAAGTTAATGAAAACATCTGTTTGGATATGCAAGGTACCTGTGGCACAAGCAGCTGTGCAATGACAGCCTCCCCTTTTGGTTTAGTATTTCAGCTGCCCTGTAATGCCTGTGACTTTCAATACATTGTTTCAGGTATAAACAGAGAGAATACATTCAAAACAGGATTTGGACATGCTAACGTGCAGTGGAAAAGATATTAAATAGAAATCTTGTTACAAAAATAAATAATGAATAGCGTGGCAGCAAGCATGATCTCATCAAAGTCTTCATCTCAACAGAGCACAGAGGCAAAGACCAGAAGGCTCTTGTGTGACATTGTTATCTAAAGTCCTGATTAGATTTTCACCTCAGAGTTCTCAATTTTGGTAGCAATCATCACAAAGATACTATGGTGACTGGCACTCTATAAATACATCACACAGACAGGTAACAGTACAGAACACAGCTATCAGATAAGAGTGTGAAGCATTTGAAAATTCAACCCTGCCATTAGGTCTGTGTAACAGTACTCAATTTTACGGCAGTAGAAATGTGATTACAGATAAAAAGGCAGGATTAGTGCTGTACAAATTCTTCTCTTCTTAAATTTGATCATCATCATTCAAAAGCACTACTTAGGTTTTTAGGGAGTATCAGAATTCAACAAATATATAGGCTTGTATTAACTGTAAATTTAATAAAAGCTGCAGCACAAACCACAGGTCACAGTTTGACTGGCCTCGCTTTGTCAGACACTGCACAGAACTGCAACAAATGAAGCACACAACTGAGAGCCTCCTCTCGAGTATCTGCCAAAGAATACAGGCTGTTATTTCCTGTGCTTCTATTTTAGATTTTATTATAAATTCGTGGTAATTCATTATAAGGTTAGGCTGGACTGGGTACCTCTCTGTGAAGTACAACATGGCGTACTATGGGTGATACGATGGGAATGAGGTCCTTGTCACCCCAGTGGATTTGGTCAGTGTTTCCTCGCTCCAGAGCCAGAGGTATAAAGCAGGTCTCCATGTCCATGGCACACATACCCCAGGGTTGTGATTGCTACAAAATATAACTATTTTTAAAACCCCACCCACTAGTTAGTTCCACACATGCCTTAAGTACTGTCAATACCTCTAAGCATTCAATTCAAACTCTTCATATATTGCTGCACATTATTACAAACATCTTACTAATACAGTTGTAATCCACTGTAATGAAAACATCCAAGAAGTATTTCCAAAATTTAACTTCTACTAGCTATATTTTGTATACAACCAACTTTCAACCAACAAATGGTACGATCAGAACAGGACCTGCATTATCTGAGCAACAGAAAAATTGTACACTGCACAATCCAATCAGTATCACCATTACAAGCCCTCATTCTGAGCACCACAGGTTCTTGCACAGTTGCTGCCTGTGGCATACAGGGGTTTCCTTTCACAGCCAGCTCTTCAGCTACGTCAGAAAACCTCAGGGATGACTGTGCCTGGAAAACAGCATAATGCAAGGCGGGGTGATGATACAAATTATAATTTTCCTTCTGGTGGACATACTCATTTCACCTCCTCTTCCAGGGACTAGGAATCGTATATCCAACAATTTTAGTGCTGCAATTTAGTGGACAGCCAAATATTTTGGGAACTTCTTTGCTCCCTAGCAGTAATTGCCTACATAGACCTGAGGTTTTGAGATATCCAAGGCAGGGGCTGGCTGTTCTGGGAAAGAAGCAGTTCAGCACACTTGCCACATGTGCCAGAAGATCAGTGGAAAATCCTGATGATAAAATGTCATTTACTGAGTTGATACTGAAACAGAAAGTTCCCAATCCCCTGCCTAAATTGTCTCCAGCAAGACCTGTATTTGTGTCTCTGCTACACATCTCTATTTTCCAGGAGCTCCCTGGTGCTTTGTGGCCCTTTCCCATCAGCTGGGGCCACCTCTGTCATGGTCAGGCTGTGGATACACACACAGCCACAGCACACAGCAGCTGAGACTGCCCCGTCTGCACCAGAGCAGAGCCCAGATGTAAACGAGCATATTTGCAGGGCAGCTGATAGTGAGCATGGAGCTATCTCAGCCACATACATGCACCCATTGTCTCTCACCATCTGCTGTAGGAGAGGAAAACCTATGCATATAGAGCCATGCTAAATTTGCAAGAAGAGTAGTTTTAAATCATTTGCATAACTGTAATCCACTTTTTCCTAACAACACACACTAATAGGAATGACTTAGAACCCCAGTTTTGCTGCTACTAAACTACTGCTGTCTTTGCTTTACCTCTGGAAGAACAAGATAAACTTCCTGAGCTTCCTTTGTAAAATGAGAAGTATTTCAGCCAAAAACATCAAGCTCTGACAATCTCATATGTATGGTAGTGCCTAAATTAAGGTATGTATGTTTGAAATTTGTATCCTTCAAGGACAATCTGTGTAGTAGAGATAAACATTATAAAATGTAGGCAGATAAATAATGAAGTAAGGATCCTGGAATTTAATATGATAACTCAAGCAGTGAGCTGTATGTATTTAGGTTTTGGAGTTTTCACTTTTTCCAAATGGCATTATAAGAATTACAGTTCCTTTAAAAAAAAAATATATATATATATGCCAGGATGAATACTAGTTCCCTAAATATTTTTAGTACAAGACATATAATTTACTCAATAAGTGAAAAAGTTTGTTTAGAAAAAGCTACTCAACTGTAGTGAATGTCCAAAATCATTCTCCATCTGCAGAACCATAAAAGGGCTCAAAACAGAAGCAGAATGTTTTACAACAGCTGGTCTCTTTCAACTTTCTGTAATTTTTATAGCTCCTTTTTGGTGATTTTTTTTTTTAGTATACTGCAGCAGGATTCTTCTAGAAGCAGGCAAACCATGATTTCACTTGTGCAATTCCATGAAGCAGAAGTGGATCACTGTTATCCCAAACCACCACCAGCCAGACACACGCAGGGTCAAGATATGTACTCTCACATCAGGACTGAAAACTTATCAAATATGGCCCTGATCCAGCAAAGCACTTAAGCACATGCTTTACTTTAAACATGTAAGTAATCCTATCAGAGCAAATGAGATTCAGCATAAACCACTGGACTGAATCTCAGAATACCATGGCTGTGGCCCTGATTATGTCAGTGACCGACTGTGCAACCTTGGAGAAATCACTGCACTTCTGTGTCTGTATTTCCTCTTCTGCCCTCTACATGTGCATGCCATGTTGCCACCATCTCAGCAAAAGTAATCCCAATGAATCTTCTAGAAACTGCTGTACTACCAACGATGGCAGGGATGCTTATGTACATTTATGTACACATCCATTTTCAAATGCCTGTCATGTACCCAACACCAACTCTCCTCCAAAAAACCCCAAGATGACATCCCTTACCCTTAGGTCTTCCTATCCAGTACTGACCACCAATTTGAAAAGCATGACATTGCACTTGCAAAGCAGCCGGGATGGAATCCAGCTGAAGGGTACCTGCAGGTCAGGGCCAGGACAAGCTCCTCAGCATGCCTGGTTCCAAACCCAGGACTCAGGATGCAGCTCCCCTCCCACCTCTGACCCTTCCTCACAGGGCACCCTGAGATCCCAAGTCCTGTCTGGGGGTTCACGGGTCAGTCTGCCACATTCCTGCCAGTGTTGTACCCACTGAAGGAAAAAAACCCCGACAGTCCTAGGAACTCCTGTTTAAAGCACACAGGTGGAAGGCAGCATTGTCTCACAGGGTACAATGCATTTGCACTAAAAGGCTTTATATTTGATATTTCTAGACACTATAATGCAAAATACAATTTTCCACACGCGGGCCATACGCCATCAACTCCATGTCTTAATGATCCTGAGAATATTTTCATACAAATAATTCTGCTTTTGCACATATATACAACCATGCTGTCTGTTTACTCTTGCCATCACGCTGCTTCCCGGCAGTTGTCTCAGGCAATGTCACCATCACAAGGAGAATATGGATTCAGCTCCTAACAATGAAGCAGGCATGGATGAGTGGGCAGGATACTCAAATGAGTTTCAGAAAGACTTGAGGTGAAATACTGTCCCTAGTGAAATCAATAACAGTTCTCCCATTTACTCCAGCAGAGTAAATATTTCAGCCCTTTTTTTTTTTGGTGCCTTCTGGTCATCTTAGACCAGAAAAAAAAATCATTTATTTTCCTTAGAAGCATGGGGAAAAGGACAGAACACAAGGAAAGCAAGGCAGGGAGGCAAGATTTCAAAATAGATGCGCTCTTTTTATCAGAATAATTTTTAAAAAACCAAAATTACAATTATTCCTATAGCTACAGATTATAAACAATGCAGAAAATGAGATTAGATTAACACAGCTAAGACCATCCTTTCTAGGAACTCATTCCCAAATTCTTCCTCTGTCCTTGAAACACCTGTACACCATGTTGCTGTTTTCCCAGCTGAGCCAATGAAGAGCTCACAGCAACAGCAACACAGTTCCGCGTGTTGTCAGCCTGCTCCGGATGAGGCCTTTTGCATACAAAGATATCTATTATAAGAAACAAGCATCATGAGCTGTACTCTGTTAATTAAAATATTTTCTGCTGCAGACTGGAAGCCTGGCCTGCGAGGTACTTGCCAAAATTATGTTCAGGAGTACAGAGACTGAAATGTGTTCCTGAATAGGTCAAAAGTTAGTTACTTTTGACTTTTTCTGAATGCATGCTCTGCTCTCATGGTACAACGATGGGAAATACAGTCAAAAGGTTATATGTAACTGCACACTAGCAGCAAGTTAATGGACACAAGAAACTACCGGTTTTCAGAAGATATTAAAAATTTTGGACGTACAAAAAAAAAATCAGAAAGAGCCTATAGAGTAACCTGCACCTGAGCCTGAATAAATCCATGCCGTGCATAACACAGGAAAGTCACGGAACAAGTGAAATTTACAGTAAACATGCCGGCTGCCAGTAAGTGCCGCGAGTTTCCAAAATTAGCCGGCATATCAGCCAACAGCGGACATTCACCATGCATTTCAGAGCGCTCGGAGTCCTTAGCAGCACTCAGAGCTCGGGCTGACGTTTCATCCCCAACTCACGCCGCCGTGCGCTCCCGCACCCGCGCCGAACAAAGCCGCGCGCCGCCAGCCCCGCGCCGGGCGCATGCGCGGGGCCGGGCCGTGCGCGCCCCGCCGGCACCGCCGCTCCGCGGCCAGCTGGACACGGGGCGGACACCGCGCCCCGCTGCCAAACTTCGGCATCCAGCGGCTCGGGGGGACATCTGCCTGCAGAGCGGCACCAGAGTCCGCCCACCACATCTACTCAGACGCGATTTCTCTAAGAGAAAGTTTTCTCCAGCTACTGGATCTATTTGAACCCGCGTTACTTGTCACTCTGAAAGTGAGCTTTGTATTTCAGCAAAGTTTATCTCTTCGTTTGGAAAGGATTTTTTAAAAAAACAGACTTAACGTAAGTTTAGGCTTTATGCTGCACCCTTCTTGTCCCCAGCATCCTCATACAGTGCTTCACAAAAGGCCCCAGAGGTTGGACAAACATAGCACCAGGAAAAACACAGTGTGAAAGGGATCTTTATGTGCATGTGTGAGGGCCCAGTGCTAATAGCTCAATGTGCTATTGACACATCACAGTGCAAACAGCTAAGTCTTTTTCAAAATAGCATGAGTCACAGTGTCATTCTCAACTTTGCCTTTCCCAGATTTGGGTAATTTGTGAAACAAATCATCCCCGTATTATTTAAAGATATTTCTATAAATGAAGGTAAGACACTGGGAAATTACTATTGACTCTGACTGTACCGTTTACTCCAAACATTGCACATGCCGCAAAGGTGTGAATAGACAGAAGTGGTACTGCAACTTCTCTGACAGGTCTCGCCAAAGCAGAGCGTTAGTTACCTTCCTGTACCAGCAGCTGATGCACTTCTAGATAATCCTCCCGTTTGGATAAACCTCTAGTTAGGAACTGGCCACAACAGAGCCAGACTGAGCCGAGAGAACAGAGCAGAGGGAGGCTCCGTCCTCTCCTCGAATGGCCGTCCGAGCCCACCGGGCTCTGCCCGACGGGCCCGGAGCCGCCTCGGCTCCCGCCCGGGGAAAGTTCGGCGAGTTCCGACCCCGCTGCGAACGCTGCGCGCTCGGGATGCGCCTTTGTTCGCCGGCCATGGGGAGCAGGATCGCGCCCCGAGCTCTTCTCGGCTGTCTGCCGCTCGCACCCCTCTGAACCGCCCGAGCGCCGGCCCGAGGGCGGGTTCCCCGGGGCGAGCCCCGCCGCGGCCTCGGCAGGAGGAGGCGTCCGGCCCCGCCGCTCCAGCCCCGCCGACCACAACTTTCTGGGGCCGGGCATCCCCCGGCCCCGCGGAGAACAGCAGGCGCACCCGCCCCGGGCTCCGCGCATCCCCCAGCCCCGAGCCTCCCCGCCCCGACGGAGCCCCAACTCCGGTCCGCGGGGAACCGGCCCGGGCAGCAGCACGAGGAATTAACACCCGCGGGAATAATCACCTTGTTGTAGTTGTAGTAACCCAAACACTGGGCAAAGTCCAGGTTGGAGGGGTCTCCGGGGAGCGCGCTGCCCGCCGCAGCCGGGTAAAATCTTACATCCATGCTGGAGGTTTGGTCCAAGAAGTGCACTTGGAGAGACCGCCGGGAGGTTTAATAGATCCACCTTCAAGTGCCTTTCCCGGGGTAGGGGCACGGGCAAACCGCCGAGGGAGCGGAGCTGCGGGGCGCCGAGCCTGCCCGAGAGCGGGGACGAGCGAGGGCCGGGGGGCGGCGGGGACAGCGGGGGAAGAGGAGGCGGAAAAGTGCAGGTAAACAAGGAGGAGAAGAGAGGAGGATGAGAGGAGAGGTGGGCAGCGGACCCCAGGTGGGTGCCCGTCCACCTCGGCGGGAGGAGGGGAGGGGAGGGAAGGAGGGAGGGCAGNCGGGCCGGAGCCGGAGCCGGGCCGGCAGCAGCCCTGCCCATGGCTGTCCTAGCTCCCGGAAGGTTCCAGGTGAGTAACTTTCACCGCTTCCACCAGTTTTCTGCCCTTTTCTTTTTTTGGTAATGCACTTTATCGATTCGCACCGCTGCCTTGCTGCGTCAGGTTGGTAGCAGAAGAAACGAGGTTTTTCTAAGGTGCTGTCAAGAGCAGGACTTTAAACCACAGTAGCCTGCCTCACAGAAACCTCACAGTCTCAAAGTCTCTGGGTGATGAGTCAAAGCAACCTGCTAATAATCCAAATTTGTTTAGTCAGTCATAGGCACAGCCCAGCCGTATCTGCTCCCTTGTACGGAGCTTTGCTGACCCGAAAATCTGCTCCAGAACTTTTGGAGAAAACGCTAATACAGTACAAGGCCATTTAACGTTGTGACTTGAGCCCTGCAGACAAGGTGCAGGAAGAAGGATGAAAACACGCCCTGGACTCAAGGCTTCCGTGACAGGGAGAGAATTGTCTTTTTGGTCTAGGGAGGATTCCCGGGCAGTTCTTATACAGCTGAAAGTATACCCCAGATAGAGTTTCCTTCATTCAGCTGCAAAATGGCAATGATAACATAGATTTTTATCATTTAACAATGATAATACAGATTTAACTGTCCAACAGCAGCAAGACCTCTGAAGGACAGACATCCTGGGCCCATGCTCAGTCCCACTTCTGACTAATGTCTGCCTCAGGAACTTAGTGCCCCATACTTCATCTCCAGGCAGGATCCTGCACTGTCTAAAAACATCGGGAACAAACTGTAAAACAGTCAATAGCTACATCATGTAGAAACGAGCATCTTCCTGACTCCATTCCTAGAAATCTTATGTTCAGTATTTGTGCTGGCACGAGTAGCTCCTGGTTGCATAGGACATGCCAGATCACCCTTATTCAGGATATTGATTCTGAAGTATCACCCTTTGAAGCAAAGATCTCTAGCATGGTATTTTGCACTAAGGGCAGAATTAAACATAGCACAGATACACATTTGTATTTCCATAGAGTATTCAGAATTTAACTTTCTAGAAAACTGTGTATGAATGGGTAAATGCCTCGATAGCAAAGATAACAGGCGTACTCTGTCAAGTACCTAATCCAATTTGATACTCATTGTGGCAACCATTTTTAACCAAAGGGATAAGACTGCAAAATGTACTCTGTTGCTGGAAGAGAAATGGTTAAGGAACATACAGCACAGAGTATTCACATAGGCACCCCCCGTATTTGTGGCAAAAAGTTACTTACACTCCTCAGAGAAACAAAGTGTTCGGAAAAAGACAGTGCAACCATTTCAGAATGCAACATTGCATTAGAACATTTCTCCAGCACAGTGATGGAAAAGTGGTAGTGTACAGGCACAGCAAACACCTTTCAGTTGGGGCTAATAAAGTAATACTAGCTTTGTTTTATTCTTCGGTGAGAAACATTTCCATAAACCCAAGTGTACATGTTAGATTAAGCAAATTCTCAGGTACAGGAACAGATCGTTGCCCTCAAGTTCTGGAGTGCTCTGCTGTAGGAACACAGCTATTTCCCACTGCCTAACTCTGGGTCTCTACACCTTTAACAAAATTTCAAAGCATATTTCCACTGAATTCAGAGAAGAACTGACAGAATGGACAGCAAATTATGCCAAGCTTGGCTTCGGTTCTGTTCCTCACTGCAAGCAGGCACTGAAAGGCTGCAGACCTGTGTGATCTGTGGCCCTGGGCAGTGCATGGCCCACTGTGGCTGGGCACAGCTCCTGCCTGGCAGCGCAGCCCAGCTCACCTGCCCTGTCCCCCTGCTTGAGCAGTGGCCTCTGCTCCGGGCCAGGAGCGAGAGGCAGCAGGCGGGCGGCACACCAGGTGCTCCAGGGGACCAGCAGCTACTGCCACCATGGTAGGAGACTTGGGTTCAGGAGATGAGCAAATAATGGTGATGTAAATAGTGACGATTTTAAGTATTCTGCTGTTTCCAACACAGTTCACTCTGAAAGTAAGAGAACAGGCACAACAGTAATATCTCAAAATACTCCATTTTGACATCGTTGGCTCAGAAAGTTAATGTAAAATCGAAACAGACTAAGTCAGCATTAATAAAAAAAAATAATTACATTCAAGCTAGGCAAAACACCCCCAAGGTATTATTTGGTGATAAGTTTTGAAATATTGCCTGTTTATACTATCATGAAACTAAAACAGAACTTTGAGATTTCTAACAAAAAAAAAAAAAATCCAATTCCTGGCTATAATCTACCTTTGTCACCTCTACCTACTGCCCAAAGTAAGTCTTTTGCAGAGCTAGTATGACTGCAGTGAAATTGATAAGTGATTTAAAATGATCTAAAGAAAAACAGAAGATAATCTGGGATATATATATGCTAATTTTTTTTCTTTTTAAATAAAATATGGTTTATGTGATACTGTACCAGAGAGAATTTTACAAACTAAAGAATTGGGGAAGTGTGTGTTTTTCTTTCTCAACACCTCTTCAATGTAGTTTATTAAATAAGTAAACTTGAGTAATCTCTGCTATACTTTCAATCCATATACATGACATCATGATGTGTTTGTTATTACAGTGTATTTATCTCGGGAGTACCTTAAAGATGGAAAATGAGCCAAAGTATTTATAACCTTCTGTACACGATGCTTGAAAGGAGTCCATCAAATTCTTCTCTCAAGCCATTCTCTTTAAAGTCCTTCAGTAAAACCATGGCTTTGAAATTCTACTTTTAATTTTTTTTTTCTTTCAGGGTAGATGGAAGTATGAAGTATTTCAATTTTGAGTAAGTATTCTCTTTTTTTCTGCTGGTTTAATAAAAGCAAGTATCTATTTACAGTAAGTGGAGTACTCCAGTAATTTCCCTGGTCCTGGGTAGCCTCAATTTCAAAGAAACTTTTTGAAAAGCCTTGTTTCATAAAGGTTTGAATGTATGCCTGCTGATGCCAACGATTATGATTCAGGCAGCAACACACAAATGGTGATTCTGTTCCATCTTCAGCTATACTTTCTTCTGACTCATCATCACAATTCAATTTTAAAAGCCATTAAGAACACTCAAACTGCTTTTCTGATGTAAGAACAGAAATTGTATTGAGTGAATCAGTCATATACAAACTTGAAAGTGTGCCTGCACAAATTCTCACTGCTGCCCAGTAACCTTTCAACTTGCACAGGTAAATATGAATGTTCCAAGCCTGCCTGATTTCCACACAAGCCTTGCAAGTCTTACTTTTTTTTTTTTTTTCCTTTACCAGGCCAGACTTTGTATCCTTACAGCCTTTGCAAACCCTGTGTCAGTTCAGTAACATGGAAATAGTATCTGAGGCTCAGGAACAAAGGCACTGGAAGATTTACTCCAACAAATCGCAGGGTCAGGAAGGAACCTCAGAGATAAGAGCAAACAGAGCAGATCTCTTAACACCCAAATTCTCAGGTAGGCAGCCAAGTCCTCCACAAGCACCACACCTCAGCAACCCCCCTGGCTCTGGCCACACATTTCCCTCCTGCTGGCAGAGACAGCAAGTATGGGAGGGGCAGAAAAATGAGGGAGAAGGGATGGAACGAGCGGAGGCTGGACTGAAACTCTCTGCTCCAGTTTTACAATGCACAGTCAACATTAAAAAGACCTGACGTTCACTTCCACAATGCAGCATCCACGTCTATTGCCCCAGCCCTCTCCAAAGGTTTAGGGGAAGGTGGTTGAATTTACCCTGGGCAGTGCATGGGAGAAACACCCAAATTCTCAGGAGGTTCAGTAACAACTTTTACCCACAAACTTTAGAGCACTCAAGTAGAATAAGGCACTTGGCAAATTTTAAAACATCCAGGTGAAGTAAGACACTTTGCAAACTTTAACTTGTCAAACTCTAACCTATCCAGACACAACAAGGCACTGGAATTTTTTGGTCCAACTTTGAGAAGAGGAAGGTACAAGAAACAGAAAGAGAAAGAAGAAAGAGAAAGAGAAAGAGAGAAAGAGAAAGAGAAGGGAGGGAAAAAGGTAAATAATCACCATCCTATGACCCACTATTCCTCCAGTCTCCTACGCTGTGTCTTTTGTCTTCTGTAAGAACTGGGAGAAACAAGAGGAAAGGGAGGAATACAGCATCTCTGCTGTCACCTGTTAAGACTGTCTTAGCCCCTTCCCCCCAAAGCACGTGTGGAGGATGGAAGGGCACAAAACAAAAAGGGTGGAATACAGAAGGAGAAAAGAAAGATAGAGCACCAAGCAGGTCTGGTTTAGAAAACAGTCTAAAGCCTCCTCGGATCAATAGAAAGTCCCTTTAATTGATTGCAATGGGCTTTGAATTAGACCTGTATTCTACTTATCAAGTACAGCTGCTGAGAATCAATAATATTTTGACTTACCCTTCAGAGCAACAACTACACTAGTAACTTCTGGCTAAGAAAAAGTAAAATTAATAGCATATTAATTCATGAGAGCGTATCTCTGAAGTCCCCTTCTCATCAGGTGGTAGAGTCAGATGGTGTTTAGAAGTGGTCTCACATGCACAAATATCCTATATAAGTGAGGCCATAAAGAAAATAATTTTGTTCTTAACATTAAGTCAGATCAAATATTCATTGATATCTACATTTCTTAGCAAGTATCTCAAGCAGAGATCAATAAACACTTATTAGTCACTGACTACATTTCCTGCAGTAAAGGAGGGAATTTCAGCCAACAGATCGGAGAAGCCAAACAAGCGGGGGAGCTGGAGTTTAGTGCTTGCCTGCCAGATGATCATTTACCTTCTCATTGTCTCAGTTGCCACAACTAGAGAACTACAGATCAAAGGATTACTTAAAAACTGTAGTCATTCCTTTAAAATACAAACCATTATTTCAAAATGGAAGTATGGATTGTTGCAAGGGAAAAAAATCACAACTGCAAGTTTTTGGTTTCTGAAAATTGTTTCAGGCCCAATTCAGGAAATGCATTACTTTGTAAAACTGGGAACAAAATAAATTTACTAAACTTTTCAAACATTTACATGTGCCTCTTTGATGTTTCCGTGGATTGCTGAAGTCTCTTACTTTACCAGAAGTATCTACCCTCTCAAATCACATACAATATTTCAAACCACATTCTGCTAGAAAAACAGATATTTGAGTTGTTTAGAGAGCAGAGACAACCATTAATACTGTTGAACTATGTTACAGCAAAAAGATTTCTGCCACTTTAAAGAAAGTATTCCATAACCTTCCAAAATAACCGGTGTGTAATGGACAATATAGGATTACTTTTTGGCAGAGGGAATATCCTGTTGCTATTGACTGCAGCGTTACAGTATCCTCACATACTAGTACACAGTTATTGTGAGATAAAGACCACGTTGAAAAACAAACTGATTGCAGTACTGAAAACAGTAAAGGAACTGTCCAGTAATATAAAAATTGACTTCTTTAGGAGAACAATGACTGGAACAGTGTCACTTCTAGATGAGCATTAAAGAATAAAATTTTTAACTGAAACTAAGAAATTAATGCAGTGTAGTCCTTTCTTCCAGGGATGCCATTTTAAGGCAAGACAGGAAAACTTGGTTAGAGATGGTGCTGTGTATGGTTTTATACATACACATACATATATATATATATATAAAATAACGTGTATATATTTATACATATGTATAAAAATATAATTCATATCTGTTGAAATAAAGCTGTGTGGTATGTGTCTGTTTTTCTCCTCCATCTCTCTCCACATTCGTACATTTGTTGAATTTAAACTGCTGGAATTATTACGAGGGGGCAAAAAAGCTACTGGCATCTACTTTTTACAGGGAATTTACAAGGACAGTCTACAGAAAGAAAAATGTGGTCACCATGAGCAATCAAAATTCTTCTTTTCATTTCGCTGTTAGTATAGAGGAATGTGTTAGGCAGAAACTTTCATTTTACAGTAAAACCAAATCTAATTACTGAAAGAATTATTTTAATGAAAAGTCTTAGTGAGATGTACTGAAGAGTTTTTCCAGGTGAGAAAGGTTACATTTAATCCTTGTATCTGCAACAGATTCACTCATGCATGTTTTTCAGTTTTAATTTCATCCAGTGTATTTTTAGGCAATGATTTGAAATACACACATATGACCTCTGATATATTTCAGGTGCACACATTGCAATATAAAGCACCTAAAGAAGGATGTTTCTGCAGCAATCAAGGAAACGTCTTTCTGAGTTTTGTGAGTTTAATTCAGCAGTCCTGTATTTCCCCAATGCAAGGCCACACTCACCCTTGAGAGCTGCGTGGTGCCTTGGGGGGAAGGTGAGCAGCAGTGTCCTGGCTGTCCTCAGAGCTGGGGAGGTTGCTCTGTCCAGCCTCAGTGACCACAATGCACATCCTTTGTTGCTGGCTGGGGAAGGGATGAGCTTTTGGTCACCTCTTGGA
Source organism: Oriolus oriolus (assembly GCA_013400235.1). Taxonomy (NCBI): domain Eukaryota; kingdom Metazoa; phylum Chordata; class Aves; order Passeriformes; family Corvidae; genus Oriolus; species Oriolus oriolus. Next base: position 1,987,532 of record VXBT01011472.1, read on the forward strand.
AGCCAGTGAAGAACTTGATGAGGCACTGCCAAGATACAAGGTAAAAGCAAAGTATAGCTTCACAGTTATGCCTTAAAAACAAAAGTAATTATTTAAAAATGCTGCTGTCATCGTGTCCCTTTCAAATGTTACAGTGACTTACCATGGTGTTAATGTCACACCATCTACTACCACAGGTTATAACATAAAATAATTAGTGACCAATGCTAGAGAATGTGAAGACATTAAAAAAAAAAAAAATAGGGCTGTAGACATACAGCTTTATTTGAATAGATCAGATTCATACAATAACTGGGGGTAGTCTTCCAAAGGACCCATTAGTTATCCTTTAGGTCTTCTAATTAATGATGTAGTCTTCTGAGAGCATATTAATAACTCTGATATTAATAGCAGCATAATTCTATCTGAGGATTAAAAAAATGAAACACTATTTTATAAGTACTTGTAAAATAGAGTTTGAGACTTAGTAATAGACACATACATAAATTCCATCAGATTGAAAATTGAGAAACAGATTTCTGAAGGTGTGATTAGGGAACGCAATAACATCTCTAAAATGAACTGCTATACTGCTATACTTTCATTCAGGAATTATGTTCAGTTATAGAATTGAGCTGTTTGGGGTTTTTTTTGGTGCCTCAGTGGAGTGGGTTTTCAATGTTGAAAAGCTAAAGACAGATTCCAGTTCTCAAGACTATTTCCTGAAGCTGATGAACAGTATGTGCCAGGCTGTTCTTAAAGAATCAGTCCCCATTTCCATGAATGGCTAATATTTAATAAAACATCTGATCACAAAACCAAATCTAAAAAAAAAATCAGTAGTAAAATAACACTCTGACTTGCTACTAAATGCAATGTTCTTTGATATAAGTCTATTTCAACTTCATTTATTCCAGGGTTCTACAGCAGTCAAAATAATCAGTGCAGAATTTTCCATGTGATTTACACATTGCTTTTTAAAATGAATTGTCTGAAACAAAAAGTGCTTTTTTCTGCTGCCTGGCTTGTTTTCTAAAACATATTCTCTTTCTTTTAAAGTGAGAGAACGACCTCTGCTTCAGGAACAATTTTCTGAGACAGCGTGTTTATCAAATGGCTTCTCTGCTTTCATGAAAACAATTTATTTTCACCGAACTCCTCAAGATAAGCATTGAAGTCAGGAAGAATGTACGATGACATTTATAATTACATTCAAGAAACAAATATTTTGCTAAAGAAAGGGTTTGGATTTTTATCGGTTTTAGAGATACAAAATATTTTCTTTCTTCCAACATACCACTTAACGATATTTTCTCCCTGAAATTACAAAGTGTATTTTCATATGCATGTAAAGAAAAGCCCAGGACAGTAATCTTCTCATAGAAAGGCTACAGTATGCATCCTAAACAATGAAAGCTGTAGCATAATCCTTACAACCAAATTGCCTTCCTTGCCCCACTCTTCAGAAGTAATCTGCAGAAAAGGACAATTTAAGCAGGAGGATACATGCCCCTTGCAGAGACTCCTCCAAACAACCCCTCTATGCCCAGTCTTAGGCAAAACAGTTGTCTCTTGGGATGGCACATCCATCCTCCCACGTTTTCCCCTTGTTCAGAGACAGTTTCTTAAGCTCCAAAGCTCAGCGCAGAGCCTATGGACACAGGGCATGGTGCCTCCCATTCCCTGGGGAAGCAGAAGAGCTTGCTAAGAAATCTCCCTCTGTTTCCCTTATGGATTCAGCCCTGGACCTGTTCCCAACCACCAGCAACAGAAGCTCAGTCGTGCCAAGACAATTACTGCTTCCTGCTACATTCTGAACTACCCCTAAAATCAGGGTAGTCCGCAGTGTATCTCATCTTTCAGGACAAAGCAGCCACAGATTTAGCCATACAGTGCCTGTATTTTGAAATGCAAATTCAATAACTACCTATGCAAAAGCTGCCCATGAATATATTTAGGAGTTCCATTTGGGCTGCCTGGAAACGTGGGGTTTACAGGATTAAAAAGACGTACTGCTATCACTCCAATGAATGTCCTTTAATTTGCGGGAATTCATTTTAGAATAAAAAAATTTAAGATCTGGTTTATTCCTTGTCAGTCAAACATCCTAGCTTTTCATTATCCCATTTTTTTTCAGTGCATGTAGGTAGTTCTCATCGTAAAGATTCCCTGATAAAGTTCTCCTCCAGAGACATACTCTTTTTGTAGGCTCAGCTAGTGAAGAAATATCATTCATTTGTAATACTCAAAGAGAAGTTGGAAAAAAATCAAAAGCAGCTGAAAAGAGATTGTATTTCACTAATATACACCAAGGCTTTATTTAAAATATACAGTGTTAAATTTGATCAAATATCAACCCACCATTCAGAGTGAAATAATCTCTTTTAATTTGCATGTATCTGTGTGTGCCAAAGAGAAGTGTGTTTGCTTTCAAGCAGGTGCACATCCTGCTATGACTAAACCTCTAACTCATCAAATTGCTTTACCAGTGTGGGACATGCCCTTTTTCTGGAATAGCTTCAAGCATTTTCCCCAGCATTTCAGCCACCTGTTTACTGAGTTCATACTCCAAAGGAGATGCATGCAATTAGAAACGAGGAAATGAAAATAAATGACCTTGTTTGTTATAAATAACAAAGAGACTCAGCAAAATTAATGCAGTGAAGCCTGACCTTCTGACCTGAAAGAAAGAATCACCTCATTCCTTTGTAGCAGGCTCACAATGCTCCAGCACCAGGCATTGTTATGCAGCTTTGCCTCTTTTGATGGATCTTAAAGGAGTATATTCTAAATATTAAATGTTTTACAAGTTAGATTAGGAAATTTGCATTAAAAAGAATGTTGAAACAAAGTCAAGAGAGCAATGATAAAGATTATCACTGCTTTATTTAGAGAATCCAGGTAAGCTCTGTGTATGGCAGTTAACTATAATACATTTTTTCAACTGAAGAATAAATATGGCATTCCAGGTGCTAAAAAGCCATGAAATGTCTCCTTCGGTGTTCAGTGAATTGATGAGGGAGAAAGTTTTTAATTAGCCAACTCCAGGAAAAGGAAACATTTTTCTTTTGTTAATTGTTTGTGCTATGACGGTCTGACTTCTGAAAAAAAAGCAAAGTACTTCCACAACTACTGCCAAAAACATATAATTTTTTTTCCTCATCGTCTAATTAGGCAAGTAGAAATGCCTTCTTTTGTATGAAGCTTACTGAATAATGTTTCTGTGGGTTACATTTTCACTTTTAATTGATTCATGTCAGTCTAGAACAGCGTCCAGCTTCAACAGAGGGCAAGGTGTTAGAAATTTGTTCCCCTGCCTGTCTGGAGAAAATGAGAACACAGCGTTGTTTTCATGGCAGTCCTCACAAAAAGAGCAGTGTGTAATTACAGTGCTGGTTCCCATCTTGTCAGTCTCCCAAACAAGTCTGTTATTAATGAAGCAGCTCAGAACTGTTGCAGAAATGAAAGGAAAATGTGTTTGCATCTCACTGAAAGCCGTTCCCACAACAGGTATTGTTTGATAAAGATTTTTCCAAAACTTGTTTTGTGCATTTTCTTCCCTTTCTCTCACTTTCAGTGATGTCTATCCAGCTGCTGAGGTACTGCAACACCCTTCACAGCAATCACAGCCTCAGCTTTGCGAGTTTCTCTTCCACCCGGAGCGCACTGACGGGAGTGGGGATGGGGCAGCTCTACCTGCAGTGCCCAGGGTGACGGGCACAGCCCAGGGACACAGACAGCCACCAATGCAGGGGGCACAGGAGGGATGGCAGTCACAGAGAGGCACTAGGAAATCAGTCTTGTATGCAGGAGGAGGCTCTTGGGCTGGAGCAGCAGCCAGAGCAGCAAAAGCTACCTCATGCAGGACCACGATCAGGATCAGGAGCATGAGGGTGCAGTGGCTCTTCTCCTCCCCACCTTCTCATCCTTCTTCAGCCATTCTGCATCCAGTGGAGCCACTCCACCCCCTCAAGTTCTTGGCACGACTCGCTCCTGCTCCCAAACTTTTACAGCAAAAGAGTGACCTGAATGAATAATTTCCAGCAGAAAAAGAGAACTTATCAACACAGGCTCTCCTTCTGCTCATATAGTCTCATGAACAGCTTGTGCTTTTGTCCAAATGTGTGCATCATTAAAAACTAAATACTCCACATGGTTGAAGGTAGGGATATGTTGAAGTGTTTGCTTGAATCAGAGACCTTTGGGATATTATCTTCTCAATCAATCTGCATTTGCCTGCACAGATTGAAACCAGAGCACTCACATGTCTAAACACTGAGCTGTGAGGCCCTGTATGACAAGCCCCATCTGAAAAAACCTGCATGACAAACAGGTTCTGAGAACTGAGCCCAACCAGAAGAAATTCTGGGTCTGTGGAGCCTGAAGTCACAGTCTCTGTCCTGCTCTGGGGCTCCTCGTGTGGGCCACCAAATACCCGGACTGGAGAGGGGCTGTGGATCTGTGCTGATCCACTACTGCATGATGTGCAAGGGTTGGAAAAGGGAGAGCAGAGCTGAGGATCCATTAACAGGTGGCGTGAGACCTTATTTTTCTAAAAATTGTGAGTATTTGCGTGAGTATCTCTCGTGAAATGTGTAGACTGGGTTTATCTTGTTGGTGCTTGCTGACTGCAGCAATCAGTGTGTAGTTCCTCTTCTCTGTGGGGGATAAATGGAAATAATTGATCACCTTCTGCAAAATCTCGTTTTTATCCATTCACAATAAATTCTAGATTAATATTATTCAATGAGTAACTTGAAATTCACTTGTTTAATATTGTCCTAAGAGTCACTCAATAAAGGAATTGTGGTAATTCAGCTTTAAAAGCCTATCGTTGCAGGCAAAGCAAATTCAGGGCTCTCAGGAAAGGTCTATTAACTCGCTCACATTTGCTTTATTACAACCTCAATGTGTGATATCTTAAATGAGCAAAATAGTATTGCAAATATTCAGTTGTTATGTATTTATTCAAGACAAAGCTCCCAGACTCCTGTGAGCTGCCTGAAGAATCACTGAGTGAAAATATTAAAAAAATTGGAATGAACAATTTTCCTTTTTTTTTTCTTATTTGTATTTAAATAATTATAACAAAGGACACAGAAGGAAGGCACACAGTGCTACTCTGTAATAATGGACTGAGATCCCAGCAGCTCCACAGCAGTTACTGTAGGTAGCTAGTGACTTCCATAAACTCTGTCCTAAACTGAGGGTATGTGTGCAATACAGAGATGAGCCACGCTGCCTGCAACATCCAAGGCTGTGCATCTGCTCAGTGAGCTTTGCTAGGCTTTGCTTAACCACACTGTGGTCCAGGTTCCCAGAGTGTTATAAAAACTGTACTCTCTGCTGCAGGCTAAGGAGAGTGATTTGACTGTCCCTGATGACAGTGCCCCAGGATGAAGCCCATTTCACTCATTTTCAGGCCATATGGATCTCAAAGGTTGGAGGCTGTAATTTTCAGCACAACCTTGTATTATTTGCAGACAGAAGAAGAATAGTATTAGTCCAACTAATTTCTAAATTTCCACCACTAGTGGAAAACTTGCTTGGGCTATTTAGAGACAGCAGGAAGCAGAACAGAGCAAAATAATCTTCTATGTCACATGAGAAGTGTTATCTTCTGGCTCAGCAGTTCTAGTCCCTTTTGGACTGGTCTCTGCTTTAGCATGTGGTTTATAACCAAGCTTCAGCTAAGACAACTGAATATATGCATTTTTCTCCCTTTCTCTGCAATCTCCCCAGACTTACACTGCCTTCTTCAGCTGGCCACCTGTATTTCAGAGCAATGACTTCCACCTTACAGTCCCAGCCAAGTTTACTGCAAACTGTGCAAGCACCAAAACCACTCTAATGTGCAGTTCTAACATGCAAACTGGTTGTGCAAGCACAACCATTTGCTCTGCACCACATCCTTGAATGTCCTTGCAATACCTGGGTGACAGACCTCATTCCTGGGAAGAGTGGTCTTTTCTGTAATGGCAACCTAAACCAAATACTGAGAAAGACAAAGAACACAGCACTGTTCATCCAAAAATCAGTGCTAGAGACATGCAAATAAAAACAGTATTTCAAAAGGCTTGAAATGAGTGGCATCCAAAGTGAGTGATATTATATACTGGGTTTAAAAAGCAGCAGTTTTCAGGAGCACTAGTTTACATGAAGCACATGCATAACTGGCTTTGAAATTCAGCTGAAGTCAAGTCTCCCTGGAAAGCAAATGCTCTAGTTTTACTCCTTGGCTGTTTCAATTATTCAGGAAGGGTAGCTGCCCACACTGGAGTAGGAGAGCACATATTTTTTCCCCAATACAGGAGGCACATGCTGACCAAGAAAATAGTTGTGAAGAACAGAGTTCCTACATGCAAATCAGGGCTCACTCAACTGCAGCTCTTGCAATTCACAATTAAAGGTGCCACATGATCAAAGTTATTGTCACTGGCACTGGGGTGAACCTAAGAATTAACAAAAGTTTCCTTCTCTCTTCCTCTGGTACCCATCCGAGGAGAGAGTAAGCAATACCACAGACAGTTTGAGGGGACAGAGAGAGTGCCAGGGCCAGTGTCTGCCAGCACAACAGCCCTTACTGGCCACGGCTCTGTGAGCTACTGCTGAGCACATAACGATTTTGCATTGAAAGGCTAAACCAGGCATTGCTCTGGACTGAACAACCACAACTCTAACTCATTCCTTCATTAAATGCTTTGCCATTCCTTGAGAATGAGAGGGTCTATAGAAAAATCACATTGTCCTGTATTCCACTGGTAAACAATCTCTTATATGTATTAAACTGTTCTATAGTAGTCATCTGTTCTTTCCAAGCTGTGACTTGGAAATTATTTGCTGGGACTTTGAATTATTTGCTCTATCAGCAACTGCTGTAGTAAATTCCGCAGTTATGCCGTGCATGGCAGGCTTGCGGAAACACCCGTGACAATGAAGTGAGCAGAGAACTCATACATGACAGAATCCACTCAGCAGACTGGTTTCTGGGGACAGTTGGGCCTCAACAAACAATCCTTTCTTCTCAGTCTATAGAGGAGCTGCACTGGGGCCTACTTTGGCCATTAGTCTAAGGAAAGCCTTTGTTGAACATATAGCTGCTTCTCACATGGAAAGAATAAATCACATTCTTATTCTGGGTATGTCTCCACTGCATTCACTGATGTGAATGTTGTTCCATGGCTGAAAAACTGGGTAAACAGTGTGCCCTGTGCAGCTCTGCGCTGCTGTGGCCACATTACTGCCTGAACAACCTCATTTACAGCCAGCCTGGATGTGCCTGTAAGAGCGGCAGCCCTGGCAGAGATCTGTTCTTCAGACAGCATTCCTCTTTTCAGGCATATTCCATTCTTCAGGCTGGCTTACCAGGATTTGAACCACTTTGGAACCCACTTAGCCTGAGAAAGAGAAGGGAAAATCCTATCTTTTCTATGCACTTACCAAAGCAAAACACAATCTAGGCAAGTTTCAGGAATGGTTCTCAGTCTATAGGGGTTTATTTAGGGTTATGCAGATATATGTAAATTTCTCAAGCACACATCCTAGAAGCACATGTCCCGGATAGTGCATGTTCCCCCTCTAATACTTAAAATCCAGAGTAATTAATGCTTCTAACTGCTTCAATGTACAGCAATTCAATATTCATTCACCTTCACAATCATACACCGCTCTCCACTCTTCAGTGTGCTTTATCTTTTACTATTAACTTACATTTATGTCCATCTTCATATCCTCAAAAGAAAAGGGAAGCTCCAGGTTTCAGCAGACCATAGGGACCTCTGCTGACAGTTTCTATAGAGGCGGTCATCGTTGGACAAATAGAAGTGGTTTGCATCATACCTGAGCCTCAGTTATTGGAGATTAAGTTTTCTGTTTGATAGAGTGAGTCTGATGATCCATCATCACTCTGGCAGAAAGGCTCCCATTTCCAGGGAGGATGCTGCAGCTTCATCTCAGCTTTTGATGGACTCTTAAATACAAAAAAATATAGCACATTAGTCCATGTGCAGACAGAATTCTGCATTTTGACATTTGAACAGGAGTTTATTTTTCTCTGGCAAAAAAAATTCCTATATCCCTTCTACCTCCCATTTCAGTTAGCACTTTTCCATTAAGTGCTGTGTTACGGAAGAGGACCATGGCTGAAGGAAAAGAGGAGCTCCTGGTTAGACAGAGAGGCTCTCGGGAAGCACCAGTCCCTGAAGGGCTCTCGCAATTTTAGTTCAGATCTACAGCACACAAGTTTCTGGGTTGTGATACCAATATATAAATATATATATGTGTGTGTGTGGTGTGCGCGCATTTTTGTACTCCTCTGCACAGATGTAAATTTAAATTAATTTAAAAACCCAAAAAAAAACCCGACCAAAACAAAAAATCAAGTAACTCCTTTGATGGCACAATCCCTTCTGCTATACATGTTTTCAAACAGGATAAATGGTAGATACAAAAGTATATTTAATAAAGTAGTGTTTACTCCCTCTTACCACACACAACTTACTAGCGCTGTTGGGGAGTCACTGCAGGTAAATTTCCAATAACCAGAGTTATAACCACCTCTAAATTAAAATTTCTATTTTGAAGTTTTTCTGCCTTCTTTTATTATTTATTGCAGTAGAACTGCCTTGCAAAAAGATTATGTATAATTATTTGCAAAGAAAACAGCTCACTGTAAATGCTAATGTTAAATGTCTATGTTTCTAAAACCTTAGATCCACTAACCCTTTAAACTATTGTTTCAATTATTTCTTCCTCTTGCTGCCATTAACGAAATATTTTATATATGCAATTGCTCTCGATTTGTATAAGGAATTCCAAATAAATACAGGCCATTGATTTCTCTTAGTTCATCTCCTTTGTTCGTGCATCTCAAAAGAGTTCAACTAACCTGGTAGCATTTATCCTGCCTATTCCCATCAGAATTATCTTTGACTCAATGAGATGACCTCTTAATTTCCTCTCTTCTATAGACCTGCTTTCTCTAACTTTAACAAATAACTATGGTCTCTCTGCCCTTGTACCATACTAGATGTGGTTTTGAACCTTTTCTGATTGTACAATAACTTGTTTTAAAGATAATTAAAACCAGAGACTGGTCTTTTGAGCATTACCATGATACTGTCATGTCTCACCAGTATCAGACTACATGAAGACTCTATATTTGCATTTCACACCTTGTTCTGATTCTTTTTGCTGTTCATTCCGTTTTTTCCCTTTTTTTTTCTTTTTTTTTTCTGCTGCTGAGAACTCTTCAGTCTTACCGATCTCCCTTGGTGTGGGATGTTTTTGAAAGCATTTTATACATTCTTTACCTGATTGAAAGCTCGTAGTCTTTCCTATTCTCCTAAGTACAGTTCATTGTGTTTAAATACCCTGACTCAAATAGAATGAGGATGTGGCCTCTCACTGCTGCTCCTCCACATCAACCTCACCTTGGTCTCATTTTGGTGCCCTTCTCTCTACAGCAAACTGGAAAAAAGCCCATAGTACACAAGGATAATTGAAACTGCTGTGTACAAAACTATTCTCTTGTAACCACAGACTATCCAAAACACATGTCATGACTTAAAATCTGCCAAGAACTAACCATCTAGGACTATACTTCAAGTCTTCAGACATTTCCAGCCAGGCACTATTTCCCATTAAGTGGTCAGCATGCTCATGTCTCCTCCTGAGTGTTTCAATCTCTCCCAGAAATGTGGGCTGATTTTTAAAGTCCGAATTTTTGTCAGTATTCAGAGTCTAGATTAACTCCTTGTTCTGTTTCAGTGTGTCTTCTTTGTATTATCCTTATCTTCATTGAGAAAACTGACTCAAAGAATTTAACATCTGAAAAATATATTTCTCTAAACCAAGGTAGGTTACCTTTATAATGTCTCAAACTCAACTGCATTCTCCAGTGACCTCATTTCTTGTGTATTCAGAAAATCTCTTATTTATCTTAGCCTTCGCACAGACTTTTTTTCTTCCTTTTACTTACACTTTCCCCTTTGTTCTGTAATCTTTCAATCTTCCCCACCTGCTTTATCTTGCAGATGATTGATATATGCATTTCAACAGTCTCAACTGCTATTTTATTTATCCCAAATAAATATCCACACTGGATAGCAGGTATAATTCTCTAGCTACAAAACTTCAGCTTTGAAAATCTCTTATTTTATTTTCTATCCCTACCCTTCCATGATCCCCTCATGCTTTTCAGAGCTTTCCTTTCTTCTTGCACTTTTTGATCTCACTATAAACCTAGCTTGGTTATAACACCTCATATCAAAATATCCTGCCATTCTTACAACTCTAGTCATGCTATATTTATTATGCACACCTCTGAAAAGGATTGTTCCCTTTTTAGTCCAACCTTTTAAATTTTGCAAAGAAGCAATATTACAGCATTCAGTCTGTGATTTAAGTTACACACCCAGACTGATTTAAAGCTAGATGGAGGGACAATTCAGGTATCTTGTGTGTTTAAAGGTCTCTGTGTGAAATAAAAAGAAATCTATAATGTTACCCTCAGGATTTCAGGCAATGATATTCCAAGTCTGAAAGAGAGGGAATAAAGAAACTGAAAAAGGATACACACCACTGACCAATCAATTGAAAAGTACAGTAAATGGAAAACAGAAACCTCCCTGGATTTGCCTTATGGGCTGACAGAAGTGGCTTTGTATAAAAAGAGAGAGCACTTATGATCCACTTTCTACTTGAGACATTATAAATTAGTTTTTCTGAAGGCATAATCCACCGTAACAGATTCTAAGGTGGCGTGGAAAAATCCCACCACTCCTTGATATGAACACTAAATGATGCCTTGTCTTTCATGGATCCCATGTCTCTTTGCTCAGGCAAAGCCTGTCTCTGGAAAACTCAAAAGTTATTGAAATGCACCACCTTTATTACAAAACTGATCCACACCGAGGATGACTGCAACCTTTATTAAGACTCAGGAGACTTTGGTTAGGCCTCACAGTTACAAAAGGCTCCTGTCTTTGTGCTAGTAAGTGCAGGAAAGAAACCTCCTACAGGCTTTGAATGAAGATGAGAGGAGCTCCCCTACACCCTGACTTCCAGCAGGGATCCTGGCTTCCCAGCTCCTTCCCGACACACAGTGCCTCACCATGGGCAGCCAGCTCCATCTCCTTTCACTGACACAAAGTCCACCTCATTACTTCTGAACTTTAAATAGATCTTGGGGACCTATTTAGTGAAAACTCAGTATGTAAGAGAGAAACTATCTGGGGCAGTGTTCCCCAACTTCCTATTACATGGCTGGAAAACCATGGAAATCCCAAAACAATAAAAGTGGAAGCGTGTAGTCTCAGATCATAGTGATAGAGAGAGAGAACCTCTCAGAGGATCAGTGGTTTTAGTGCTGGGTGATGATGCAGGGAGCACTCTCTGACACCTTTTTACATACACCGTTCTTTTCTCCTGTACTTCTAATTTTCTCTCAGCTCCAGGAGTATTATAGTGGCATCTCTCCTAACATATGAGGCTTTATAATGATGTTAAAGGATTGTCAGCAAAAGAAAAAGGAATTGCACCCTAGAACAAAACAAAAAAAGTGAAGCCAAGCCTGCCAGTCAGGCTTCCTATCTCCTTCAAAAACTTCCTTTGGAAACATGGTGGAGAACAAAAGAAATCTGTGCAAGCAACCTGGGCCACTCCACACTCGCTAGCGCTGCTCTCCAACAAGACCAACAGGCACATTTAAGCTCATCACAATTTCTCTAAAATGCTAACCATGATTGTTCTCAGTGGGATTCCTTGCATCAGAAGATCATAGGAGACTTTGCAAGCTCAGTTCTGAAAGACAGTAAGTGAAATACTCTCCTTTACAACACTTTTCTCAAACAAGTTGAACTTATTTTACAAACCCACAACTCACCTTTCTGGTGCAGGCACACTTCAGGCTGTAAGGTAAACGGGCAAATACTAAATGAGGTGACTCAAATATTTACGCAAGCAAAGCCACTCTTATTTTGTCAGAAAACAAAGTTAAAGTTGGCAGAGTTTTATAAGCCATCACACTTCACTTTGTTTTTCCACTTCTTTTTCATGGCCCAAACTTGAAAGGCAAAGTAACCTTGGTGACTGCTGAGGTGGCACACAACTGCTCAGGACTGTCCCACCATCCTCAGGACTTCATTGGGTCGGGACATGCACAGGCCAACTCCTCTGCAGGGACTGGGGGCAACAGGAAGCAATGTATTAAAACTGCATGGTGTGCATGTGATTGGGATAAAGAAAAGATCAAACAGAACCTCAGCCTTTCCTCTCATTCTTGCAGAACATGGAAAAAAAAAATGCTTTTTTTTCCTAAGTCCAGTATATATAAAAAAGTAAAAAAGAGAGCCTGAGGTAGATTTTGTTTGTATTACAGGCATTGAAAAGTCCTATCTCAGCATCTGAGTCACATCATTGTTTTGCTGGCAGGGTTCTCAGAAGGTGGAAAGAGACAATGGAAAGATAAAATCTAATGGACAGGATAAACACCTTCCTTAGAAATAATGCAAAAATTATACAGGGACTATAAAAAATCTACTTAGTTTTAATGGCAGATTTATGTCAGAACAAACCAAGCTTCACTGAAATGCTTAGCTTAGCTATTTTAGCTCTTTTTTGTGTACAACTTAAGTGATATAACTTGATAGGGAAGACATTGACTGGAAACTAGAAGGAGATAGCTCTGTTCCAAAATGAGGCGTGTAAAGGTTGTGTGCGTGTTTGGTGGATAGTGCCCTAATTCATCACAGAATGGGATTCGTATACTTACACAGTGAAAAGCTTGGATTAGGCACACAACATAATTTCCATTATGTTAATGTTGCTTTAAAATATATTGCACGGAGTGCTGCAACAATCAAATTATCAATTATAATGTCTACTCAGAGTAGAAAAGTGTTGCAAACAGAGGGCTGATTACTGCTTCAGTACTTCCAATCTGCATACTCATTGTTTAGTACAGGGAAAACAAATTATCTTGTGTTGGCCCTAGTTCAAATTTAATTAAATGAGTGCAAAGCAATTATAATAAAGTACAATAGTATAGTAATGAAAGGAAAATAACTCATTAACCTATTAATCTTTATTTATGTTCCTCTCAAATAAGTATGTAATTTCTTTATCACTGCATCCCATAAGAAATAGCAGCTCTCACTGCTCGTGGCCTGCTTTAGTGGGGCTTATTTTGCTAAAGATCATTGTATGACTTCACTGTTACTATTTCTATAGATTTTATTTAATGTGTCTGATTTTTCTCCTCTCTCTTACACAGTGTATTTTAAAACCCTTTCCCACATATCTGTGATGTAGATTATAAACCTGTTCGCACCCCCCATTTTCTTTTAACACTTGTCAGCTCTGAAAGGTAAACCTCTCTCGGAGCATTGCTATGCTTCTGTCATTGCATAAGGGAGGGAGCACTCCCAGAACATCTGCTCGAAAAGACGCTCTTACATTAAGACATAAAATGAAAGCATATTATTTTTAAGAGGACCTGACACAACTATTGCTTTACGATCTTTATGGGTATAACAACAGACCCCATATTTTCAAATGTGCTTTTTTGATTCTTCATTTATCTAGGCTGCTAGGTTGTTTTGTGATTTTGATAAACCTCAAGTTTAAGGAAAACCAATATTTTTAGATGATTAGTCAAATATTACACTGTGGTATACTTTAGTTGTGCTTGCTGTATGCTAGCCATCCTTATTACCTTATCTCTCCAGAACTGGTTTTGTTTTCAATGACATCTTACATTCTAGTGTGTACATTTAATGTCACACACCAGTGCTTAGCTTATTGCAGCCAGTCAGGGTTGACTCTGTCCTTTCACTAAGCTGAGCCACTAACCAAAAAAAGAGAAAAAAAACCAAAACACAAAAACCGCAGTGAAACATCACCAAAACTCTGCCATGAAGAAACAGCAAGATTCTAAGCAAAAATACATTTCAAAATTTACTAAATAGCACTTTTGCTTTTTTTTTAGACTGAGGAAACTAATCACATTGACTTATTTATTTTCTACTAAATGAAATGAAGTAGAGGTGGTACTGTACCATAAGCAGTGACTGAATACTATCCTGGAGAGTGGGACAACTGGCAAATGCTATACACACTGTGAAAAAAATCAAATTAGAAGGACCACAGATTAAAAATATAGTTTCGACTTCTGCATACGCAGCTTTAATTACTGGCACTTACAGAAGAACAGCAGTACCTGTGTGAAACATTTAATCAACGGAAATACAATTCTGAATTTGCATAAAGGATGAATGAAGGCTCCTTTTGAAAACTCAGAAACAAAACTTTCACAACAGAGTTTGCAGTGTCAGATGTCCCAAGGCTTCTTTCTCTCCGTGCATGGACCCTGTGCAGGCAGGGTCCAATCTTACTGCCATATAGGATTCAAGCAGAATAGCTTCCAAAAAGTTATTAACAGATTCTCTGAGAGGATTGTAGAGGTGCAAATTTACAGCTCAGATGGCTGAGAAACATACAAGTTCACCATATCTTTCCTCTTCACACATAGCAAAAAACTTCTGCCTTGCAGAGTGTATTTCTGGTTTCACAATCTGCTGCTGAGAACTCTGTTCGCAAGAAATGGAACTCTTTAATCATAATGACACTTAATGAGTCACTCTATTCTTTGCACATTTTTAACACTCAGTTCTTTATTTCACACTTACTGCTCAATTCTTGCTTTTATATTATTGCAGCACTGGTACAGCATTAATACAACAAGGCACAGAGCCGTGTGTAGCTCTGTTGTGTGGTACGGGACAACTGGCATTGTTCGTGGTGACATTGCCACTGACCTGCTGGAGAGCAATCAAGAAGTGCAAAGGCATCACCAATAGGTGGCACATTCGCATTTTGCAGAGTATAATGCCATAATTCTTTTTGTTTGTTTTTGTTTGTTTGTTTGCTTTGACAATGAGTCATGTTTTAATTACAGTATTTCAACATGTGAAGTAACTAAATCATTAAAAGAGGAAGAAAGACAAATAAATTTCACTATGTACAACCATCAGAATATCATATGAATTGTCATCTTTTTCAGTCCAGAGTTAAATACTTGTCATCAAGCTAAATCAATGTTTATTCTCTGTGTACAGCAACCACTAGAGGGGAGTTTGACACTCACATTGCAAGTTCACAACAATATGCTAAACTGCAGGGAAATGTAGATCAGAAATCTGCAGTAATTAAAAAAGACCATCCTGCCAAACTCACAACTTCTCACCATCTTTCCAGATTACTGAGTGAGATGATTTCTATCTGACTTAATAAAAGTCTAAATCCTGCTGCCAGTTGAGCTTTGTCCGGCTTCCTGATACATAAAATGAAGCAATGAAGCTGCAGTGAGCCGAGGAAGAGAATATGAAGCGTGCTCAATAATGAAGACAAATATAAAACAGAATTGCCTGAGATGAGACTAGACTTCACAGTCACTGGACTTTTTGAGCCCTAGGACAGCTACACAAGGAAAGACTCTTCCTGTCTTTCTCCTGCCTGCAGATCACTGGTTTAGTGTGATATTTGGTGAAAATATAAAACTTGAAAATATACAGTGATGTCTTCTGTCTGCACCTGGACTGTATATCTAACTGCCCTCGATGTTTCCTCCTGTGTGTTTCTTGTTTTTATTTAAGTGAATTCCTACTGTACTGAGTACCACAGGAAGATCCAATTTTCAAAAAGCATCAGTCTCCGTTTGCTGTGGGTACAGTGCACACCATCAGTGAAATTTTCCTTTAATGCAAACACAGTTTCACTCAAGTCAACTTATACTTGTAAAAGGTTAGGCCATATCCATATAATCATAAAGATACCTGCCAGGACATCAGAAATGTTGCAGAATGCTTGGTGGGGGTGGGAATTAGGACACAACTCCTCAAGTACTGGGGCACAGGGAGCTACAACTGATGCATGATAACCTCTCCAGTCTGATCCTTTGAACACCCACCTCTTGAGCCAGAGGGAATACTTTAAGCCTAATTGATTTAACCTATGAATCATATACAATCTCACTGTAATACAAACTTTCGTACCACAGCATCATACACAACTCCTGTAGTAAATAAAACCAATGCCCTAGATTCTGCAACTTCTAAAAACTGTAGTTTGTGTGAGTGTGGATATTTTCAGGTGCAAGCATATATCTGTCACAAGCAAAAAAAAAATATATATATAACATCATTTTTCCATAACTGAGTCTAAATGTACTTCTACTCATCTTCAGCATACTGGAAGAGTGCAGTTTCAAAATAATGAAAAAGATAATCTATCTTCTAGAAGAAAGAAGTGAATGTGCTGCACATTGCTTGTCACAAAGGATGTATTTAAGCCATGCTCTTATTTATAGCATCGAAATGTTTTTGACATAGCAAGGAAAGTAACAAGTCAACAAACATCAGACAAAGACTAAACAAAACTGCACTCAGATTAACTCAAACAGTACTTAAAGGGACATTGATCATGTAAAAATATATAAAGCATGCATTTAAAAGTTAAAGGTGTTATTTATTATGATGACACTCCTTTCACCATAACATCCCATTCACCTGGTTTACTCTAACACCTACCAGTGTAAATCAGTGGGTTTTTCTATGGACAAAAATGACATTTCTGCGGCACACAACTGATACAAGTGGAGAATTTGACCCTATATCTGAAAACCTTCCATTAAATAAGTAATTAGTGTACACAGGTGTTGTTTTTCCCCAGTAATTGATGTGCAAGTCTAACGACTTCTAAAGCCTGGCCATTTGCTTGACAGACAAGAATTTATTTTCCTCAGTAATGAGCACAATTTCATATGGATGGGCTTCTTTTTCCTCCCCAAAGTAGAAAGGCAATCTAGATTTCAGCATTTAGTCTTCCTCATGACAAAATCTCAAATGGCCCTTAAAGATCTTCTGCAAGTCCAGTGAGTTTATGCAAGATACTGCAACTAGTCCCACTAGAAGGCATCACCTTGGGCACTGGAATACACATGCCTGAAGATCTGGAAATGTACTCAGAATACTTGGAGACTGCTGCCCTCACCATTCACACTGGAAATCTTCCAGGAACCCATAGGTAGTTCAAGGTAAAATGAGCAAAAGTAATTTCTTCATGTTTACAACTTAATGACTATTTTGCACAACAGCTCTCCCTCCACAGGGGATGGGGCCAACCTTATAGAAGCGATCACACTTTGGCCACAGCTCTTGCAGCAGACAATCAGTACTTTTGTCCATCATAAGAATTATCCTTTGTAGATTAATTCCCTGTATGAAAATCAACCATGTCTAGTCTAAAATGAGATTTCAAGATCAGTGTTTTAATTGGTCATGAAAGGATGATAAGTCTCCGCTGTAACACTTAAAATGATCCTAAAATAACTCATGCAAATAGAGCACCACATCAATGCTTTCATAAATACACTGCAAACCCTGCATCTGGAATAGTCCAAAAGTTTTACTCTGTTCAATATTCTACATATCCAAGAAGATCATACATGTGACAATAGGATGAACATGAACATCAAGACCTAAACTTAAAGGCACTGGTTAGAATTTGCCAGCCTCACCAAATAAGTAGCTCTAGAAAAAAATCCTTAAAGTCACTATTTACAAAGTGTGATTCCTCTGTTTAATGGTGACAGAGAATTCAGTATGTAGTCCAGATGGTTGGTTGCACAGATAAGAAATCCAGCATGGCATTTTGGTGCTATGGGCGGGCTGTCTGTCACACTGTGATAGACAGATAGATTGACAGACAGACAGACAGACAGATAGACAGACAACAACTTTCTCTTTTTGAAAGTGTTTTGCTGTTAATAATTTTTAAAAATCCAGCTATGCATAGACCTCACTCAGCTACAGAACTACTACAGAAGAGATGGGGAAACATCAGCAGAGTTTCATTTTAAGTTTACAAGTTCAGATGTTTCTGTTGTCCCCTTAGGAAAGAAAAGGACAAGGACTGAGCTCGAAAACCTATTCAATAATAGATCTTAAGCTCTTAGCTAGAGCAGGACAATTCTGGGCCAGCACAGTGATTCCCCAACAGCTGGTATACATACTTTGTAGTACTACAAGCTTTTGGCAGAGAAACTCAACTAACACTGGATTCTATTCCCAGTGCTGTCTTTCCCCAACTTTTAACCCAGGGCAATTTAGCTAACATTCTGTCTGTTCCTGGTTAGCCATCTGGTAAATAGATAATATAATTGCATCCTTTATAGGCTTATTGTGGGGCTTAAGTATTGAAAGTCTTTAAGATAAGTCAGAGTTCTTGGTGAAGAGTTGTGCAAAGCATTAATAAGTAATAATGGGGGCAGCATTAAGAGGAGAGAGAGCTTAAAGCTCAACTGTTGCATAGGAGAAATGTGCCCAACTGAGGCAAGAGAAATATAGGCAAGTGATTAGTTGTCATGATGTGAAAAGGAAGGGAGCAAAACCACTCAACTAATTGCACTAGAAAATGTAGAGAAGGAAAATGGGCTAAGTTGAAATGACAAAAAAAGTAAACTTGGACAAATGGGAAAGGACAGACCTGGCAAAACAGAGTAAGTTATGTGTCACTAGAGAGGTGTCAAGACTGGACTGAACCAGGAAGCTGAAACTGACTGGAAGGAGAACTTCTCTATGCTTTACAATTCATGTTTCATTCTGTTCCAGTTCACTCATTTCTTTACGGTGTGGCTTACAAAGATTGTCCTAATGGAGGGCACTGACACAGGGCATTTGCCCTGTTCTGTCTCATCTGAAGTGGGGGGTTCCTCGGGGAGCTGACAGCTTCTCCTGAACGTGTGGCATTTCTAGGACAGACATCTGCACAGGCATCTCCCTAACAGCCTAAGGGAAGCACTGCTGACTCCCTTCACCAGCCTGATCATGTGCAAATTACATCATCTGCACTACCTTCATTTCCTAAGCATAATTGCCGTAAGTGATCCATTGATTGCTATCTGACACTCAGCTTTTCTGCTCTCATTTCCCAGATGTTCCTGGTTTTGTCATGACTCTCAGCTCCATGTTATCAGAGATGTGACGACGTATATTGTAAGGACATGGTCATATGCAAAGAAAGAATTATATCAGATAAGTACAGTAGAGAACCATAGTGTTTAAATAGCATTATCACAAATTTAATAGTTCGCAAATTAAACACAATTAGCTTACTGTTTATTCAGCTTTCACTGGAAAAGTTTTATATACTGGATTTCTTTATTGCAAAGGCCATGCACTTTAGATAGCATGGCAGCAAACAAAACCTTGTCCCTTAATTTTTTGAAGCACCCTAATTTTTGGTGGGGAAAATGATAGATATTGATTTAAATAGTGGTGGTTTTTTCTGCAAATCCTTGTTTAAACTGGAAACTTTTAGATTTAAAAAAATAGATAAAAACTAACTAACTATATCTTCTTCTTGTTTCACTTAGTTTTAAGAGACAGTCGAATGGGGGGTGGGAGGGAGGCATGTGGACAAAAGATCTTGTCTACCAATGTCAACAGGCTCTTCTCCCCTAATACACAAATATAACCTTTGGCTTTCCAGAATACTTTAACCATACTGACGAACGTCCCTCAAAAAACCAGAAGGAGTCGTTAGGTATTAAATAAAGAAAAATACCAACCAGCAATAGGGAGACAAGATGGTAGAAGGAGGACCTTCTGGTTATTTTTTGTATTGCTGAGTCCATGGCGCACACTCTGAGATATAGTGAGCAGTTAAATTATTTTGTTCCACGCAGTAAGGTTTGAAAAATCATTTGGCCTCCTCACTTGTTGCTAAACACTGGGTCCTGCTCAATCTTGCTCTTAGAAGTATGAATTACTCAGAAAAATCCATGCCTTTTAGCAATAAAATATTAAATATGAACATTGAGCTTACCTTCTGTCCCTCCCCTACCCATTTGCCTGTTACTGACAATGAAGCTGCATCACTTCCCATAAAACTTCATTCTGGCTTTCATGTTTTTCTCTAAAAAGAAAGCAGGTGAGTCCTTGATCTGTCAAAGACAAATGTTATTTTGTTTAAGTGTGCCTGACCAGTCCATCAATTACAGTCATTCATCTGCTGTGAAAAAGTGAAGAGTGCACCACGAATTTGCTAACATTGCATCTGCCATTGCATTTTTCTTTGATAGTAAGTGAGGCATAATAAACCTTGATCTTTTTTTGTATGCTGCTTTTTGTTTGAAAAGTATGATTCACTGGATAATACATGCTGTTCCTCTCCAGAATCACATTCTACAGTCAAAACAAATTTCTTCTTTGGATTCAACAAAAAACACTACTTATTGTTCTTAAAAAATAATAATATAATGGAGAAAACTCCATGTGAAAATTTTAGTCCTACGTTTTCAGTGCTGACACCTGCTGAGTGACACATCAGAGAAAGAGGGCCTATTATCACCATAAGAACTCAAGAAAATTCTTTCTGAATTCCAGTAAATATCTTCCTTTTCAACAGCTTATTTGAGATATATGAATGTGATGAAATTCTGTGTTCTTTGTGAGTGAAAGTGTTTTCATTTTCATTCAGCAAATAATCTATAACCCTCAATGACATTATACACATTGTTTATCTTTTGAGTGCTCCATAGAAGTCATTTGAACACCTATGTCAAAACTTTTCAGCCTAAAAGCTGGTGATCATTTACACGCACACAGTCGATCATTTAGCGGCTGGAAAAGTATTCTTAGACCTTTCACTGCCAATGCAAAGGAATTTTCCTAACAGTACAATTCAGTAAGCCTGCCTCACAAACAGAATGTACTACTGAGCTGCATGTTTCCTATAACACACTCATGACTCACCTTCTCCTATTATGCTTCTTCCAGAAGAACAAAAAAGCAAGGAGAGCACCGCTCAGTTCTTGTCTTTACCTCAGAGAAGATAAAAAACTATGAACAGTATAGCAGATTTCTTACTTTTCAGGTATTTATTTACATTGTACTTAGAAGCTTTCCCCTGCAGTTCAAGTAAGATTCTTCACTTTTTTAAGAAAGAGAACACAAAGGAAAGAGGAGAGGGTCCAAACTAACATAGATTGAAATAAGCCTACACGTGGGTGTAATCCAGTTCAAAGAACAGGTTTCAGCTTGTGTTTATTGTTGTGTCTCACCTGAAGTTAATGGATTCACAGACACTTATGAACCCAACCCAGTATGTCATCTGTGCACAGGTGAAATATCATTAATTAAATAAAATCACAACACAAAATAGCAGCAATGCCCCTGTTAAATCTTTTACCTGTATATATGTAAGTCAGTATGAAGATTACTTTGACTACACTGCTCTTTCCAATGCTGAGATGCAAGTGAAAAAGATAATATGAGATAGCTTTCTCTCACCCCAACAGAGATTCCTTTAAAAAATAAATTATTGCATTATAAACTATTAAATTTTGTTTATATATATTATTATACTCCCTCTGTTGTTTTCTTCTCTTGACCAGTAGAAAATTAGAATCTATTGTATAGAAACATAAGTTACTATAAGGACATAAAACAAGTAGGTACATGACAAGCTGAGTAATACAATGTATAATTACTGTATATAATAAAAATTAATACACTATGTTTCATGGAGGAAACACTTTTTAAACACTGTGCTAGTAATTTCTTGCCCTCCAAAAAATTATCTCTTCTAATGTATATACTCTCTAGAGGGAGACTCTAGATGTATTTATAAGTACACAATGAAACACAATATTCTTAATTGATTTGAGTCAGGAAAAATATTTGGAATAGCTTAGGTCACACAGTAGGTACATTGTGAGGCAACTTCCAGTTATTGAAATCCTGAAACATAACGATAATTTAAACAGTAACAGAAGATCATACATATGAGCTTTGTTTGCTCAGTTAATATTAACATTCTTTCATGGATTCACAGTAAGACACTTTAGTTTTCCTTTTATATATCAAAAAACTGGTGAACTCTTTACCCCCTAATGTAGCTTTGTATAGTCAGCGCAACAGCAAGAACAAGAGAGAAAATCATCTTTGTAAGCTAAAGGCCCCATCTGCCTTATATTTCCAAATTGCTGTGAATGTTGTTATGTAGCTTTCATTTTATGGCAGCACCAAGGAAATCAAACTCTGAATCAGTGTTCCCTTCCACAACGACAAGTACAAACAACAGAGAAGCAATCCTTGCTCCGAAGCCATTACATCTAATCAAATTATTAAAAATAGTAATACTGATCCTTATGGTCTGTCTGTAAGGCTGAATTTAAATTCATCAGCAGATGCCACATCAAGCAGCGTGCAGTCATAAATTGTTACCTAATCTGCTCAAGGACACGAGACCAACACTTTTGATCCACAGCTAAGGGACTGTGACTGCAATGAACAGTACTTGAAAAAAAATAATTCACAGAATTCTTTGGTTTGGGCCTGACTCCTGTGGAGTAAATGCAAAACATAAATATCCTCTTGCAGGAGCACGCAGCTAAGACAGTCTTTAATTTTAAGGTACACAAACCTAAACTACCTTAGACTGCTACCAAGTTCCTAGAAAGGGCTGGATCTGTTTAGAATACTAATTGGAGCTCGTGCATTTTCTGAACTCCATCAGGTCTGAAGAGTTTTACTTTAATAATACCATTATCATTAAATTTCACTGAAAAAAAGAAAAGAAAGAAATGGATATTTATATCCATTTATATCCTTAAAATAAGTCTTGCTACCCAAGTTTCAGAATTATGTGCGCTTTTTTTTTCAAGTCACCTTAACTGCATAGCCAAGCAGTATGTGAACTAGGCAGATTCCACTATAATTATGTAGAATTACACATTCCTTCTTGCTTGTGCAGTTCCATGGCTTCAACTCAGTTTCAAAACAAGGGTTTTTTTTGTGGAAAGACTTATACTAATTTCTCTCCAACGATAAACAATATTTCCTTAAACAACATGTTTCCTTTATTTTGTAGGCTTTTCACATATAAAGGGCCAGCCATTAGCCATTCTCACTTCAGTAACTGCAAGGTACCTACCATCCTACCATCTAAGCTAGCAGAAACACTCTGTAAAACATCCAGCATCCATTTTTGAGAATGCTAAAAAATACGAATCGTTTGCTGTAAATTTAAAAATTGAGAATCTTTTTTAAGGTTACAGGGAAATATAGCCATAAGACTGAGGAAGGTTTATGGTTGTATTGACATCTGTACTTATGTTCTTACCTAGAACGGGTCAAATAATTGTTTCTTGGAATTAGACTGTGGGAAGTTCAAATAAAGAAACCAGACCATGTAGTTCAAAACTTTAACCAGTAAAAATTATTTCCAGAATCTCTCCCCTGCGGAAGAAAGCAGTGGTGTTTCAAAGCCATGATCATTTTAACTCTGAATTACTCATACCCACAGTGTGTGCTGGCCTATTTCTAACAGCTCTGGGAAGCTGGGTGAGTGGGCCTATAAAACTACACTCCATGGATTTCATGTGAGTCTAAATGTAAACAACAGAACTTACAACTAATTGCCTTTCAGATAAAGCTGACTTAAGCAATTGAGATAACAGAATCCTACAATACTCTGGATGAAACATACTAAAAATGTGAATTAATAAGTTAGCTGATATTGAGCTCCAGATGTTTCTTACTCTGGCAATGTTCCTTAAGTGATGATAAGCAGATTTACATACTTAACTAATATGCTTATTTAAAGAAAATTTCCAGATCCAGACTAGCATCCAGATTTCTTATTTGGCTTCAGATCAAAAGACATACTATCAAGAAGGACGGCATCCAGGAAAACCTTTTCAACATCTGCTTAGAACTAAACAACAGATATTTGATTTTCTGCAAATTTAATTTCAGGCAAAATTTTACTTCATCCAATAATTTTTATATCCTCAAGACAGCCTGACCTAGTCATTTTACATATTCAAATCTCAGAATACAGCTCATACACTGGGAAAGACTGCAGTTGCCAGGCAGAAACTCCATTAGTTTGTAGTTCACATTTAAGATTGCTGTGAGCAATTTCACTGAGAGTGAGACAAAGGCTTTTTTGGAAGCAAAGCCCTTCCCTCAACAGCAATATCAGTGATTTAAAGAAGCAGGTTCAAAAACATTTTGTTACTTGTAATCTAAAATATTTAAGTTCAAGCTCAAAAATTTAAGCTCTACTGTTTCAAAATGCTGAGGAATAGAAAATAAAGTTAATATTACTGAGTCATAGGTAGCATTCTTTGAAATTCTTATGAGAAGTGCTTATTGTCACGTTTAAGGCAAGATAAGACCAAATCTAGGCAAAAACTTAAAAGAAAATACTTGGAGGAATGGATACTATTCCAAATTTCTTCCCAGGTTACAGAAAGTAAAACACAAATATACTGGGAGGGAGAGTGTATATTCCAGGGCAGAGTAAAAAGAACCAGCCAGGAAATACAAAATACGGGCTTCATTTTCAAAATTAATTATTTTAGAAGAAAAATGAAATGAAAAAAAAAATGTTTCCAAATCAGTCGAGCACTCGCATAAACTTCTACTGAAAGCCAAGATAATGATTCTATAAACACAAAAGAGGTAAATGTTCAACAATGCATTATACCAGTAGATACACAGACTGCTTGAGGAATGGCGCCAAGGATTAGGAGAGATGAGAGTAAAAACTACCCAGTTTTTCTTGTGGTTCCTTGGTGTACATGAGAGAACAGGAAATAAACCTACCAGGAACTTGGCACAGAAGGAAGCCTTCTGGATATGGATAACCACAGCACATGATTGGGCCCTAGCACCTCACACCCACAGCTCTCAACCTGCTCTGCAAAGCATGTAAGTGCAGGAAAACTGCTAATCTGAATCGCCCTGCAGGGCCATGGCAGATTCAGAAACATAACATAAGAAACAAGAACACCGACCTGCTGCACACACTGACCTTACTTTAAAAAGAGAATATACTTCCATGCGTCATTTGTTGTGGGGAAAAAAGATGAAAAAATGTGACAGGACCATTCCCTAAATTATACTCATGGAAAGACAACAAAGGGAAAATGTTTATTATTTCATTAAACATGATTTTATTTTTTGTTTTTAACTGGCATTGAGACTTCGGAGTATCTGGGATATCTTTGGAAAGTGTGGGATTAACAGCACTGCTATCAAATGGAGTCAGACTTTCCCATTGATATTTCTTTTGCCACTGACTCCCTTCATTCCATCCACTACCACCCTGAAGACCATGTCTTTTCCTTTCTTAACATCCATGCACAGGACTTTTCCTTTTGATTTAGCCTGCATGCTCGTCTTCTTGCCTTATTACTTTAATTCCTCTTTGCCCAGCTGCAGAATTAATGCTAGATTAACCTGCACACAGGGCATCCAGCCCAGTGCTCCTGAGTGTAACAGCAAACAGAAACCAGTAGGGCAGTGTGCAAATGGTTCAATTATTACATGAATTTCGAAAAGCAGCATCTGATAAGATTAGTTTCTCGAATGTGTTCCACCTGGTTTCACTGAGAAGGCATTGGCACATAGTCTAAATCTGACCATGGAGTGATTTGGGAAAGCCTGTGCAGTGCTAGGCAGGCAGAAACAGAATGACAAAAATTTGTTCTCTTCTTTTTCTCCAGGATCTGTGTGCTAGATCCCTGTGAGGTTTCACAAATCTGTGGGCTAACTGGCTCCCAGGAACACTCTGCTCCATCCCTTGGCCTCTTCCATCCAGTATGGCACCAGCCTCCAATCCTGGGGGCACATTCTGCCTGGGTTTGCTATTTCCTGGGAGAACAGGCCTGCTTTAGTCTGCCTTTTGCACTAACCTCCTTGGAATTCTCCGGGCAATAATGCAGTTTTGAATCTCAAGCCCCAAGGGAAAGGGAAGGTATCACACCTTTGGAGAGATGTCCTTTCGAGTGAAACTAGCCAGCTCTGGTTCTCCTGTTGCTCAGACTCCCCAAGGCAGGTAAAGACACCTCTTTCCAAAGGTTTGCTTATTTGAGTGCACCCTACGACATGATGCTGCTCTTTCCATCTTGCAGAGTCAGCCAGAATTCAGAGATGTGTAAAACCATTTATAATGCATCTGATCAAACGTGTTCTGGTACCAGGGTCATTTATCTTCTCATATCCAGGCCTCAGTCATGAAGGAGAACAGAGCTCTGCTCCTTGCAAGCCATAAAATATTTCCCTCTAATTATCCTAACACCATTAGACACACTCAGTCACCAATAAATTAACGTAAATAATGTGAATATAATTTATCATAAAACATACACCTGCAAAGCACACTAAAACCTTCTTTTCCCCCTGCTCAGGCATTTCAGTCAGTCCAGTATAACATTGGCCTAATATTTAATGATCCAGCACTGTGCTAGTCTGCTCTATGACAGATGTCTGTGTATAAACTATGCAACATAAAATAGATTCAAGGGAAGGAGCAAGAACTGGTATACAACATTTCCAAAACTATTTGAGTGATAGAGGAGCTGTATTCCCACTTTCTCAAGTGAATTAAGACACATGGGAGACTTTGAAAATGGTAATAAACTGACAATAATTAGGCATTTGTGTGAATTATACATTTTATCTCCATTTAATTATTCACTTTTACTCACTTCTGTGATTAATTAGATTTTGTTTTGAAGCATTATTCCTAACAGCTTACAATAAAAGATATACTAACTACTTGCAGCTTAAGGAGGTTTATATAAGTCCCTTGATGGGGCTCAGAAGAAATACAGCCTGTAACACTTGCCTGAGGAGTCACAGCAGGAAAAGCTGCTTACAGTGGTGGTCTTCTACCCTGGAGGAAGGACAGCTGTGAATCAGGAATGGGAAACCCATAAAAATCCAGCAAGTAAGAAGAAACCTTTTTTCAGGTTTCAGTAAGGGAGGACTGTAGGAGAAGCTGTGCAGGAGCTAGAAAGAAGAAAAAATATTATAGCCAACAGGAGGAGTTTTGTTAGCTAACTGCTGTGGAAATTAAGCACTATGAAGGCACTTGGGCCATCTCATCAAAGAAGAAAATATTCTAGAGAGGGATTTGTGTCATAAGCAGCAGAGAAATTGAAATGAGAAAGCACTATCATGTTGTCCTGAAAAATTAATGGGAAGATTATAATAGCAAAAACTGGGCAGGAGGAATATGCATGGTGGGATGTTCTTCGTGGGTAACGTGTGGAGATTTCCTACAAGGTCATGAACAGCTCTGTCTAACAGATACAAACCCAGCAGCACCCTGAGGGGACTGTGTTGAACTTAAGAGAGGTTGACCAGAGATACAGGTGTGCTCCGTCTGCTTCCTTTCTTGATTAAATTCAGGACTTCCCAAAGCTGCTACGTGGAAGAACTCCGACTACAGCGTGGTACCCCAGGTGTCTCTCCCTTGTCTCTCTGTGGAGTGAACAAGCCTCCCCTTCCTCTCGTGCGTTGAACACAATTCCCTTGTTCTTTCCATTACTTCTATTGCTGTAGGTGCTTTATTGCTGACAAACACTGAAAATTTGAAGTGTTAAAATGGAAGTGAAGATAAGAACAAACCAAAATTATTTCAATATCAACTTGATAGTTTTACCAGCCTGACATGCTAATACACAAGTGTTCCTTTAGTATTAGAAAAGTCATCAAGCCATGATAAAGGAGACAAAATCACTTCCAGTCTCACCTGGGGACTTGCAGCTAACAGCACAATTACAAATGATACTACATCAGAATAAACTAAAGCAAACATTAGGAGGGGTGTTATTTATATGCATTCTGTCTATGCAGCAGTGTCAGAGTTGACAGCTCGAAAGACTGCGTTTTCCCAAACTCCTACTTTTAATAATCTGCAAACGTGATTGAAGGGAGCAGTAAGAAATCTAATAAAAATGAATGCAGAAAGGATTAAGGAGACAGCTTCATGACAATTTACAGTTCTACATAGCAGTCTCTTGCTATGAGTTGTGATAAGACAAATCTTGTTTACAGTGTGTTAATCCCATGTCCCAATAATGCTGATATGCAATGGATTCAACTCTTCTGCAGAATGGAGATGCTTCTGCATTAAATGAACAGCCGCAGGTAGCAGCAGCCTGAGTGAGAGAGCAAAGGCCAAGGGTTAGTCCAGATTGCATTTTCCAATGAGTCATTCACACATCTCTCCCTCAGAACATCTTTGATGCAAGTTGTTTGGTTGTAAATTATAAGTAAAGCTTTATTTGAGTTTTTCTGGGTCAATGATTGACTTTTATTATTCTCTAAAGAGGGAAATTTGAAAGCTGGCTTTCAGGTTTTTTCATATAAGAGAGATTCATGCATTTTCTCTGACTAAAGAGGACTCTGAAATTGTGAAATACCTTTAGCCATGAACAGTGTGTTTACATAACACCAGGTACCCTCCTAATCAATTCACCCTATTAATGCAAAATTTAGTAATTCTCTTTGCAGGGCCAGTAAAAGTTCATGGACTATTACCTTTTTATCTCTGTACAAGTGTTGGGTCCTATCACTGCTTACTCATGTCCAATCACTTCAAAATATTAGCTAATTAGACATTGTCCAAGGTATTGGCCTCAAAAGGTAATGGTTTGACCCAGTGAGGACATATGTCTGGATCTCAGAAGCCAGATTATATTCCAAGATCTGATATTTAATTTTCTGGACACTTTAGGCAGCTCACTTCATCTTCTGTGACTGTTTAATCTTTGACCTGTATTACTGTCTGCGTCAGCCATAAAACACTCTCTTTTTCCATATGGATACCTCTCCTATTTTGTTTTGCAGCATCAGTATTCCAGTAGCAAACAAAACCAAAAAAATTATGAACATAATTTCAAAAGTTTCAAGAACCCCATGCAGAGACTGGTATCTTCAGTTGCTGCTTATTGGTAATAATCACTATTCTTCTGTTTCAGTGTTTTCTTCATACATTTGAGAACTAGAAAATACATTTTTCTCTAGGCTGCACTTCACATCAGTAAGGGAAAGTTAGTCGTCCTTTAGTCAACTTTTATTTTGTTTCTGCCCAGCTTGTTCTTGCAAGTAGTAATCTAAGTTTGTCTTTCTGCCACTGGAATTCCTGCACTCCGGATCAAGTGCTAACCAATCTGAAAGCCGTGAGGATATATTGTGTTTAATCACATCTGTCATTACAGGAGATAGTCACCTTAGCAGAAAGATCGCTATAATGGGTTGCTAATGGGCTATTAAGGGGCTTTCAAGTATCAAGATGATCATCATAAGTAAGAACTGAGAGTCATTCTTTATTTCTGTGTAAGATTAATTTTTCCCCAGTAATTCCGTGGATTAATAATGCAAGGTTTGTGCACCTCAGGAACTGCTTCACAGTTTCTTTCCATATGCTATGCAAATTCAATAATTAACTCTTGACTTCACAATTTAAAAATAAGGTGCTACTAACTCTATTTAGGGATAGGGAAAATACCAAGCTGAGCAAGCATTCTGAAAGGAGCAGTTAGATGACATACTTAAAAAGGGTCATGATTTGATCAGACTTGTCAGAACTACACTAACACACACTCAGTTATAGTCCACAAATATTTTTAAATGGCAAAATGTAGAAAATATATGCCCTCTCAGATCCTTCTTTATCATTGCTTTGTTCTCACATTAATTCCTGGATACTAACACCTCTGAGATCTTTGCAGACAATATCAAAATGTTCTACATTGTGCCTAAACTGGTGCTCTCAGAGTTGATATCCTTTCAAATGAAAGCAGAAAACATGCAAAGTGGCATTATACGTTCAGATGTGAAATACTGAAATAATTTTGGCTTATATAACAAATGGAAAGGAAGGAAGCAGGTTCTTTCCAGTCCTAGCTGGTTATACAACTTATAACAAACTGTCAAACAATTTGACTTGTATGACAGATTTTTCTTAGATATAATTCCCAGTTTCTTGTGAGTTGAACAGGTACCTGTCACTAACAGACAACAGAATAAAGAGGTTTACCTGCACTTACACCTTTGAGCTTTATAGGTTATGGTTCCAAAGCTGTGTACACGCACACAAGTAACACATATACAAAGCTTTTTATTCTTTTTTTGCCAGCAATACACTTATTCTCAAGCTCTTCTTTACAGTTAATTATTTCTGCCTTCTTTTGGATCTGCCCCTAATCAACATGGTCGGTGTGCTCTACATTTAAAATGTCTTTTTGAAGTTGCTGTGGTGACTCTGCCTGTATTTTCTGACAATCCTGAGTTGCCCCACGTTGCATCTCTTCCTCTCTTTTACTATTCCAGCACTATCTTGGAGGATAAGTGTCAGCAGGTGTAAACAGGAAAAAGGAGACAAGTGGCACCATTATAGCATTGCTTTCACTTGAGAGGGGCTACTTTTAGAAAAGAAAGCACTTGCAGCAACTCTTATTTGATTGGCATCATTGTCTAGTGAAGCTGGCACACCATCTTGTGAGCAGGCACAATGCCATCGGAACAGATGGGCATGTGCATGGGAAGCCAAAAGATAATGTACGAGTACCAAATGTGTGTGTTGGAGGGCAAGTTTCCCAGGCAAGGAACAGCAGAATGGCAGTTTATAAGCTTCTGCACCTATGTTTGAGGGAGATAACACACACATTGCATCTTTACAATACGTGCAGGGGTAAAACACTCTGGAACAATAGACAGAGACCTAAGAGCCTGGAATTCACTG
The DNA here is from genome assembly GCA_013400235.1 of Oriolus oriolus. Lineage (NCBI taxonomy): Eukaryota > Metazoa > Chordata > Aves > Passeriformes > Corvidae > Oriolus > Oriolus oriolus. Next base: position 2,018,117 of record VXBT01011472.1, read on the forward strand.
ACTGCTGAGGGATTATCAAATTTGCAACCTCCTGGAAGTAAAAGAGCCATGTAAAACCCCATCATGGTATCTTTCCATTTGCAAACTTGGATACTATTTCCGGCTTTGACATTGACCAGGAGGAGAGAACTGAAGACCAGGAATCAGGGGCTGTATGGAAGGGTCCTCTCCAAAGTATTCCTCCCAAGCAAAGCTTTCTGAGATGAAGCTTTCATCTGGACCATCACATTTAATAACAGCTGGACGTAATGCCATGAATTTGAGTTACATGTTTGTGAATCCATTTATAGTTTTAGTTTCCACAACACCTTAATGACTACTACAAGTGGATCATTCATTAAATGAGTGAGCACTTCCTTTAATTTGTTTAATTTGTCCCTTGACCAGAGTTATAGGGTAGCTGCATAGTTCTTATATTGCCAGAAATAACTGCTTCTTATTCCTCTCTTCTACACTGCTTGTGAATATAGGGACTTCTAGAACAGCCCCCTTCTGCACTAAGTTATGTTTATATTTCACAGCTATCATTTCAGGCCTCCCAGGCTGCCCAAAATGGACACAAAATTCTTAACGTCTAGTCAGAAATCTGGTTTTGTCTAGAATTTGGTCTTTACTCTTGTCCTGCCAACACCACTGTTGCCATCACTAATCTGGTCAGCAGCAATAGTATGCGGAATAAAATAGAAAAACCAAATCAGAGATATGATAAATATTCATGAGTGATACCAGTCAATTCAGGCTTGGCGGTATTACACATCTTCTTTAAATGGGCTTGAGTGACAAGAAGAAACAGGTCACATCAAGCAATGCCATGTTGCACTTCAGTATGAAACCACATTTTTTGGACCCCCATAGCACATGCTATGTACTAAAGCACAGTAGTAGGATATAAAAATAATAATGGACTGAGATAGCAATTATCCCAAGATGTGATAATGTGTAAAACAGTAACTGCTCTAAGTCTAAATGCTTAATATTTTATACCAATACAACTTCAGCAACCTCACGCAGCACCATTTTTTTCAGTACAGATAGCATGTAAGTGATACTTGGTTACCAGTACAGAAAGGGCATCTTTTTGTCAGTGTAGCACCATTGTAGGATATTGCAACACAACAGATCAAACTGAAAAACTAAACTTTAGGGTTTGAAAAGACTGTAGTGTTTTCTCCAGTAACACCACTGGATTTGAGGACTCATACTATACTCACATTATTACCTATGTACTGCTGAATACATGCATATGAAAGCTCTTTGTTTTAATACCTCTGATTTCTTTCAAACCCTCTTTATTATACTTTTAGCTATTTTAAGATACATTATTAGGCTTCACATCCTAAACGTTTTCCAAATCCAGCCTGCTCCATTCCCTTTCCTTTATACATGTTCCCATACAAGCACACTGAAGCACATTTTATACCCACTCACAAAAACCTGAAAGAGAAAAATCTATGATCCTTTTTGGTCTATCTTAGAGCACTTGGCTATGTTCTTTAGTACTCTCAGCAGAATAAGTGATAATCAATAGTGATATCTGCTCAAATCTAAATGGTTTGATGGAAGCACTTTTGAAACCCATCACAGTGCCTGATTTGCTGAAACTTGGGCAGCTCTTCTTACCTCTGCAGCAGCAGCACTGTATCTAACTTATACCAGCTGGTAATTGAAATCTATTAAAGGTTATTGTTAGCATTTAAAAATACAGTTGCACCTAGCTGGTTTCTCTTACATTAAAATTGCCCAGCTGCTTTTGGCTTCAAATTGGAACAACCCATGGGAGAGGCCAGGTGTAGGTGTCAACAGCAGCACATGCAGCCGCTGGTATGTTCTAGTTCTGGGTTTTCACTGGAGGGAGACTTTCCCTCTGCCTGCACAGTGCTCCAAACAGCCATGTGAGTCAGAGAAGTAAATTAAAATCATGTTACATTTCACGAACTGACCAGGATGGTCTTTCAGGGTCTTGCCCAAAGATACCAAAAAACTTTCTTAGCGTTTTGTGTGCTAGGACATTATTTCCCCCTAGTTCTACCAAACCAACTTCAAGAGTTTCAGAAAAACAAGATGAACAATTATTGCAGTAGTGATGTTATGTGATTTAGATATACAAATGTTCACATAATGCCCTTAGCAACATGCCAAATGTTGGCTGTATTCGTATATTTTGAAGCTCATAGGATCCAGTATATGCATTCAAAACACGCTTTCTGTGCTTTTCTCTTCTGCAATAAGTTCACTTTTCTGGAGCAGAGGTGTATTAATTAAAAACATTTTTATCAATATTTTTGCCACGGAAAAACACGTACGTGGAATATAAAACCTGTTATTTTTAGCATTCTCTTTTTGTTCCAAATTTATCGCAGAGTGCTCTTTCATAATCATTCTAATACTTTTATGGGAAACTTGTTTGTACCTAACCCAATTTTAATTCAATGTGAATTTGGATCAGGTAAAGTGCTGTTCATAGAGTGTATCTGCCAGAGTATAAATTGCTCAATACTAAAATGCCCACCCTCTAGAGAACAACTTCTCCAGGTACTTTATAAACAACTGCTGAGGTTACTCAACCTGTTAATTACCGCTGAAAATTCAGCCTGGTATCCAAATTATGTCTGTTACAAAGAATGTTTATGCCAGAATTGTCAGCAGCAAGCTGCCTTCTACATCCCACCCCCACTGCCACTCTGCAATGCCCTTGAAACTAAGCAGATACAGTGTCAGTGAAGAATAAAATGAGGAATTCATGGGAGTGCTCATATACTGCAGGTACACACTCTGTAACGACACACTCCTGCTCTGTAAGCAGTTCTTATACATCAGACACTCACAACCTAAGTTACACACCTAAAAATAACTGCTTATGTCAGGAGGTTGTAAAGCAGGAGGAACAAGTACTACTTGCACCCAAGTCCCTAAAACCAAAGGGATAAATACTCCAGCTTTAATAATCACAACAAGTGCCATTCCAGAGCACAATTACAATTGATCTACTGATGAGATTGGGTTCAGAAAAGGCTACTAACAAAAATCCACACCTCAGGATAAAGTTAATGAGGCTGTCGAGGCAGCAGCAGGGCCAGATTTAGTGCCAAAAATGCACCAGTGACACTAGAGAGTCGAGGATGGCGAAGAAAAAGAGTGCTAAGTGATAAGGAACAGTGCAGCTCAGTGACAGATAGATTTAAACCTCTTAAGTTCAATAACCACATGACAAAGATTGTTAAATCAATTCATAAGAATTATGCTGAATCCTGGCTAAGATGCACATCAGACAAATAGCACAGCATTTAGAGCTAGGAAATATAAGTAGTCAAAAAGGTAATCTATGTGTCACATGAAATATGAACAAGGAAGGGGCTCTCTGACTACTTGTAAGCAGTTCAGTGCCTTCTTGCTGAGCTATAGCAAATTTCTACCATCATGATGAAGGCACCCTGGCACCCCTTCCCTTGCACTTCAAATGCAGAACACAGGAACAACGGCAGAGGACCTCAGAAAGGGCCCTTAATCAGGACACACTCAAAGCTCAACACAAAATTTCCAGTTCTCCTTCCCAGGGCTTTTGAATAAAATTTGTCAGCCATTGCGCTGGGGGTAAGAAACACAGGAACGTAGTGGAACGTGCAGTAAATCATTATGTTCCAATGGCTCATTTACATTACATATAGTTCAGAGATAAAGTCCACTCTATGGCCATTCCAGTGAATTCCTGGTACAGGAGATGATGGCAGTAGATGGTTGTTTAGAAACCTGGAGTCCCCTCTCAGTGAACCAAACCAGACTGGAAAGTCCATATTGGACCTCCTCACTCTAAGGCCAGAGTGAGCCCTTTTTCTTAGTCCCAGAATGCAGGTGCCCAAATCCCAGAAAAGATATTAATTCTGTGCCTCAGTTAAACAGTTACGAAAGAATGGGGAATTTTTCGTAATTGTGTCTGGCCTCAGATCTGTTCGTCTTATTTCGACAAAACATTACAAATGCCCAAGCATGACAAAATCTGGTGTTTGGCAGAGCTGTTGGTGTCTTTCAAATGGCTTAATAATGTAGGTCAAAGCCACTGCAGAAAAAATTCAATATTGATAAATGAAAATTAATGTACATTGGGAAGGCAATGGGAATTAGTCATTCATCTTAGCAAATTCCGAGCTGCTATAATCCAGGAAGGACATCTAACCAATATTGTGAAGACCTGAAGCACGGCCTGCAGCAGGAATGGGAGCTCATAAAAAGAAAAGAAAGTTTTACTACATAAGGAAAAGAATGAAATAATGTGGATTAAATCACCTAGAGATTTTCTGCATTTCATGAGGGATATTCAAGAAATGGGGTTCACAGAAGCAGACAAGTATGATGGAAGAAAAAAAACCCTCTTAGATAAGGATAAATTGCCTTTTAAACTTATTTTGTTTATTTTCTTGAAAAGAAGACAAATAGGAACAGGCATGACAAAATGTGTATTAAGAAGTAATGAAAGCTATAAAGAAGGTCAACTGGGAGCTTTTCTTCTTCTCTTCCATAATACAACAAAATGAGTTAGTTATTAAATTGAAGTGGGGCAAATTAGGAACTGATAAAAGGAAAATAATTTTTCTCACACAACACATAATTAGATTTTGGGACTCCTTACCATGGCATTTTGCTAAGGCCATAAATTAAACAAGATTCACAGAGGGAATAGATTTCACATAGATAAATTCTTGAGATACACTGCGGTTAAAACAAAGAATTTTACTTAATGCTGACAAAGAATTATTTGAAGTGATTTAAAACTCTGGGTTTTAGATATTAAGACAAACTTAACGAGCACTTCACAGATGACCCCCATTAGTCAGAATGCTGGACAGCAAAACTAGAGCTCTCCTTCTGTACAGTAATTCCCAGGTACTTGTGTTTCAAACATTACTCTTCAAGGCTATAAAGCTGAAAGTATGAGTTTACACTGCCCAGGGAATAAAGACAAGTTTGGGGTCAAGGAGCTGAAGGGAAGGGGATAACTCAGGGAGCAAACTAAGGGGCTTCCCAGTTACTCCTGCTTGAGATTTACAGCCACAGCTGAGGAGAGGTTCCATATGGAAGAAGATTGCAGAGATTGTTTTTGCCTCCACCACCTTTATCAGTCACTTTTACTGTCATCAGATCATTTTTAAATGCTGATCATGAAAGAAGCCAACATGGCAGTTGTCATACTAGAAAGTACAGTGATTACTTTGTTAAAAAACTGGAAAAATGTGATCCTGAACATAGAGAGCAAAGGTCTGTTACGTTTCTTTCCTAAATGCTATCACAGTGCCCACAAAGGTCACTGGACCTGTCTCTTTCCCAGCAGTAGTGGTGCTCATAAATGATGTTTGGCCAATTCTAAGACAATGATATGCACAATTTACAGTGGTTAACTTAAAGAGCATGTTTTTTCTGAGTTGGAAAATAGAACACCAATTATCATAGGAAAGACAGTAAGAAGCTGCTTGAACAATTTATCAGAAAATACAAAGGTGTTTAAAAGAAAGTATTTCAGTTACTGGGAAGAACTGAGCCATTGATGGGGGCAACGGCAAGAGAATAGCAGGAGAAATAAATGGAATGGAATAGAATGGAATGGAATCAGAAGAAGAAAAAGGAAAAAGGTTGAAAATTGCAAAGACATCCAAAACTGGAGAGATGCTGTAATTGACAGTTTGGCCTAGCCGGAATACAGATTTTTCCAAACTAAAACAAATATCTCCTCACAAGTATGCAGAAATTGTGTATGAGCAACCTTGGTTGGCCTGTGCTCAGTGATAGATGTCAGGTGTTTAGGTCCACAGAATTTCATTTCTTTTTGCTCTTCTAACTTACAATTCTTCATTGAACTTCAGTATTGATTTACTTCCAAATCACATACTGTACCTTCTTGCACTATTGCTTTTTAGGTAAACATTAACAACACTACAAGATGGAGCTGATCCAAAGTGTTTGTTAATTCATCAGTAGTGGGAAACCTATGTGTTTTCAAGCAATGCAAATTGGTTTGGCTTCTGCACAGCTCCTACTTTTTTCAAACACTGATGGCAAAGAACATTTCCCAGGGTTCATATCAAGTATTCATTTTAACAGCATTAATTTATGATGTAGGTTATTCCATTCTACCCTGAACAACATGACTTATTCAAAAAGCAAGCAATTTTCCGAAGTAAATACTAATTTTCCATTCTAACAGTGGTGCTCTTTGTGGATTTTAAGAGCAAGGGGCCGAGTCTGGAAAACATCTTTTCTGCATTTTTTTTTTTCTTGGGGATCATTCATTGTACTATTAGGATATTGTAAGTATCTAACCCTTCCCACAAAATTTTAAAACTGTCTCACTGTATCTATTGTAGAAATGGAATTATGAAGTAATTTTTCTTTTCTAAAAGAAAGTTCTTACTTTAATTTTCCTGCTACTGTTTTTGTCTGCTTCTCTGGACTCAAAACTCTGTAGATGATTGTAGGATCACTCAGCTTAAAAAGAAAAGTATTTTTCAATCCAGTGTTGACTTAATTGTCACTTAACCTCCCTAATGATTCAGGAAACACATCAGTGTAACTGTGCTGGAGTGAACTTGTCTCCTGATAGAATTGATAAAGTAAAATTGAAGCTTGAGTTGCTGGAAGTTATGACATGGGTGCAAGTCCACAGACTGGCATGCCCAGGCTGACATTAACTCTGACAGACAGTTTTTCTTTTGGATTATCATATAGAATGCAGGGAGAAGGGGCTTTCTGGCCAAATCTGAAGTTCTGGACTTAAGATCTGTCACTTGAAAGACCAATTAAATAAAATACATACAATAATAGAAGAAAATCATGAACTTGGACAGGCTCTCAATGGTGCTGTAGATTTTGAATGTAACACAGCAAGATTAAGAACTGCCCAGGCAGTTAAGCTGAGACAACTGAAATGCTGGAGTGGAAAAGTAGGGTGTCTGAGGACAAAAAACATCTGTGATTTTGGATTAAACATGGTATATGAAAATTTTTTTTTTAATCCCTTAGAAAGTATCTTTTATCCCTACATAGACCTTTTATCTCAAAATGATTAACTGCCAAAGAGAAGGCAAAATATAATGATTCTGTAGTCATGAATACTCATACTCTGTTTTGATAACTAATAATGTAAGATCAGCTAATTAAACACCCTCTTAAAATAAATGCTTGAATGAATTTTTAATTTACTCAGTGTTCCTAGCACAGTTCTTAACAGAGCAGTGCTCTGTAGTTTATATCTAAATGGAATTTTCAGAGTCAAAATTATGCCCTCCATCAACTAAGAGGGAAAAACATGTGGGTGTATGCATTGTATGTCTGTGTAAAGGGGAGGGACCACAGCATCATGTTGGGCTGTAAATTATCACCAAAAAACATCTTTAAAATTAAGCAAGAGTTTCAAGAAACATTTTTTCTAGATTGTTGATAACACAAGATAATAGGAGTGTTTCCACTTGATGTTTTACGCTAGAGAACTTCAAATACTAGGAAAGATAATTATATACATGAGCAGGGGAAAGGTATTATCATGACATGATGGGAAGCAAATCATTCAGCTGTGAAAAGACAGGTGCCAGGATATCTCGACACGTGAGAGAAGCCAAGCAGGTGATAACATCAAGCCTTACTATCACCCAGCCTGTAGTGTGTAGTACTGTGATATCTGGTGCTGCATGACACTTCTTCTCAGGAATGATGTCTTAAAATTGGAATTCTCAAGCCTCCACTACAGCTGACACTGTATCTGATTTACTAATTTATCAATACTAATAGCAAGCTAATAGAAATTGGTGAGGAAGAGCCTTGGTGTCATTCACACTGACACACTGTGCCCAAGGACACAGCGGAGGCAGGAAAGGGTAAAAATATACCATGTGCATGAAGAACACAAGTGTTGTTACAATTGTTCAACCAAATCTATGAGCAACTGATCATCTGATGTTTTTACAAAGAATAAACCATTTGCTACTTCTCCTGCCACACCAGGGAGGCTGTAGATATTAATATTTCTGTACTCGTAGTATTTGCTTGTAGGGCTGAGTGGAAACATTCGTGCTGGGCTGCTACCACACGCTCCTCAATCCTGCAGGGTAACTACTGGCATCAATCACCAAGGTGAATTTAAACTTGAACCCCAAACCAGCAGCCTCTGTCTGAACTAACTCAACTGACATAACAAAAAAAAACCAAAACCATTTGGGATAGCAAAAGCAAAAATAAGAGTCTACCCCAAAAAATAACTATCAGGGTCAACAGATCAGAGCACATTGCTCTTTCATTTTCACAGCAATCACAGCTTGTGTGAAGCTGCCAGTATTCAGCATAAATAACACTTGGAAAATTTCAGAAGATAAGTTGCCTCCTGCAATGTGACATCAAGGTGGTGTATGTAATTTTATACACAAATTTTGTTTCCTCAAAACATATTTGAGGTATAGGCCAGGAAGTATACAGGAGCTTTGTATTGAAAAACAAAACCAGCAGGAGCTCATGCACCAAATTATATCTAGATAAGATAATTTTGAGAAACAGGCATTTCTTAGTTATTACAAAAGCTTCTGATGAAAATTAAATTAGTATAGCACATATAAACAAACACCATCTGTAGTTTTAAATTATAATCCTTAGACAAAACTATTGTTTCTGAAAAATTCATACACAAAAGCATTTGCAAATACAGGCAGAAGCTTCCTATAGGTGTTTCAAACTTCTAAATGCTCAAACTCAGCAAGAACAACTATCTCTATTTCACAGTTCTTTTCTATAGAACTAACACCTATTTTGTTCATTTTGAGTAAAAGAAAAAACTCAGGCCAAACAGATTGCAATGTTTTGTTCCCTATACTTATTTTTCTGCTTTTAACAACATTATTTTGATTTTATAAAACAAAAGTAGGTTTTTCTTAGCAATGTTTGCAAAAATGCACACTGAAGAAACAATTTTGGTTTTCATCAGCTCTTAGCTTTTTTCATCAAAAAAACTAATAAAGAAATAAGTAAATAAGAAATTAACACAGTTAGCTTTCCTTTCAAAGCAAAACCTAAACTGCTTAATAAAAAGTATTTTCAACATTTTGAGTTATGTACAGATAATATTTCAAAACACTTCTTATGAAAGATCACCTTTTGAAATAACATCTAAGAAAAAAACTCTCTCTCTAGACATTTTTCTTTTTAAATTTCATCCTGACCTTGAAATAATCTGAATAAATTTGATGTGGATCAAACGTGTACTAAAATAACCCATTTATAAAGAGGAAGCTACACAGCCATAGATATATTTATAAATAGATGGTGCATATAGAAATACAAAAACTGATTTTGCAGAAAAAGCATGATTTTAAGAGATCTGCAGCTGCTCTCAACCTTTAGCATTGCTTCTGTGAGCCAAGAGATTTTTGTCTAGTACTGAAGCTAAATTAACTTCATGGCTTGGATTTATCCCCTTGGGTAAACCCCTAACGTACACAGCACCAGGCAAAAAGCTTACACTCAATTTCATTTTCCCAAAATTGAAATGCTTTAAAAAATAAGCATAAATGTATTTCAAAATCCAATTGCTTTGGCCCTAAATCTATCTTTTCTTGGCAGAGTGCAGTTGTTTTTAATCTGAATGCTAATATTTTGCAGTGTGGCATCAGATATAAAATACTAATTTACATTGTGCCAGAGATCTATAGCATTTCAGTACTAGTCAATCAATAAGTGATTAGAGGAGCCGGTTTCTGAACAAGGGAACATTATTTAAACTATAGAATAATACTGCAAATTATTCTGTAGATGATATGTACCAAAATGTCTAGAGCAGAACAACTGCATTCATTAACACTGTCTCAAACAGAGGGGAAGCAGAGTAGAAGAAAGAGCTGTGTGATTTTTGATCAATGTGTTAAATACATGTACAATACAGAGGTGCAAAGGCTATATTGAAGGAGGATAAATTCAATGAAATTCTGAAATAACAATTTAAGTAAAAAGTACCTCTAATAACTGAAAATTGCAAGTATTTGCAGACTGGGAGCTTCAATTCCAACTTTTTATTCCTGCCAACATACCTTGCAGTAAGCAGGGAAAAAATTTAACTTGTCCAACTGTTATGTGAAATATATTATTTATAAAGTTAGTCCATTTTTTATATGCAGACATAGGCAGAATTCATGACTGGACTTTTTTTGGAAGAACTTTAAAACAAGCTGTAGTATTAATTCTTTGATGTTGTATTTTTCTTTAATATATTGGTTTTTATTTACCAGAAATAAATAACCTAATACTCACATTCATCACGCTAATAAGCCTTATGTAGTCATAATTCATGTTACAAACTGAAAGAACTAAAGGAATTTTCCCAATTATATAAGGAGGTAAAAAAACTTAGCAGGGAAAAATACACACATCTGACAGTTTTTCAGCTGAGAGTTTTCTTTGCATCATTCAGGTTTTTGAATCTCATGGAAAAACTCTTTACAATGATGAAGCTGAACTACTACAGAAATGAATGGCTACACTACTGCTTGGAGAGAGCTTTTTTTCTTAAAAAATACAAATTTTTCCTTCTTTCACCAGTGTAAACATGGTATTCCCAACTATCAGCTGGGTAGTTCCCCACTTACTGGACAGGTGCATTTCTTGTTAATAAAGACTTCTACCCCACATTCCCCAAAACTAGTCTAGTCCAAATGGTTTCATTATTCCAAGCAAAAGCCTTCATTTTCTATTAATCTGAGTCTAATGCCTTTTCTAGTATTATTTACCCCAGCACATCTTCTGAGTTAGTACAGTCTCCATGAGATATTTCATGGATCTGCCCCACAGCCAGACCACAGCAATGTTTTGGCCAGGTAAGGAGACTCCTTTCTGCTGTTTCCAACCCCTCCCTTGCCTTCCCAAAAACATGAGACTGCACTCACAAGTTCACAGAATGAGCTGGGAAGGGAAGATGTGGCTGAGGGAAGGATGAAGCTAAAATTACAAGTGTTCCCTGACCCTCCTGTGTCCGCCCATGCAGCAAAGGGAAGGTGTCAGTGGAGGTGTGTAACAGAGAGAACACACAAAGTGCTTTTCTCACAGCAGTGCGTCCTCTTCCCTTTCAAACACTGTGGGAATTAGGCACACCAGACTTGTGCTGTACAAAGAGAAAAGGGCCAAAGGGCTGTGTTAAATAGTGGTGTTACAGCATGGGAACAGGAGATTAGCACAACCTGCCTCTTCCCTTGACATCTGCAACCGTAATGATTTAAGAATCTACTGAAGAGGGCAGGGTGGGGTCATGAAACGCAGAGTGGCTCTGAAGCATTTAAACATTTTCCACTGCTACTCAGCCATACACCAAATTTGTTCAGAGCTGGGGCTGGTTTTCTGCAATTTCTATGGACAGCAGTTGTGCAGGCTTAAGGAATGGCTATTATGAACCAATAGTAATTTTAATACCAAAATATACATATTTTCTTATTATAAGTATTTTAAGTATTATACTTGACTTTTTCTATTTCTGCAGTCTTTATTTTGCTATGTAGGGATTTACAGTATACTTTATAACAGAGATACTATGATAGTAGTAGCTCACTGTGTGTATTTTATATGAAGTTTTACAGAGCAGAAGCTTATTTATTTCACATCCTTTTACTGTAGATTTTTACTTTAATATTGGGATTTGGTTCGAAAAAATTAATGATATTGTAAGCCCAAGTAGCTGACCAAGGATTACTGAGCACAGAAAGAATAATATTATCACTTCAGTGCAGGATCATAACTGAACAGGAAAAATCTCTGGAAGTTTTAAAGTCTGTCTAACGCTATAACCATGAATCCACAAGAAAATTCATATTCCTGCACTCTATCTGTAGAATGTGCACAGCAAAACAGTATTTTCAGTGATATTTTTATAAAAGAAGTCTTGCCAGTTTTCATAACAAAAGAAGTGAGCTTATCTTTCCTTTGAGTTCTATTTCTTATTGTGATATATACACATATTCAGTACCTGCTTTAGTTTTAATTCAATCATCCAGCAGAACATCAGTAATGTCTGGAGCCCTACTTACCTCCTTGTTTTCTCTCTGCCCAGTACTACTGTATTCCATATTTAGTTTGCTGATCATGTGTTTAACCATCTGATTTACTTGAGCCTGAAAAGCAGTGCAAAACTATCTGGACTGGTGAAAGGCCAAGGCCTTGTCTAGCTCCCTCTCCCACCATTTACGAATAGGTGCTATTTTCTTGATGGCTGGCTTCTTTTTCCTGCAACATATGACAGACACAGAGGATCATGGACAAGATAGGGTGCAGTTTTGTCGGGTGTTTTTTATAGGGGAGTTGGATTTCCATATCAATGAAAAGATCAAATTTTTAATTGGGGCAACTTTAAATGATAGGAGAATAGTATTTTACATTGTTTTAGCTCCTATACCCAAGGAGTTTCTCAGTTTATTCACACAATTTTCAGAGTTACACCAAAAAACAGCACCAACCACTTGGGGCATAAAAGTTGAGGAACACAACAGTCGTTGAGGAAACTTTATCTGAAAAGTTAAGGGATATAATGGAACTTCTACATGAAGAGGTGGCACTATTCTCCCTGATTGATTCAGTTATCTGTTTGCTACTTGACAATAAAAGCAAGTACTGAGTAAAGCAACTGCTGTACTTTGTATCATTTACTTCTTTATTATTTAGTCTGTTCAGAGATGCACTGTGTAGCAGATAATATGTCTTTCATTTCCATTCACTATTGCCTGCAGTTTATGTCAGCCTAAGTTCTCCATATATATCTCTGCTAACAATAAACTTGAAGTCACTGTTTATATGGTAAACTCAAGGACCTGAAACAAAAAAATAATCAAAGCTAAAAAAAGAAGACAAATAAAGCACCAATACTACAAAATGGAGGGGAGTGTAGAAGCAACCAAGCAAAATAAAGGTGGAAAATAAAAGGAACATCGTAACAGCACTTGAGATAAATTATGACATTTGTAAGAACAAAGAAATCAGAGGTTATTACAGGAAACAGTATGACTTCTGATGCATGGATACTCTAGTGGCTGAAGAAGTAAACATACAGTAGACACTGCTTCCAGTAAATTACATGAACTATTCTGTGAAGAATGAAATCTGCAGGAAATACGGACCATTGCAAAAATTGCACATCTGAAGATACAAAAAGGACAACATTAGAAGGCTTCTGAAGAAAAATACTTCATAATCATGGAATGATTTAATTTTAAGTGGCAAGACACAGAAGAAACATGAAGAAATATCTTTGAAAGCAGGATGACAGGTAGCAATTTCTGGCAGATAACATCTCTCAATTACTCCATGCTTGTATAAATTACTTCTTTTTCTTAATAAAGGTATATTTTAATATAAGTAAAAGCAAAACCAATAACACAGCATTTTATATACGCAAAATAGTGTAAAATCCACAATGAAGACAGGTATTAGACTACCAACATGAAACTCAAGTTCTCCGACCAATCTCTGAGTCAGTGGCAGAAACTGAGAATTCAAGGGCTGGTCATTTCCTCCGGTCGGTGAATTTTAGCCTTTTCCATATGGTACCATTATCTTGCAACAAAGGAAATGTAATATCTTGGTATAAAGCATTGAAAGTAATTGCAATCCAGAGCTGCAATTTCCAAGTTAATATCCTATGTTATAAAATTGGTGGGCATTTTGGACTGCTATTCATAATAAGCAGCTTGAACCAACAGGAAATGTGGGAAGGCTTGAATGCTTACCCCAAAACCTGAAGGTAAGCCTGTAGCTTACCTGTGCTGACACCCTCCTATAAACCATGCTGCTAGAACAGAAGGGAATCTAAACTAAAAAATAAGTGCATTTTTATATCCCTTTTGCTTTTACGATGCATTCTTATTCTTCAGCTGGTTTCTTTTACCACCTACATCTTTAATGACAATTGACAGTTAAAAGGCATTATATGATCTTGATTCCTATTTTTATAATGGGCTTCTGGAGGGAAAAAATCCATTGGTTTGGGACAACCTGACTTGCCAAAGTATGACAGCGCCAGTGTCTGGGTAAAGCATTCCAACGTGTGATTTATGCAATGTTTTTACCAGTCAAGAGAATACTCCTCATACTTTCAGGCAAGACAGCAATTAAAGATTGCCTTCTGTGTTTAGAAACTGAAAGATTCCTGCTTTTGCGACCATTGTTTGAGACCAGCTGAAAGACTCCTGTGACCACTGCTGCTGACTGGCTCACTATCTATCTCACAATTCGAATGCAGTAATTTCTGAATCACATGTCAAGAAATGACTCCCCTCCTACATTCCTGCAACTTCACCGTAACCTATCTTACAGGCAAAAATAAGTGTTAGATTACTGTCATTTTGCTTGGGATTTAGATATTAGCTATTCACAGATATCACCAGTAAAATTGAATTTTTCATTGCTATATCTGGATATTTCCTGAATCAACTTTCATCCTATCTTTACTTATGATTTTATTCAGACCTAGAAATCACCTTATTACAGAACATATGCAGCTCCTTGCAAACCTAGGGCCTAAAACAAGGCACAAATGCATCCTTTTTATTGCTTCCATTTTTTGATGTTACTTCACTTGAGACACCGAGAGCCAAAGCAAATCAATGCCACCCTCTCTGTATCGGGCCCTTTCTTTGGCTTTAGTATGATCATAATCAAGATGTTGCTATTAATTACACAAAACTATGATTAGAAACTGACATGTTTTGAAGTGCTCAAATATTTATAAAACTGTAGAGCAAAAGATAGACATGGTATTTGCCTTATGCACAAAAAACAATCCAAAATCACTAGTGATCTCAAAAGTAATACATTTTGTTTGTCTGTATTTTCTAAAAAAACCTATTGCATTATGTTAAATACCCTGAGGGCTTAGAGTAAAACGTGACCGGAATGAATACAAAGAAAAAACTTTCTGTCTCATTAGATGATCTGAGTTTCAAAATCTGTTCTAAAAGTGTTGTAAAGTGTGTAGTGTTGTAGATTAATGCACTGAATACATTTCCACAGTGCTTGATGTGTTTCATAAAAGGTCCATTTCAGAAGTGTGCTGTATTATAGGTGAACAGTCGCAGTAAATAATCTTGTTACAGAAACCTAAGCAATTTTTACAAGGCGTATTTCTGGCTGACTGAACAATTTATTCTCCAGATGTCACATTGTATTTTTCCAATATAAAATGAAACAGCTTTTTTTTTTTTTCTTTTTTTTAAGGCAGACTCTTTTGTTTGGATCAAAGGTACTTCCTTAAACAGAAGAATCTATTATTAAAACCCACTGTGGTATAAAATTTACACTATATGTGATTACTATATGTAATTTATCATTTTATTTGATTTAGTGAGATAAAAGGCCACACCAAGGTGTGAATATTGGTGAGGATAGCTGTGTACGTTTTAAAAACATGAATCATTAGTTCTCAAACCGATCATCTCTGTTGATCCTAAAGGTTGCAGTCATCTTGACTAGATCCATGTATAGTTGAAACTGTGTCACTTCAGATGTTACCCGCTAATAAACCCATATGTCATATTATAGGCCCTGGAAGATTACATGATAATGTGATATGATAAGAACTGCTTCTCTGGAAAGCAAGGGCAATTAAAAACATTTTCACTAGGCAGACATCATCAGTAGAGATAAACAAGGTAATTTTCCACCATATATTTTCTTGGCTTCAGAAAAGAAATACTTTCACAGGAAGCTCTCTCCCAGGAAAATTGACAGACTATCAGCAACCTATTTTACTGGTGAAAAAAAAAAATGAAAAATAATCCTATGCACTAGTGGATATCACACATTTCTATTTTCTTATCCTGTTTTCTTGATTATACAAACAAAAAATTACCATCAAAGGATACATTTCTTTAAAATATTCCCCAGTTTACTCTTCATTGTTTTTTAATCATTTTTGTTTCCACCCACCAAGCTGTGTATTAATATAGACCTATATAAGAGTGCCAAACAGTTGAATCTACAAGTTTTTGTCTGTTAATATGTAGGTGGTTACCTAAATCCAATTTCACCAAAAATTTGGGATATTGATTTTGCCAGCAAGTGATTTGTTTGACCCGAGGCCTAACTCCCTATTCTGTATTTAGGTTTTTGACAGATATGGACCTCACAGCTATGAATTTTAGATGGTGTGGAGCACATGGCATAGCATTGTTATGGATTATCTCCAGGGAGGGAGACTCCACACCCTCTCTGAACAGTTTGTTCCAGTGCTTGATCACTGCACATTAAAGTCCTTCATAATAAAGTCGAACTTCCTGTGCAACAGTTTGTGCCTGTTGCTTCTTGTTCTATTGCTCGGCATCACCAGGAAGAGCCTGGCTCCATCCTCCTGTATCACATTAGCATGGTTGCCTCTAAAATTATCCAGACAGATTTAAAACTGGGTAAATTTGTAATGCAGCTTCAGTACAGCCTCTGAAGAAAGGATTCTTTGCTCAATTTCACTCTCATAACGTTTGGGGGGTTTTTCCCATTGTCATTTGAATTCTTATCCCTGCTTCTCATCTAGCAACAGAGGTCAGAAAAATTGAGATAAACTATGCAATATGGAGAGGATATTCATTTGAGAACCAGAGTGTTTATCACAGCACTTTTTGCTGGCCAGTGTGTGCAAAGGCCAATGTACAGTGACAGTGGTTCACTAACTCCTCAGCTTCTCATTCCCTTCCAGGGTCCATTAGCAGGCTTTGGAATTTCATTCAAGTCCGTTATTTTTGAGGCTGAATTGGGATAATTGGCCTGGTCTTTCTTCTTGCTTGAACGCTAGAAGGTCTCTGACAGTCTTCTTATTAAGGTGATAACCTGTCAAACCCATGAATGTGCTGTGATATCTCCAGTCTCGACAGACAGTCCCCTCTGCCCTGCAGTGGGCTTGTATTAGAGTTCCCTTTTGCAAGTCCAATGGAGATGAACAAGAAAATTATTTTAAGGCTTTTCTGTACGTGACCCTTTATATATACTGAGATACTGATAAGCACCATGAAGCATCCTTCCATTGCTAACAAGTTATGAATTACTATAGAACAGCTTTTTTGACTTTTGCTTTTTACTTAAGTTCTAACGAATTTCAACGAGTTTCCTTGCACAAGAGTGACCCAATTAATGATCAGATAAAAGTAAAACAGTGTCTGGTAAGGTCAGGACCTGGTTAAGGCTTCAGTATGAACATCAGCACCAGCTGTATGGCTTTGTGTTCCCCATGGCTGGTTCATACCATAGCTACTTGTACCAGATAGTTACTTTGGTTGGAATCCTTCTTTTTCCAGGGATGTGCTGTTCCTACACTGAGAATAGCACCGCTGAAGGACACCTCGGGCAGAAGAAGGTTACATGTTACATGAAAGGAAGACCTGAACCTGAGATGAAGCTTTTAAAGTCATGAAAGGTGCCAGAAACAGAGGAGTTACACAGTAATGGACCAGACATCCTAACACTTCCAAAAGCAAAAGCCAATGAAATTAAACATTCTTATCCTTAAAATAAGCTCCCTGGGTTGTTTTTGCATGCCTTTCCTTCTTCCTTGCTTTGGAAGAGGTGTGGAAAAGAAGGCAGACCTGTGATGTACTACTCAGACAGCATGGGAGCCAAAAAGAGCAGCATTATTCATTTGAGAGATCCAGGGACAAATATGGTGGTCTCACCTTAAAACTTTTTTCCACTCTGCTTCCAGGTTTGGTATGCATGAAAATCAACCTGAAGCTCCCTCCCTTCCCCCTTTCAGAAGGCCAAGGAAGTGTCTGGACCAGAAGGAATATGTTCCATTGCCACTGCCGCATCCCACTGGAGAAACAAATGTGCCAGTGTAAGGTAGATGATACCAGTAAGAGACTGAGAGCATGAGGACCAGGTAAACAGGATCAGGTTTTTAAAACTAACACGATTAATATCCTCTTGCCTTAAAAGTTTGCAATGGGCAATTACTGAAGCACAAATCAAGACACCACAACATGGCAAAAGCACCAAAAACACACTTATTAATTAGTATTTCTGATACAATTCTTAAGGTAGTGGTGAGCGTATAAAATAGGAGAAAGCTTCAAATTGAGGCAAATTGGAAGGGAATCCTTTCACAAAAATACTTTTAATTGGCCATCATTTCCTGTGCTTCTGTTTTCTCCAACTACAGTCACTTGTGTCCCTGTTAACTGCCTCCCACACAGTCCAGTCTTTCTTTTCCCTCATCCTGCAATGAGGCAATAACACTGTGCTCATCAACTATCCTATTATCATAGAAATGATAGCAACATCACAAATTCAGCAGTCTGATTCCTTGACAGGGTTGATTAGGAATAGAATATGAGCTGGAGAAAAGCTGAACCCTTGATTAAACACAAATAGCTCTTATAATGAACAGATAGGGGAATAAAATACATTTAAAATCAGGAGAAGCATCTTCATATTCTACATGAGAAGTGTTTTTGGCACTTTTTCTTATTTTTTGAATTGTTTGGAATTGTTTGCAGAGTTCCCTAACTTCTTTTTAAACCACTCATGTACACACAATTAGTAGTCATATGTGCTCAAGAATGCACTGAAAAACCAGTGCAAGTACAGCCTGTAAAACACTAGCTAGAACTTTACATTTCTTTCACAATAAATATATTTAGCATTGCAATTGCACTATAGCCAAGTATACCCAGCCACACAAACAGAGAGAAACCTTTTCTGATTTTCAATCAGATCTACTTGAATTCAAAGGCTGTGTTATTTAGAGGCCTATCTGGTAAGTTCTGACTGTTCACTTAATAAAACCACCTCCCACAAGGTGCTCTGCATCTTGCCCCAGTCCCAGAAAACTACTTTTCCCTACACCCAATGAAGACTTTGGCTCAGCAGGACAGTGACCATTTCCTCCCCCACTGCTTCAATACCTTAACGAATGAATCAAAGCTAGATATTTTATTATCAAGACCTGCATTGAGCCCACAACCACTAAAGTTGGAAAAGGACTATTTTTATCATTCAAACCATTCATCCCAAAAGAAGAAATACCATATATGAAAATAGAAGTGTTCTAACAGTTCATTTTTCAAGAGACTGTCTTTTCATGTTCTCACACGAAATGTAAGTGCTAAATCCTCAATTCATATTTTACTGGAGACCTGACAACTCTGATTGCAACCAGTTTATTTTACCAGTAAGAGTGTACAGTAGGGTGGCCATACCCATTCCAGGCCATCTCTATTCTCAGGCCTGCTGCAGTGTTTCTTCTACTTCAGACTATTTAGTCAATGCCATTAATCAAAATCCTATAGCAGAAAATGCATGCATAAGTCCTACACATTTATTGCCATGGCAACAATTCAGGCTCTTGTTCATATGTCAAGCTACATCAGTGGAGATAAATTCTATTGTTTTCACACTGACAGTTCTCTCTGTGTTGGACTTAATCCATAGAAAAATATAGCTTTACCTCTTATTAAAATAAAACACAGACCACCCAGCTCCCCAAATTCTCATTCTTCACATCATAAGTAAACAACCTGAATAGTTACAAAATTATAGTTTGATATTCAGGTTTATGACAGTAATTAAAGTGTAAAAAATGGCCCAGTCCTCATGACATTGTCTTAATCTGTGGGATTGGTTAGGAATGTAATTCTTCGTGAAAAGATGAGCTCATTGCTGTGAATCCAAATAGCTATGATACCAGAGCAGTGCATTCTTGAATTAGATTGCAGTATTTTAAAATAAATGCCTTTAAGCAAAGTTGATGTAGTTCATTTTCCAACTTAGCTGTGATACTGTGGTTTTCATAACATAAAAATTAATGATTAATGCATAATATTCTGAGAAAGATTTTATATTTCACTCAGCTCATGATAAAATACACTGTCGTATGGGTGACTCACAAGTGCAAAAGAAAGATAAGAATCATTTTTCATACATAATCATCTCTAGATTTACTTGTGTATGTTCTATTATGAGGAATTCTTAATGTCTGATATAATTTTATATTATTTTACTCTGTAATAGACTGCAGTTTTGATTCCTATTTCCATAGACACAGTATGTTTCTCATCATCACAGACTAATAAGAAACCAGTCTTTCATTAATAAAATACTTCCAATGCTTCATACTCTCATTATTCCCTGTGTACAGAGTATCACACTCCCTGGAAAGGCAGAAGCCTCACATCAGCACTGAAGACACATCCTTTTCAATCTGACCCTTTTTCCACTTCCTCATGCAGATTTAAGTCCCTGCTTTTCCAGCATGCTTCATATTGACAAAGCCTATTACTGTGATATACTACACTGGAGTTCATTTCAACTAATATCCACAGCTGCATCTGTTACTGTCAGTGCCCAATCCAAGTTCCTGCCTCAGTGAAGATGAGGACAACCATTATTATTTACTTATTGTCACGCCATGTTATGCCAGTATCAGAAACTGCTTCACATACACACCGTGTGTGACTTGCATCAAATATATATATTTTTAAATGGGGGGCTTTGTGTAATTTGTAAATATCCTGTGAACTTCATTCATATTAATGAAGCAGTGTTTGCACTTTAGTGGCATTTTTATGCAAATTGCAGTAACTCTTGGTGTGCCGTGACTCTGTACGTGACACAGGCCACAGCTCCTGAGGTAAGACTCTTATTTCCCTGGTTGAGCAGCACAGGACAGAATATGCCTTTTCCCACCACCTAAAAGAGAGAAGAGAGCCAGGGGTCTGATGATGTTAAGCACAGAATATTTCAAATAACTTGAATCTTACCACATTTTTAAGAAGAAGCGCTAACAGAATATGTTTCAAGGTCTGAGCAATTCAGAGCAAAATGTTTTTTCTGAGCTCCAACAAGGAATGTTTAACCATTCTTTTCCTTGCACCAATTAAAGTCATCATGTTTCTCATTGCTCCTAAATCAGACACACACTAGTTTCAATAAAATATATTTTTGAATAGTAATATTTGAAGCAGAACAAAAGCAGCTTTTTTCCATACACATGAATTACACATCAAAATAAAATTTTAGTTCCCAGTTTAGCACTGCCCTCTGGTGATACATATCTTGGATATGTATGTGACCCATTTCATCTCAGTGTATCAGGCCCAGATCTGGACAAGAATTAAAATAAAATTTAGGCATTTAAATCTGCGACAATTCCTTCATCTGCTAACACCTCACCCTATATTTCTGCCCACTAAGTTCCCCTGCCGTAAGCTTGCTTTGTGCACAGGCAGAATTGCAGCCATCTGGGATGGGCTTTGGGTGGGGTCTGCTGAAGTCTTAGGTTTGTCCTGTCATCCCTTACAGGAGTCTCTCACACAGGAGTGGGTTCTCAGCTTCCCAACATACATCTGCAGTACAGACAATCTCAGCCACGCTTTATCTTCCAAAGACTTCAGTATCCACCATCAAACAAGTGTTTTAAGCCATAAATCTGTCTCTAGGTGATTGTATCTGAGTTGCAGGGAGTCATCTTAATCCTCACAGGGCTGAAATTTATGAACCCTGCTTTCAGCAGAGGGTTTCCAGCAACATTTGCTGTCTGTTTATGTATCTCATTAGGAGGCACCCAGTTACCATATTATTGTTATGCAGCTCAGTGTTTCCTAACATTTCTAAATCCATTGGGCTGTAAAATTTTTGAAAAACAAATTGTGTACCACAATGGCTTTTAATTACAATTGCATAAAGCTAGGTTAATTTTCCATATTCATTTTTTATTATCAAAGAATATAAATCTCCAATCATAACCTAGAACACTGAAAAACATTAGTTCATTACTCCTATCGTGAGACTGATGAGCAATGCTCCCCTCAAATGGGTATTTTGTGTATCTGGGATGAAAGGTTGTGTGGAAAAATGGTCTGCCACATATCTGTCATTGGTGTGAAAAACCTTCTCAAGGCTCATTCAGGGAAACTTTGTGGTGCCGAGCTCCTTTGCAAATCGGACCTTTCTCGTGGGTGGCTCCTGTTACTGTTCCAAGAAATGAAACAAGGTGGTATTCTGGATACAATATGGTAGAAAGAACTGAGAAATGTAAGATTCTTAATGAAATGTTTTAAGTATTGGAAGATTCTATAATGTTTGGAGGGATATTTTTAACACACCAATGAAAATTTGTGCATTTGAAGTCTAGGTCATAGTTGTACATAAACAGAGAATGCCACAAATATACAAACCTGACGTGTCTCTTATAATGATGATCAAAACAAAAAGAATGAACTTTCACTCCAAGTTCATTGTGCAATACTTCACATTATTAATCAGAATTATGTCACAGGATTATCACTTTGCTTAATAATGTGTTTAATGTAAATTCAATGTAAAAGATCTATGATCGAGGCAGGCAAAGCTCTGTTAAAATCCTTTGCAAAGTTCAGCCACTGCAGTAGTAGCTTTAGGCTAATAGCCTAATGCTAATTTGGATTCTAATCTATTATTTTGCATGATATTTAATGTGGTTTTGTAATTAGATTTTTTTTTTTTAAACAAAGCAAGAAGAAATCATATGGGTCAGAGTGCATGACTGTCATTAACTAGAGAGCATTCCTGGGACATGTATAATCATAACACAACTTCTGCAGTGAAATAGTGTAGATTATACTCCAGTCAACAACCTGTGTCTTATCCTGTAAGAGAAAAAAACACATGACAATGAAGTGATAAACACTTGCAGCTGTTCACACATACTGCTCCCATTTAAAAGGCTCTTACCCTCTTGGCTGGTCCAGAATATTAATTTACATATTATCCCTAACTCGGGTTGAGACAAACACAAATAATATTAATACACCTCTGATAAACTTCACTCCAAATGAGAGTTTGAGACCAATTATACAAAATAATTCTTTTGGGAGAAGCAGTGATACGAAAACCTCCAGGAAAAAGGGCACAAGTCTGCCCAAGACAAGACTGGTGAGCACAGCAAACCTCAGAAGCTATGGACAGAAAGAAGGGTCATAAAGAGATGCATCTCCTTTTATCAACTTCCTGCTAGATTTCCAATGGATCTGTATTAACCTTAAGACAGTTACGTAGCATATTAAAGTACTCTGTATTTTCTCTAATTCTCTTAAGCTTTAAATTGGTTGTCAGGATGATAAATAACTATAAAGTAAAAATAAAAGTTTATGGTCTAAAAATCATTCTTGAATTCAAATGGCGGCTTGGTATCCTTCAATTAAGGTGAAAATAAAAAAAAAAATAATTCAAGCAGCATTTGTTTGCTCTTATTTAATTAAATGGAGAATATGTACACATTGCTTAATTTTTATCTTGCAGTTTAGGCCATATGGCCAAATCTTGCTGCTGTCAGCAAATTTTAACAAATTTTCTCTTCTCAGTGGATTATCCTACTAAAAATATTCAAGAATTATTTCAGTTAGGCTCTGTGATATTTATCACATCTTAATTTGACACACCTTGAAAATGTATGGAGTACAAAAACCAAAAAGCTTCACTTCTGGAGAGTTCCAAATGCATGATTTTCTTTAAAAAAAAAAAAGCAACAGAACAGTTAAAAAAGTCATAGGCTCATAGCTCTAAAAACTGTTTTCTTCTCATCAGGACACTGAAAATGATACAGTGTGACTGAAACAAGATTAGAAATCAGCATCCTGGTCTAAGACCTACTGTATTCACAACTTGGTTTAACTTATTATGCCTTAGTTTAGCACTAGTGAAAGGCACTGATTCTGTACACACCATATGAATATCTAGTGAAATGAACATCACCCAGAAAACAATTTTTCAGATAAATACTTATCTAAAACAAAAACTTGAACAAAGGCCAAAGGCTGGGACAAGAAAAAAAATATTCCAGAGTGAACTGTGGAGTTTTAAATAAAACATAGTTAGCACGAATATAATGTAACTAAGTCAAGCAATATATGATTGATTTATTAAATTGGAATCCATTAAAATATTCCATTGAAGTTTAAAACCCTATAGTCATTAAGTATCTTTGAAAACACACATTCTCTACTGTCATTATAAGATATTCTTGACAGCACATCATTTTTAATGGCACCATTATAAACAGGATTCCTAATGGCTCTGTTTAGCATGTAACAGAACTGGAAGTCAGTAATATACAGAATTGTATTCAACATAATCAGATAACAAAGAGCACTGAAGGAAAGATGAGTGCACAATTAATAGATGAATAATTATTTTGTGTAAAATGAAACTCATTTTAAATAGGGTGTCAAATAGGCATTCTAATGGAAAAATGGAACAGTGGAATAGACTTGATGTACGTTACTTACAAGTACAACATGAACTACTGGGGCTGATATATGATCTAAACAGGAGATAGGACAGGAAAGATTATGCCCAAGGCTAATTGCTGTGATAATGCTGGTTTCAAACTACAGCAAACAGTTATAGGCTTAAACCAGTTCCCTCACCCAGTACATGTGCCTTAAAATGCAATTTCAACCTCACCCTTGCTTTTGTTTGTTGTCCTTTCTAATAACAGGTCATTCAACGAACAATTGTTCATTACTTTTGTCCCTTGGAGTGCATGGGGGTACTCAGTCTTCAGGTGCCATTAGCCCTCACCTTCACAGCACAGAATTTGTGAATCTTAGAGGACCTCAGGAAAAAATAAAGTTTATCTTTAGTAAGCTACAGTTCAGGAAGTCAGGCATTTGAAATGAAAACCATGTCCTAATTCAGTACACAATAGGCAAGACAGATTTATATGAAATAAAAAGGAGAGGAGAATCTTCCCAGTGCAGCACTATCCCTCACTAAGAGTGGTATGAAGAAAATAAGTCTCCTGACTCACCATAAAAGCTAATGGGACTGTAGCAACACTCATCAGCACAAACAGACTACTCACTCCAGGTACCTTCTCCCTACAAGGCCTGCAAATTCAGGGAAAAGGATAAGTAACTGAAAATAAGGTTCTGCAATGAGAGTCTCTAACTGATCTTTGTTGCAACACAGACACATTAACAAAAAGCCACAGGGCATTTTAATTATTTCTTATGATATATGGAGATACAAACTGATATTCAGGAAGATCCTAACCAACAAGCAAACTTGTCAAAACTAGAAAACAACAACAAAAAAAAAAGTGTGTGAATGTGGACTCATGTACGCATATACAGATATCACCCTTTCCACAGAACCTCCAGTGCTTGGGAGGAAGCCGAAGTAGAGATATTAAACTGGGTCACCACAAGTTTAATTTCTTTCATTATGTCATTTGTGGCAGTGCCATCCAAGAAGAGGAAGTGTCTATATACAGTAATAAGCCATTCAAACTGACAAAATCTATTACATACCTCTGTATATGTAAAGAGCTGGCTTACAGCCATCCTGAGTCAATTTAACAGTATCCTTATCTACAAGTATTAATGGCTGCATATATTTGCATACTTGTATGGTTTTCAGTGATCTCTTCTTACTCAATCAAAAATAAGGAAATATGGACTCACATACAGAGGATCACCTTAACTAGTACTGATATGATGTTGCTCTGCTCTTTCTGAAATATACAATATTTGTGAGTGCTTAAATTTATTATCACATGTTGGACCATTTATGTTTTGGCATGAGACCATTAAGACTGATCTTGTTGCCTTTTCTACTGTTAGAAAACTACCTATGTAGCTAAAGAAATATATTTTCACCTTGCATATTCCACACTGATTACATAATAAGGCAACATACAGAAAAATATATTAAACCTGAGACTAATGATGTTGTGAATAACTATGTAAAAGTTGTTCTGTGTCAGTACTTTTCCCCAAAGAAGAGTCAGGCATAGCTCCATAAGTTCTGTTTGGCATTTTGGTCTCACTCCCCAAACTTTTTCTCCACCCTGCCATATCAACCATAAATCTAAACTCTCCCTTACATATGTGAGAATCTCTGCATTCCCACTGGTGTTATTACTTTGCACTATTACTCAATGCCCTATGCAAATGGAAAAGAACTTTTTTTATCTATAACACAAAACATTTTAAAAGCTTTTTCACTGCTTTCCACTTTTCTAAAACTAATGCAAAAATATCTGTACATATAAAAACCCTTTTATTTTTGGTAGTCTAGTGCTGCCAGTTCCACAAGGATTTTAGAGCTAACAGAGCCAGGTGATAATAGGCAGTACATACTCTGCCTCAGCTGAAATCTGGTGCATGGGTGGGGGGTATAGATCAGGTATAAGGTTTTAACAATCACATATTACAAGTTACAAGGACTTGGATAACCATGAAGACTAAGATGCAAGCGTTGAAGGGGTAGCAAGGTAACTCAGAACTGTGCTGCCCTGTGCTGCCAGACAGGTCTGTTGCTATCCAAGTGGCGAGGTGGCTCTGGACCAGTTCCCTGGCGGGTACTGCTGACTGCATTCTCTTCCATCTCCTGGCAGGAGCTCACTCTGAGCCAGGTCTGCAAGAGCAAGGCTCTGAACGGCTCAAATACCACACAAGGTCAAGTACTAGGAAAAAAAAATCAACTCATGGAGGGCTCTAATTTTACTATCCATAAAAGTATCACTCTTGAGGCAATGCTATTTTAAAGTTTTAGATTGCTAGCTATTAAATGGGATAACTGTCCAGGGCTACTGTGAGGAAACATTTAATCGTGTGTATGAAGGTTTCCACAATACACTGATAACTTCTACAGAAAAGCCTATCAGAAATATATTTTGTCAAATTATATCAGAATTATAATTTCTTTTTGTCAGAATTATTGTTTGTTACAACAGTGTGAAATAAATAATGTATAGGAAACATACTTATCTGATTGAGGATTTCATCCTAACTTTTATGTAAACCATACAGCCTGAATTTGAATAATCTAGTTTTTGAAATCTTGACTTTTATACCTTACTAGCTCTTCTGTTATATACCTTTGTTGCATGTGCAATATATAACAGAATGACCTTCATCCATAGCATCCTTGTAGCAGAACAGAAGCATTTACTATAGATTTTATTATAAATGCCTTAATGAAATTCTAATCAATAATACTTCAGAGAATGGTAAAGAAATTGATTTCATAGATAAAAGGAGATGTTATTATCTCAGTTCAGTAACTATGAAATAGAAAGATGAAAAAGTCTGTTTTTCATATGAGAACTGAGCACAGCTGTACAGTTATATAATAAAGTATCACTTGTATCCATGGCAATAGGGAATAATTGATGCACCACAGTTATTTTTATAAACCCAAAGAAAAAAAAATCAACTGGAAATTTCTTTGCCAGTTTCTTGGCATTGTATGTTTTTTATCTGTACATAATGTACAAATTTATAGTCTGAATACACTCACTGATCTGACTCGTTGAATAAAACATGCTGGGTTTTGCTGCATATTAAAGAAGATGGGGATCTCATGCCCTACAACCAAGTCTTTCATGAGGGATTTAATGAGAAACATTTCTTGGAATAAGATATATTGTTACCTTAAATTCAGATTGCATTGGATTTGGGATCTATACACCACAGGGATTTTTTTTGTTTTTAATGATGAAAATGTTTTTCAGCTGTCTTACAGTGGCAAGTTTAGGGATATTTTACCGAAAGTCAGTAGATGCCTATAACATAAAAACTCCAATGGAGACCCAAAAGTTTAGCATATGTTGCGTCTTGGACCTTCCCTGATATCATTACATCTCTTGGCCCTTCTTGAGAAAAAAAAAAAAGTCCAAATTCTTGCCATTTTAAAGAAAGATCCACATTTACTCCTAAAAAATGAAATGAGGAAAGGATATTGCTAATGTTTGGGGTTTATTTTCAAAATGAGATTAATTCACTGGACAACTAAAAGAAGGTTCAAGTGCTCCTGTCGGTCTACTAATACCAACCTTGTCTACAACAGAAAGGAAAGAAGTAACTTTGCTCTTTTTTTTCCCCAAATGCAGATCCATTTATTCATAACAGCGTTTGCATTTGCAATCACCTCTGTTTACTTTGCTTCAAGAGACAGCAATGTTTTGCTGTAAAGACAAGTATTCCATCAAATCAAACCTCTCATACTTTTTTTCTTAGCATATTCTATTGCAGGATTATTTTCTGGGGCATTCAGATGACCATTGACAACAACACCTTTTGTGATGAACCTTTATGGTTTTACTTTTTTTTAAAAAAAAATTTGCTCAAATCAGAATTCTAATTATTGCTTCAAATTCAAGATGAACCATGCTAACTGGTTTCTGTTTTTATCCCTAGCTGACTTCTGAGGATGATTAAATAAATTGCATCTTCAAGACAATGGACAGGCAAGATCTCAGCACTTTTTGTTAAATGCTAAAGCATAATACATAATCCTTCACAAACATTCTCTGAAGTATATGGAACATTTGTTTATTCAGTACTGTATTTCCCTCCTTTACACACCATGGCATCATCACCTTTTCTCATTTCTTTCAGTGCCTCTTTTCTCTTTCCCCTTCCCTGGCATCTGTAGGAATCCTTCGCCTGAATTATCAGATGGATATGAACACAAGCTATTTGCTTTTCAGAGATTAAAAATGGATAGTCTCTTAGAAATACCAGCTGCAGTTGTTTACCAGGGATTCTATTATTTCGGAAACTGCAGCACCATTTGCTTGAGCAATGGTCCTGTTACAAAATTTTTCATGACACCAGCCTTAGAGTGCCTTTAAATACTTGGAATGGAAGGAGGCAGGGATGCATATAAAATTCACATATCCACAGTTTATTTCCTCCATGCTGGGATTTATAAGTTTATCTAGCAATTCATGGTAAGTGGGCTTGACCCAGACATTTACTGGACAGCACCAGGTACAGCACACACACACAGGCACACTTTTACCTAATAAAAACTCATTTTAGCTGCAACTTCCCTTCTCCCATTCAAAAATTACCACCACTTTTAATATAATCAGCTTCCTTATCAGCTAGTGACTGTTCTTAATTCTGTTTGTATTTAATGACAGCATCTAAAAAAAGTTCTTCTCCATTATTTTTTCTTTTTAGGCTATTTCTTTTCCTTCCCTCCACTACTATATAAAAACGCTTTTTTGTCTAGGGATACTGAACAGGGAATTAAAATGCATTAACAAAAGAAAGGTTATGGACTGTGAGTCAGCAAGAACAAAAGAACCAAATACATCATGTAAAAGCTAATAATATTTAGATAGAGAGCCCAGAATTTAGCATTTTCATTATATTTTTCAGTTAGCATGAAAGTTTAATCTTCCACTAATCATTTAAAATGTAAAATAAACGGGGCTTGGGCATATCACAGTCTAAACTCAGGTCCCCAGGAGAGCAAAAACCACAAAAGAAACCTAGCAATATGATGCTATATATTCTGAGATATTGCCATTCAATCTGATTTGCCACATGCCCATACATTTTAATGCTGACTTCATTATGAAATCTCTTCTTGATTAATCATTGGTGAACAATGACTAAATTGCACTGCAGCATCAGCTTGAACTGGGACATTGTTAGGAGCAACATTCATTTGAAAAGCAAACCAGATGGGGCAAGGAAAGGTCAGTGTGGTACCACCACAGCCACAATGGACAAAGCTCGTAAACCCGTGGCAGAAGTTGTTGAACTGAGACTAAACTAGCTTTAAGAACATGCTGTGAAACTTTGCATTCCAGTTCTTTCCTCCAGTGTGTGTTAGCTTCTTGCTTTTTGTGGTAAAAACTTGCCTTTACAATCTCCAACAGATGTTTCTCTTTAATTATCACATACATAACCCTCACTGCTGTGAAACAAAAGGTGTACTACAATTTTCCCAATTTATAAATAGACAATCTATCTCCAAACATACACAACCAAGAGGTTTCCAAAACAATGAAACATGCTAAGGAGATGGAGTACAGAACTGTCGTAAAACCTTCCACAGCTGCATTGAAAGTGCCACAGAGCACTCCTCATCCACCTAAAAATTTTATCACGTCTCTCTCTGTTTCAACCTTATCTCACACTTGATTTTGGTCACAGTTCTCAGGGACAGCTCTCCCAACACCTTCAAGCATCTTAATTTGCTGTGCATACTCAGAGAGCACCCACTAAGCCTCTTCCTGGGCACTGACCAGGACACCTCATGAGGCTCAGTCAAGCAGTAGGGGAATGCAAGGGAATGAAAGACCAGTACAGAATCCAAGGAGCCACACACAGTCTCCTCAGGCCTGCTTTAACCTCTCAGTGGGCAACTGCCGTGAGTGACAAGTGGTCAGAAGTCTTTAGCCCAGGCCTGCCATTTGTGGGCTTTTTAAGTGACCATTTACAAATGCTGCATTTAGCCATACTAAAAATAGTATTACTACCATGTGTCTACATTTCCTTTAAAATAAATGCTGCTTATTTATTGACACTGATCTGTCATTTGAGTAAATTTAAAATTAAGAGATCACTTAATATTGACTGTTTTATCCACAATGAGAATTTGCATAACATTATGGCAGTCTATATAATTTACTACAGATGACATTTGTCAAGCTTAGTAAGTTCAGGCAAATTGATATTTTGAAGTTACTGAAGAAAACATCATAAAATAATCTTATATCTGCTATACTAAGATGAGACAAAAATTTCAGGAAAATAGCAGTACATGGTGTCTAAACATCACCTCTTTCTTCTAGTATCAATTGTAAGTAAATATATTCTTAACACTTTAGTTAGTCTTTCCTCTACAACCACCGTTCTTCACGTCAAATTCTACTTCACTAATGTATTACAAGTGGCTGGTAGACTGGATTTCTTTTTTTAATGCTTTATGTCCAGTGGTACAATCTACATGTACACAGAAGTATAGTCTGAAGTTTTAAGAGTCATGGTCTTGTTTCAGCAATACATGATAGAAAAACTTCATACACACAACCAAATTAGCAACAGGAGCTGTATAAAACTGCACAAAAACAATTGGAAAGATGTATTTTTCTACTAAGTGCTGAAATTCTCACATCTGAATCATGGCAATTACAAGCCAGGAATGATTAAAGTTGCCCATCCAATACCTTGTCATTTAACCCAGTATATCTATTTTTGCCAGATATATTTACGATCTTAAAATAATCAGAATACAGAGAGTATTGTTGAGATACTTCTTTCTTCCAAGCTCCAGGGCTTTTACGGCAGCATAAAATATAAAGTAATTGGGTTTGTTTTTAATAAGGTTAATCTCCTTTCCTAAAAGGCCACAAAAAGTCAAATTTAGACATTGAATTCATAAGCAATGTCCAGGGTCATCTGCCAAGACTGCAGTAACCAAAATCTTGTAAAGGAAAGTCAAAGCTGTATGAATTTCATATCCAAGTGACATTCAAATTTTGCACATAAGTGTTTTCAATAATAAATAAAATCAGCAAACTACTCTTCAGATCTATTTTATATTAAGGAAGTATTGCAGTAAGTATGGCAAGTGTTATAATATAGAATTCCAATGGAACAGCTTCCCCAATGCTGATCCTAGAAGAGCCGTGCTGTACCTGCTTGAGATCATCCCATCCTCGTGGTGGCAGCGGGAGCTGCATAAACCACCTTCACCAATGCTCATTTCTTGAGGAAACGCTGGCCCTACACCACTTACAAATGGATAAATTCACACGCCTCCACCGCAGGCTAAAGAAACATTGTCTCTGTCACATTGGGCTGAAATTACAAAAAGAGAGAGAAACCCTTTCCCTGACAGCTCACAAATCAAAGAACAGCACAACCTTCCTACTTTATTCAAAGCAGGTGTAGTTCTCAGAAGATAAATATATTTCTGTGGGATTCAGTTGATGGTAGGCCCTTCTGGTGCAGGTCAAATGACTTTCTTACTTCAGAGGAGACATATGACACATATGGCACACTCCTCAGTGGAATCTAACACAAGGGCAAATTCTTGTAGCCCACACATTGCACTTTTAGTCTCTATTAGCTGGTGGATCAATACTACAGAATTGCTGCCTCTGGTTTCTGTGCTGGTTGTGTACTGCCAAATGGATTGCCTTCAAGGGATACACCCTTCATTTACCCCCGAATACAAAACATTCAGGTTTGGGCATTGCTTCCTCTTTCCACAATTTAAACCTACTTTTCAACATGACATCCTCCTGTCAGACAAGAGAACTCTGGTTGGGGTATGGCAGCTCTGCCACTAAGGACAGAAAAGGACATTCTTTCAAGTTTCCATAGTGCTACAGGACAAAGGCAAGGAAGTATTTTAGGTTTATAGAAGAGTAAATTCTTATGGTTTAATTTGGTGTTTACTGGTTTAAAAAACTGCTGACAGAAAAGCATGGAAGGTACTTGTGCATAGAGGGTATTAATTGGACAGGGGTTGCAAGAAAGAACAGGTTATAAAGTTGTCAAAGAAGTGACCAGTTTGTCAGGAATTTTTCCAGCAAGTAGGTAGATATTCTGCACTTCTCTCCACATCTCACTAGCTGTGTTAGATCACTCTGGTGTGTAGTGACTGTTTAATATCACTGGGGAGTTTCACACAGTGGAAAAGTATATGGCGTTTCAGGGATTTTCATGGTTTTGTGCTGGCAGAGGCTACTTACTATGGACATAGTAGAACATGTCAACTTTCTTTACAATTTTACTTCGCTCTCATTTTAGAACCATTCAGCTGGTAAACCTTAGACTGCAGGGAATTTATTTATCATTATGACCTGAAGAAGAGTGTGACTGGTGAAAGGCTAGATGAGAATATTACGGGAAATTCCTTTCAAGGTGAAGTCTCACTAATACACATTTTTATACAATATAAATTTTACAGATATAAAAATCATTAACTGTTTAATGATTTTTCCATTTGGGTTCCTAAACTGCATCTTAAATTGAGACTTATATAATCTGTAGAGTTTCTTCCTACATGGAAGCACTTCCTTATAGGAACTTAGGTGACCTTTCAAAAATACATTTTGTTTTCCTGGGCGAATAGCCTCATTGAATAAAAGTCTGAACATTAATAAGATAAGGAATAAACACTCTGCTTGTGGCACAGCCACTGATGTCTGATGACTTGGTTGTATATTTAAAACAGTTTAGGATGTGTAGATTTCTATTTCTACAGATTGCTTCTGTGTACTACAGCTTGTAGGCTATTAGATTTACTTTTTATTATTTCTGAAGATTTTACAGAGTACTTAGGAGAGCACTGTGGGTATAGAAGCATTTCAGAGAGAATTTGATGGCAGGATGAATGTTATTGAATAGTAAAAACCCTGTGAGTCTAAGTTTTCCATTCCTGATAAGTATGTCATCTGCATGGCTTTGCAATAAGGTTATTTAAAAACCTGTTCTGTGCAGAAGCTCTGCAAAAGGTTGACTAAGCAAGGCTCTATGTGCTTATAGTTTGGAAGTGTGGATTTTTGGAAGCAATGCTTTTCTGTACAAAGATGAAAGGGGTGAACAATAAAGCAGCCTTGGGACAATATGACAGTTTAAATGTGAGCTTACGGCACTCACTGTCAGATGGAAAAAAAGAGCTACACAAACTAAGTAGTAGTGACATCATCTGGAAAAATGGGTTGGAAATAGTTTTCTGCACCAGAAAAAAAAACACTGAATGAATACCATGTAGCTAAAACAATCAGAAATTTTTTCATTACTGCCAACTTTTAGGTTCAACTCTGAGCCAAATAAATCCTGATGGAAGAATATCTGCAGATCATCTACTTTTAGTGACTCCAATATCATACAATATTGTATTTTCCACTAACATTCCAGATCCTACCGTGGTACTTCTAAATAGAACACTCAGGTTCATATATATGCCAGCTAAGGACATTGCTCAATTTTAATTCTATTTTTGTTTTTTTTAATTCTTAAAGATATTTAGTTTAAGTATAATCTTAAGGACAGGCATCTACTTGTGTTATCAAATGCAAATATGTGTTTGGTGCATATCTCCCACGAGTCACCAAGAATAGCACAGTCACAAGGCAACGTCCTACCCAAGCTATGGGGCTGTCTTCAGGAGGAAAGAATGGCTCACATAAATCTTTCCAGATATCACAATGGAAAAAATACACACAGGTGTCACACTACCCAGTACTATTACATTCCTCTCACTTGTAATTCCAGCCAGGAAACAGCAAGCTTCACCCTTGGAGAGACTCATAAATAGTTAAGTACCCTCTATCAACAGACGATAAAAGGGAAAAATAACCAATAAAACTACATAATGAACAACTACTGAGCAAACAGAGCTATAGCACTCAAACACAGTGAAGTTATTGCCTAGGCTATTACAAGGATTTTACAGTAATATCATTTGATTTTCCAGCTTCACGGCAATTATATCAAAGGTCTTTTACTCTTTTGAGATGTGTATCATTGCTTTAAAATAAATTCTATTATGAAGTCCAAGGTGGAAAGGAGAAAGAACAAAAAGTTGTTCAAGGTCACAGATAACCGTGTTCAATAGGTTATATGTAATATTTTGTCATCTTTCTTTAACTCCTGAAAGTCAAGTGATATTATATTCTGCGTCCGACACAAAGGATGCAGTACAGTAAAACTTTTTTTTTTATTTGTGTGCCACCATATATATAAGGGAAGCTGAAAGTCTTGATTTCAGATGCAAATTGGAATTTGCACAGTTCAGGTTAAATTGACTTTGGCTTCATCTCACAACATCTGAAATCATACTGCAGTTCTCTGGTGCTTTCAGGACATAATTAGATAAATTCATAGATTAAGCTGCTCCTGGCAGTACTTGCTCTTCTGTGAATAGTGAACCAATTCCACAGCACATTGAAATACAAACTGTAGTTGCAATACCAAGTTGGCAATGAATCTTTGCTGTTGATTGTTGTGTGCCATATGGACCCACTTAAGCCTCTTCCATTTTTGGCTCTGGAAGAGAAGGCAGCCATTGTGGCCAGTCATGAGGTCAGTTTGGAAACCAAACGGCCCAGGTGCAAAAACTTCAGCAAGGCCATCTGCATCCATGACTGGATTTTTGGCTACGTTTATCCCTGCCCATATTTAGACACGATATCTGCCTTCTTGCGTAATGCCACCATTTTCTGCCAAACAGAACCCAGTAAGTCTGTCCTAATTTGTGTTGTAAGTGATCACAAAATACACCCAGTATCTTGCTAATTTCTGTGTCCTATTCTACTCTTATACCTCAAATATTCTTTTTGAGACTATTTCTTCTGTCACATAAAGTGTATAGAAGTTCAGATGAAAGTTCTTACAAACTTGAATGTGGATATTAATACTCACTTTTTAAAAAGTTTGATGCCAGCCACCAAGGAAAGTTGAGATGCTCAGAGGAAAGATAAGAAGTGTAATTATAATGATATTGATATGGCTACAGCCTCTTACTTTGTACAAAATGCAAATGCATTATCCTTTGATACACAATTCTTAACAAGGCTAGATAGATGAGCATTAATCAAGCTTATTTTGTGCTCAACAGTATCACAGTTAACAAATATCTACTGGGTATTTAAATCATACTTACATTTCCTGCCACTCCTTTCTGAGGCAGAAATTATACCGGTCTTTTATTTTTCACTTCAAAAATACCATGTAAGAAAAAAAAGTATAAACTAGACACATTACAAGGCTGTAACATTGTTTGAAGAGCAAACAAAGCACATTCTAAAGCAAATCACACATTTCTTATATTAATACGATTCTGTGGGTACGTTTTCTGTTTGTCACTGTTAAAATAAGCATCACGTTTAACCTTCAGTTTAGAGGAAGTACTGATAAAGGGTACTTGTGCAAAATCTAAAGAGAGTCTGATCCACCACTGTTGTCATTCAACTTCTATATTTTTCTAACAGCATGCAATGAAAAATCAAGAAATATTGAATCAAGGTCACAACATTTAACGAGGACTTTACAAAATTTGTACTAAAAAAGAAATATCTCACAAAACACACAAAACTTATATACAGAGATGTATTAAATTCACATACTAGAATTCTTCTATTCTCATTATTATAATATATAGCATACTTCCAGTCTCATATTATGCTTTGTTATAGCTTTCTCAGTTTTAAAATTGATTAACAAATCCTTTCTTTATTCTGAGCTGGAGAAAAACATATCTCAAATGCGATTCTTCCTTGCCCTGCTTTCCTCTATCTTCTGTGCCAAACTGTTACACAAACCAGTTTTGTCACTGGTTATTTTTGCTGATGCAACATGTGTGTACAGGACAAAGCACCTACAGAAAATTCTGCCTTGACTCAAAAGCCAATAACAATTCTAGAACCAAGGAGCTTTGCATGCAGCACTTCAGGATGGTATAAAGCTGCACCAAAGTGAAGTTCTGATAGCAAATGGAAATGCCAACAGGGAGTTGCATCGTGGTCAAAGTAGCTTTCCATTTTTAATTTCGCTTCAGAAGAGGAAGTGTCTCACTCCCTGCTTAGACTTAGCTTCGAGTGTCCGCAGCAGTGGCCTTAACCTTATCCACAGGCCTTCAAGAAAGTCATGTTTTGTAGTCTGCTGCCTCCAAAAAAACCCCTGCAAAAATGCTTTTCCTCCCAGGAAAGAAGTAAAATGAAGGTGACAGTGTGGAATAATAGTGAACTGGCTGTTATTTCACATTGAGTCTTTGTCAAATGACTGACAATACATTTCAGAAATAAGTGAACAGTGGCAAACGCATACAAGCCTTTGGAGAGCCCTAGAATTTATCTGTACATATCTTATACCGAGAATATGGAATAAATGCATCCAGAAAATTATTTAAGATTCCAGACACACATGCTGCACTCTGATTGGCATCTCAATAATGCCTAGGAAATACAGGTTTCCTTGCTTGATTTTTGTGTATGGATTCTGCCTCATATTAGTAATGAGCTGTTCCATTCCAGCCAATGCATCTCGGGGCACTCCTTCAAAGGTCACAGTGCTGCTGTTTGAGCTTCATTCTTTGCAAAATGATTTAAGTGCAGCAGTTACCTAACTCCATGTCTTGTACGGACTATACAAATGTTTGTGTAACTGAATGTGTGTATCCTACTTAGATTCCTTTCCATTTCGTGCTAATAAACACATAGAAACCTCAAACTATTCATCATTCCACAATACTACAGAATTTCTAAATGTCTCCCTTGTGTTGTGTCAGAAAACCCAACAAGAATTTTTATTGTGATTATCAATAGGTAACAGTACTGATACAGAAACAGGGATCCAAGCCAGCACAATTTCTCCAGTACAGCACACAAATGTCAGAGACCCCTCCTATGCTGCATCCATGAAGATGTGTGTGACGGCCACACCATGTCTACAATATCAGTCCTGCCAAAAAGATACTGGCTAGGAGCCAAAATCACAGCCTGTTCCCTAACGAGAAGAGAAGAGATATGATGAGAGAAGCCATAATCAACACCAAACATTCTGACATAAATCTTTACAAATGCAATGCAAGTGCCTTTGACTTGTTCATTCTGCTTACTGCTAAGGATTTCAAGTAAGCCCTCTTGAATCCACCAATTTCACACTGGCTTCAGACACATCTGGAACTACTATATTGCATATTTGTAAAAGCAGAGCTCACAAAGTACTACTGCTCCATTAACATCTCCTCAAAAACTAAACAAATAAGCAAAACACTTACAGAATACCTGACAATGTGCTTCAGTTACAGCCATGAGGCTTCTCCTTTTTCCAATTGTTCTCTTGTTACCAAGTTATCAGCTATGACTTTTCACCTGCACACAGCCAAGCAATTATAACTGGGAACTCTGCCTTCTCCTCCCCACAGAGCATGAACATTTAGCTGACTTACCTGTATCAAGCTATTTAGAAAAACAAGGTTTCTGTTCAAAGATACAAAGGAAAGATCAACTTACAATACAAATAATTTATGTTGTGTTTAATTCTATGTTAAATTTGCATTTTTCAAGTCACTACCATGCCCTTTTGAGTGCTTCAGGCTTATCTATAATTGGGGAAACACAGATAAACATCAAGTTTGTCTAAATCTTCATAATCTCAGAATTAATATGGTGTATTTGCAAATGTTTACGTGATAGATTAATTTTTCTATCTGAAAAGCAAACCTGGGAGAAATGACAATGAAACAACATGTAAATTTAGCTTTAAAATACTTACAAAGACAGCACTGTATTTAATAGCATATATCAAAATAAAAGAGATTGTCATGTTCTTAATCAGACCAAATATACAACAAGCTTAAAGGAAATCTCTATACATCAGACTCTACAAAAGGATATGTCAGCATAAATGTAAAGGACTTGGGGTTTTGAGATAAACCAGCCTTGAAAAGTAATCTTCTGATAAATCTCAAATTCCAGATGGTCTTTGTGGGTTTCAGACAACAGCTGTGGTCAGAGAGCAACATGATGAGGTATCTGGCTTATTTTTAAACAGTAAATGTCGATAGTGGTACTGGTTTGATATTACTTAAAACAGTATCTAGCATATGTATTTTTTAAGAGAACCACTTGATCTCCTGTGAGAATATATCACAATATCCTTACCCAGCTCTCAATATCTGCATGTAGGTATTTATTAAGCAATGCAACATTTCAAAAGGGATTTTGGAATTCATCTAGCCTTCCACAAATGTACAAAATACAATCTGCTACTTTACTACCTTTGTGATAATGTTATGGCTAAAAAGTGCTTTTAATCCAAATGCAAATCTCCAAATGTTCTTACACTAAAACTGTTTTCAATTTTTTTGACGCAAGTTCTTAATTAATTTGGCTTCTTGATATTATAAGCTATAGAAAATCAACTACCAAAAAATGAGATGTCAAATCTTTCCCATTCATCAGGCATAATGCTATTTTCATTGTATCTTTACAAGACATCAGATATGTTAATATTTATGGAGCATACACGGAGGAATACTGCTAGAATTAATAAATAATAAAGCTAATATTTTTTTCAAAAATAAATCATCAGATATCTCATTATAAACTGGATGTCTTCAGTTGTAGATAATTTAGTACAGTAATAAATAACAGGAGAACACTGTGCTGATGGAATTATATGTCATTATTTAAAATATCTTACTACTCATATAAGAATGCACTCTTTTGTGTTCAACAACATGTAAATAGAACTAGTTTAGAACTGTGGGTACTTTCAAACAAATAAAAATCAGGTTGCCTCTAACATGCCAGGTAGATATTCCTGAGCAGATGTATACAATGTACCATTTCTCAAAGGCACTTTGAAATCATCCTGGGGCGTGTCTTTGGCAAGATGTCGCTCAGAGTTTAGCCCATTGTTCCTCCTGTCTGACAATAATAGGATTCTTCCATCTTGAGCAAAGTGTTATCTTACAGGTTTTAACCCTGTCACTTTTGAGTCTTACCTGCAAAAGAATCAGTAACAGGCAAGGGGGTGGGGGCGGGGGGAGGGGGGCAGGCATTGTGCAACAATTAATTAGCAAATCATTGGGTCAGACTTTATAGAGGTCTTGCATAAAATTTTGTGGTACCCAATGACTCAGCAATAACATCTAAGAATTTGGGACATGTTGATGCTTGCACTCCGTATCGTTGGTAAGTTTGTCTCCACTCTGCGTATCCAGTCTTAAGGTTCAGTTTTGTAAAATCAATTGGATTTCAACCCAGGGAGTCT
This sequence comes from Oriolus oriolus, assembly GCA_013400235.1. Classification (NCBI taxonomy): domain Eukaryota; kingdom Metazoa; phylum Chordata; class Aves; order Passeriformes; family Corvidae; genus Oriolus; species Oriolus oriolus. The sequence goes on from VXBT01011472.1 coordinate 2,057,620, forward strand.
ACACAGCATTCTCAGTATTCTGAGAAGTGCTGGAGGAGTGGCTCCTTCTCTCTAGAGCTGGGATTTTCGAAGTGTGCTAGAGAAAGTAGGTTGAGCTCTCAGTGAAAGTCAGAGGGAACTGATGCTGAACTCCATTAGACCCCCTCATTTGTAAAATCACAGCCTATTCTCCTTGACCTGGAACATGTCTTCATTCTCTTTCTAATCTATGCCTGGTATGCATTGTACAAGTGTTAATTAACTGATAGTAATATAATTAAGAAAATGTTGCTATGGATCATTGTAATTCAGTTTCAGACACTGACAATGAAATATAAATGTAATGTTAAAAGAACAACTTGCTGCCAAGCATAATGGAAATAGGAATATCAATATGAGTTAATGATTAAAACTCCAGAACCTTCAAAAGTAACTCAAAGCTCTATTGTTTTATTTTCTTACAGGTCTCTTCCTCTTTCTATGGAGTTCCTAATCTATACATACTATATGACTATGAGATTTACATACAATTTTAGTAAATCACTAAGCCCATTCTGCTGTTGAATTTCTCAGTAAGTGACTTCATGAACTGGTTTTATGCCAAAAGCACATTAAAAAAAGATAAGCCCAGACAGCATTTTCAGGCTGCAACAGATAAGTTAACACTGTATTGTTTAGTTTTCTGTGTCTACACCTAAGCGACAAGGTGATGATTTGTTTAAACCTTAGGATTTTAGATATGTACTGATCAAATATTATTTAAGAAAAGCTTAAAGTGAAGTGGCATAGAAATTGATATTTAATTGATTAATTTACTTTATAATTCAGGGACTCATCATACTAGAATCTAAGATGAAGTGGAAAGCATAAACTGAATTATCCACCAGGTGGATTCCATTACATTTCTACATCTGCAAATTTAAAATCCTGATAACTGGAACAATAATGTTACAGGCAGTAAACCAGCACCTAACCAGTAGGAAAGCAACGGAATATTATTTACTTCAGTTGCCACTGGTTTCTGTAGTGCCACGATGATTTACCCATAAACACATGGTTCTCTGAAATCTACAAAATAACGCCCTTTGCCTTTTCATCCCCATTTACTAGGTTAAGATTTGGCCTTTCTAGACTATTGTAATAACATTGTTGAAAAGGAAAAAAAATACTTACACTGAATTTTATGTGTATTGTTATACAGATTAGCCAACCTTCTATACCCAAGAAACAAAATTCTAAGCCAACTTTACATTTAACAGTAAAGGAACAAATCCTGATAGGTTTTTATTTCCAAGCTCCTAGATGTGCCCACTAACCCTATTATTGTTCTATACAGTCTTTTTCTCAATAACTCTCCCAGTGCAGCAGCTCTCTGGTCAGTGGGATGAGAAAGACAGAGAGAACATCAGGGAAGCAGAAGAGAGATGAACAGAGTAATAATAAAAGTAAGCATTTTGCTTATTCTGCTAATGCTTTAAGCTGCAAACAATGCAAGCACAGGAACTTCCAGAAGTACTTTCAGAGCTCAGTAAGGTAACAAAAGGGGTTCATAAACATGGCTCATGCTTTCTATTTTCATCTTTCCTTTATTTACCATTGGACTCAGCCCAGCAGAGTGACGATGCAAAATATTGATTCCCACATTCAGAAGCTGGATCTGACTTTTGGGATCTATAGTTTCTATATCTTTCCACATTTAGGGCTCAGAGTTCTCTGCTGAAACAAAGTCCACAGGAGAAAGCGCAATCCTTGATTTTGAGAGATATCTGCCTGTCTTACAAGAATCAAAGTGTTTGAATCCTATCCTGCAAACAATTTAGAAGTGCCTGTGCACATCAAGAGCCCCACTGGAATTAACAGGACAGGCAAAACGCAAAATTACAGGAATAAATATTGTTGGACTGGGACTTTGAGTATCATGCATCTGCTCTTTCCCAAAAGATAGGATGAAGTACATCGTTTTTTCCACCTGCACATTGTGTGAAAATGAGCTCGGGGAAGCATGCATCCTAAAAAGACAAATGACAACACCAACAAGATGCCATTCCTGAGAAATATATTTTAAAGCTATTCAGAACTTCCCCTATGACCTCATGGGTAACACCTACAGATGACCAAAACAGAATACAGAGAGAAATAAAAAAAAAAAAAAGAAAAGTCTTTCATATATACACAGTGTTTACAGATTTTACAGAAAAAAATGACAATTTTTTTCTTGATTTTATTATGAGAAAGGGGTTATTTTGTGCATTTTAGGTTTGGGGCTTTTTATCTAAGAATTCTGTGTGTTTTTCCAACATAAATATGCAAACATTAATAACATAAGAGCACGGACATTGTTTGGGATTAAATTAAAACCATTTGCCTTATGCATGCTCATTTCCTTTTTTACTACTCAATTCCCCTATGATGCCATCTGATCACTTCTTGAATGTCCCCTGTGCTTTTGCCTTAACAATCTTGCCTGGTAGGCCATTCCACACGTTTGTGATTCTCGGCATGAAAAAAATGCTTCCTGACATCTGTTCTGAATTTGTTTCTCTTTAATTTCCATTTATGCTTCCTTATCCTAACATCTGTGTCATTGTGAAAGCGGTAATTCAGATTGACGTTATCTGTGCCATTTAAGATTTTACATTCCCCAGCTAAAAGCTACTCATAACCATGTAGTGTTTTTGTACTTCTTATTGATAGTTAGCTTAGCAACATTGCTTGGCTCTAATTCATGTTTCAGGTTATACTTCAGCTTTGTTGTTGTTTTTTATTCTGTTTTCGTGCACGTTTCTTCCAAGCTGAGGGTTAGCACTGTACTCAGTGGGCCATTTTCAGCCCATAGGTGTTTCCCACAGCTGTTGTATAAGAAAGGAAGTTGAATTTGGCCCAATAAACTTAATGGGGGTATCAAGAGGACTGTACATTATGCTAATTCCTGCTCTGGGCTATGTGTGTACCTTGGTTATCTCTACAAGTCTGGGAGTTAGGAAACTTTTCAACTGTTTGTCTCAAAGGCTTACGGGGGCTGGAGCACCAAACCACACTCAGTGACTATTACATATGAGTAATTTCCCCCCATTTTGTCCAGACAGATAGAGAGGTAAAAAGGATATTGAAATTACTCTTTGTAGCTCTCCCAAGTCAACAAAAGGATCTGGGACTATTTTTTCTACACCTTTAAATCCCCAAGACTGGGACTAAATATCTCCTTTCACTTGTCCTTAAAGAACAGATTAATTCCAAGAGATGAACTGTCAGAGCTCAGACTCACAACAAGCGCAGCAATTACCAGCATGTTTAACAGCAGCTAGCAAAGAGCCCACCTTATATGGTTGGTATCTATGATTGAGCTAAAACTAGACTATTTCTAATACTAAAAAATACAGAAAAGTAAAGCAATATAGCAGCTGATTATGGAGTGTGGAGCAAGGGCTCCTGCTGGAAAACATAAAACAACTATTGATCCCTTTTTCATGGTGATAAAGAGGTACAATTCATACAGAGCTGTGTCTCAAATCACAGCCAAGCTTTACTCTTTTGCTTCCAAAATACTGAAGTTACGTTCTACGAAATTATCAAAGAATTAGAAATACTTTAGGTGTTTGTTTACCTTACTTATTCTTGACTGTTGACAACCCAAAGGTGATACTGAACCATGAAAGTGGTACTGCCTAGAAAGGTTCAAACAATAATTGTTAGCAACTAATTGCCCTACATAAACTCCCACCAATGTATTACCTTTTACAGGGAACATTTCTGAAGAGATTGAAAACTTATTCTGTTTAGTTCCACCATGCTAACAGAGTGTTTTGGGAAATACACCTAGTTACCAAGAAGATCTGAACATAAACATTTCAGGTTTTCTCAATTTCATAATTTTCTTTCTGCATATGAGCAGATAATATACTTTAAGGTATTATTGAGTATATTTCCTATACAGTAAGAAAATAAGAACAGTTTGTTCCACTATACTTGGAAAGAGTATGTGTTCTGCCTAACTAGGTTACCTAGGTTTTTTAAATGAAAAATTCCGTGCCCATCGTTCAAAAACTGTGTATTCTACAAGGTAAAAGAGAAGATAAGGGTGACATTAATCTTATTTCATAAAGGATTACCTTGATTCATTCATCTGGATGAAGTAGAGGGCTTTGAAATACCCAAATGTGATCCAGCTTATATCTCTAGAATATGTCCAATGAGAGAAAAAAAAAAAAAAAAAAAAGACCAAAATCACAAGATACCATGCAAGTAAACATGGTGGAGGCGTGTATGAATCCATGTAGGAGGGGAGACCAGTTTAAAAAATGAGGTATTCAAGAAGTAATGTGTCACCTAAAACATGTTTCACGTCAAACAGCCAGCTAAGAACTGTATACTGAGCACACTAATGGGAAAGGTGGAAAAGGAAGGAGCTGATATCAACATCTGTTTTAATTAAAGGTGAGGAGGGAAGAATTTTCACATATTATTTACAGGCAGTGCAGATTCCTTTCGTTTCAACAGCGTTTGCCAACAGTAAACATGGCATTCTAATAACTTCTGCTGAAGAGTATGAAGGTTTTTAACAATATTCACTATTTTCTCAAGTAAAATGAGAATTACTTTACATAATGTCTTTTAGGTTGCTTAATTTAGGCAGGAAAAAAAGGTATTTTAAAAAATGTTTGATATTCTGGAATGCAATAGCAATTCCTGTACTTCCAAGTAATGCTTCCTGTCTTACAAAGCAGGCCTGGGTTACTGACCCTGCTCTAACTAAGCTTCTTCCCTGATTAAAAGGCAAGTTTCTTTCATGGCTATATCATTTTAAAAGCTATTCAGATGTGATAACATTTTTGCTCCTGTATCTTGGCAACATGATTTATTCTGTTAACAGAGTGTTACAATCTGAAAAAGCAGTGCCATCTGGGTTGAATTAATAGCCTACCCAGAAAAATAAATGAGAATGGTCTGCTATAATTAACATGTAGGTAAAGTATATTTAACAGATTATTATAATTAATATATCAGTTACCGATTACATGCTAAACAGAATTGTGAACACAAGATATTAAGATTAGTTACCCTTTCTGTATGTGCCTAGTAAAAATTCAATACAAGAATAGATCCAAAGAATCAATAAACTTGACCTTAACATTAAGAAATTACGAGCAAAGAGAGACAATGTAGGATATTATGAAATAACGGTAAAAAATTACTCATTTCATGAATTCTGAATTAACACCTGTAAAACTCAAATGTGGCCTGAGACAAATCCAACCAAATCACCCAAATGCTTGAGTGATTAATTTAAACACTGTTAAAAGGCATCCATCTATGTAGATGCACAGGGCAGACCTGCTCCTTAAAGCTGTCTTTGAATTACATAAAATGTAAGATACAGCAGAAAGTCAACAAAAGAGATGTGGATTCGATCAAAATGTCATAAAGCATTATCATCCATGCCATGTTTTGTTGGTGAGCTTTTCACATGACAGAAATGTTGGTTTTGTTTTCACAAGCTACCAAAGATCCAGGGGTTATTTAGCAACTTCTTCAACCTCTGTGTTCCAAGAACCAAGTTCAACCTTTTTGCTCCTCCACAAACAGCATTTACTTTTATTCAAAGTCCTAGATGTCTTTTCAGTTGACCTGATATGGCATTGCCAAGAGATATCAGATAAACAATAACACATTCACAATCCCTGCTTGTGCATCTCTTTCTTTCTTACTGTGTAGTCACAAATCCAGAAAGTCACAAATCCAGAAACCCATACAGATCTGAAGATGAATACGTGAAACTAATGCTTTGCACAGAAATTAAATGGGCTATTTTTCAAGAAAAGGCTTCCAACTGCCCACTCCTCAGCTCCCCCCCACCCCTTGCATAATTAGGGCTTTTATGTCTCCAGATTATCTTTAAATTAATGTTATTATAAATCTTGTTTATTACTGAAAAGACTAAGGGTCATTTGACAATGGTGTTGGACACATTACAAATGAAGTACGTAGGAGAATCCATTCTAAAGGCTTGCAATTTAAACAAGGAAGACAAAGAGAAGATGAAAGAGGGAAATTAAATTCAAATGCAGTTAGAGGGCCAGGGGAATTCCTTGCTTTTCTCCTGACTTCCACTTCATGGACAGACAAAAAAGTTAAATGCAAGATAGCAGTAATATTTTTAAACACAGTTAGCATGACAAAATCATGAAACATTTACAAACAAGGCTATAAATAACAACAGAAACCTAAACCAGACATCACTATGCAGCACATGGGTCTCATTGAAAAATTAAGAATAATATGGAAGTTAATTAGGTTAATTTTTTTTAATTCAGATAATGTTGTCAGGGGAGGGGGAAGCCAAAACATTAATTGGCATAACTTTCTACTTGTGGAATTCCAAAATTCCTACTGCACATCAATTGACTGTGGAAAAGCTGAACACAAGACTGGCATGTGGATCACAGGGAACATTTGGAGCTCGCAGGATTGCACAGTTACGTAGATGAAGTAGAACGCTACGGTATTCTACAGTAATTGTTACCATCTAAATAATTACTTTAGATGATTAGTGTAGAATAGAAAGTAAAAATCAGCCAGAGAGATAATTACAGGCATGGCAGAAAAAGTTTCAGAAGCTTCCATGTAGAAATTAAGATGAAGAGCAATATTATGCATTCCTTTCCTCATTCATGTCAACTACAATTCTGCTGCTAACATTCTCCAAGACTTTAATTTCCAACTCCAAGATATATTCCGAAGTAATTATATTCCCAGCTCAATCAAATTTGCATTCTAATGCAAAATGTTAGCAGTATTGTCAAGTGGTATTATGTCAATAGATTATGACATTTAAGTTCTGCAAATTTTGCCTTAACATTACTGAAGCAGCTATTAGGATTTTTGAGAAATCAAATATGGTTTAGGATTTATGTCTTATTCTGGAACAGCTGCTATTAGTCTCTGACATAATTCTAAACTAGGTGCATCTCCATTCTGCTCCAAAGCCCTAAGTCCATAATTCTGTAACCCACCCAGACTCTTATTAATTAGTAGATAATATACAGTCACACTCAAGTGAAAAGCAGTCTGGATCACTAGGAATTGGTCTTGTGCATTCTAGAAGCGTATTAGTGCTGCTAACAACCAGCATTGCATTTCTTACTTTATCTATAGCAGATGAAAGCACAGAAAGATTTTTTAAAAATGCTTTAGAATTCTTTTATTTTGTGTAAGTTTTTGCAAAATCATTTTTGCCAATTAGAACATAAAAGTTGGCATGGATGACATAAGTTATTATTTGTAGTTGTTTTGATATATAAAAGTAATCAGAAAAGTTTTATAGGAATTCCTCCTTGACACTGATTTGGACTTCACCATACTGTGACTACTGTAACACAGAGACACCATCACATGTCTCTTAACATACACAGAATGGAAGATAAGGGAAGAAAGGTCATATCTGACAGGAGTAAGATTCGAGGTTTTAGGTGAACAGTTGTTATCAAAAAAACAGGCAAGAAGTGACTGACACAGAAGTCCACAGTAGCAAAGTGAAAATAGGAGGAAACAGAAGCACAGGCTTTTTTTACGGAATGTAAATGTCTTCCTTGGGATAATGCACATGGAAAATAGTTAAAAGGCAAATAACAGCTGCGTAACCATTCCCTATGGTAAAGAAATGTAAAGAAAGTTCATAATATCCCACAATGTCATTATAAGTGCCGGAGTATTCTCTTCTGGAAGTCAACTAATTTACCTGCAGGAAAGACATGTGTGTCTTCTGGTATGAAATTACTTTCACCAGCCCTGAATAGTGTCTTTTTCACTTTATCATAAATTAGATACAGGCATTTAACTAGTCTTTAAGAAACTAAAAATTAGAATATTATTGCTGCTACGCAGGCAATGATCCACAAGTGAAAAAAGTTGTATTTTGTTGTTATGTGAATTCCATTGTAAATAATTGATTTCTGCAATTAAAGCTTTTCCAGAAATTTTAAGGCTTTTTTTTTTTCTATCAGGTCTTATTCTCCATTCATAAAGAAAGGAATAGATAGGTAATATTTCTAATAGTTATTTTTAGAAAAAAACAGTGAGAGGCATATTCCTGGCCTAAAAGAAATCCTTAGCCAAAACTCAGCTGTCTTAACCTGACAACTTTATACAGGTCAGCTGTATTTGTCCATCATCAACATCATCTAAAGAAGCATTATTCTAATTCAAGAGCAGAAAGGCTGATGATACAATACGATCCATAAAACACATTAAAACAAGCTATGATATAACTCTGGCATTTGCATCACAGGAATCACAATAGTCCCTATACTGGAACTGAAGCTCTGCTGGAGCAAGAGCAATGCACATCTAATGAAAATAACATTTATTCTTGAAAAGACATCAATCTAAGTGAAAGATGAGAGGAGCAGATGAACACAATAAGGAAGCAAATGATAACAATGAAAGATAAGAGAAGCAGCATGATAAACTTAGGTCACAGCACACAGCCTGCTGAAGAAGCATGAGCTTATCAAGAACTTAGGCAGGCTTTGGTTAAGGACCACCAAGTTTTATGGCATTATTTTAACCACTGGAGGGCTCTTGTATTTTTTCCACAAATACCTTGGTAAAGAATCAACATGGTAAGTGTTCTTGTTAACAGGGAGTCCCTAGTTGCTACATAACCAGCATGCCTGTGCAATTTCATGCAAATCAAATTCAATTTACAATGCTTTTATTTCATCTGCAATTAAAAGTTGAAAAAAAGGAAGGAAAAAAATCCTTGCAAGTAGAGGCTATCTATTTCTTCATAAATAGGACACCTTTTCAGAGACTCTCTTTTGTATGCAGTGGCAGAGATGAGATCTGTACAAAACACAAAAGGAATAAAGTATCAGTGCTCGGTATTGTGAGGGCATTGCCCAGATTCCCTGTCAAGTCTCAGTTCTGTACAGGCAATAATAACCATTACTGGGCTTTTTGGGTTTCAGTCACTGCTGTGACTCTCAATACAATGAATACAACACAAAAAAACATTTTAAAACTGCTGATAAAACCCCTTTCTTTTTCCACCTTTGAAAAAGTGTTGGGAGAGTTTCTGACAAAAGAAGGAAGTAATTTCAATGAAAGGGATAATGGTAAGTATATTGAATGAGAGAGAGGATGGAGGGCAGGAAATGCAACAATAAAGTTTAATTAAATTAAAGAACAAGCTCCAGCAGTGAAGTATATGCTGGAATAATTTTTTTTTTTTTTGTCTAAGAACTGACAGAAAAAGTTTAACGTAGGTTATTGAAGATAAAAATATAACCATTGGATATAATATATAATATATTGATCTTTGATTCAAAAGATAATGTTCCACTGAATACCTCCTCTTTTTTTAACAATTTACTTTCTGTAACATAGTTGAGGAAATTAAAAGGAGTGTGATACATGGAGGATCTAAACTAGCATCCTCATAGAGATACTTATTTCAGGTCATGGAAGCCAATCAATGTCAGAAAGAATAAGGAGGTACCATTATGAGTACCATAACTTAAAAAAGGTGTTTGAAGTGATAGATCCTGCTGAAATCAAAAGCCACTTCAAACCATATCCTGCTTTCACAGCCAGAGACCTTATTAATCTGATAACATTTCAGTTCCAGGGCAGGTGGGGAGTAAGGAGTTAAATGCCCAGCATAACTAGTCACCTTACACATTAGAAATTCAAGCATATTAAAAAATTATCACAGAGTTTAGGATCAAGGCCCCTACAGCTTCTACCCAAAAATGCTCCTTTGCAAGCCTCCTTCTTAAACTGTAAGGCCAATATCCACATTGCTGTAATACTGGCACAACAGGATTTTGTCCTTAAATTCCACTATTATACACCATTTTAGAGGGAAGCTAGAGCTACAGATCCCTATGAAACTCATCAAGCTTCATACACTTTCCCCTTTTCAGTTGTGCAATTCTCCCCTCATGGTGTGAAAGAAAAGTTCTTAAACCACTTGTGATTCTGCGATGACAGCATGACTTACAATAGCCATGATAAAACCAACACACAAAGCAACTGCGAGCAGAATCACACAGAAGTGACAGAACAGGAGCTGGTAGGATGCTCTCTGTGCCATGGACTTGCCACCATAAAAAACCCAAAGTAAAACACTCGTGAGTTCTCAGGCCCCAGGGACTCCTGGTGCTGAGGCTCCCACCTAACAGTGCCGAGTAGAGGAACAGGTACAGGTCAGACTTGGTACCCAGGACTAAGGGCACAGAAGCAAACAGTAACCTCTGCCAGCTTTGCCTGTCTCCCCGTGGGATTTACAGCAGGAGAGCTGCATTGCCAGTTGCCTGGCAATAGCTAAAATCTTAGAAAGAACCTGAGCTGCAACTGGATTTTGAAACTGACTGAAGAAAATTTTTTTTCCTATACATTTTAACTCTCCTATTTAAATCAATTGACACACCAAGACTATCAGTTATAAAAGGGGATGGTTTTAAAACATTTCAAGAATACCTAGGCAGACAATTTTATATCAATGGTAAATGGCACTTAAACCGAAAATAGCTTTTATCTTTGATTGTCAAACTATAAAGTTGCCTTACACTAAGTAATTTTCCTTGAAAGGAATAATGTAAAGTGACAGAACAATAGAAGTTAACCTGTTGCAAAGGACATAAAAATTAACCTATAGAATTTAAAGCATCGTGAACAATATAGAATCTAGGAGCCAAAAAGAAGTTTGGGGACAACACCATACAAGAAGTTTACAAAACATCCTGTCACCAACGTGATGTCACTGTTGAATTTTTAAATAGTATCCTTTATGTACCTCATCATCAGGTTTCTAAAAAAGTATATTTACTCATATTTATAACTCTTTTGAGAAAAACTAAACCCAAGAATATACGTATTTTTAAGCTTGTGGTACCAAGTTTTTATCATTGATCATGCTGGCTTTTCTCTGGCGTCCCACACAACTTGAGAGCAATGGCTGGTAGCTACAGCAGAGCCTTCAGCTGTGCTTTGGGTTAAGCACCATCTCCTTCCCATTTCTTTTGCTGGTTTTGGCTGAGGTAGAGTTAATTTTCTTCCCAGTGTATACATAGGTATACATAGCATTATGTGCTCTAGAAAAGCCCTTTTTACAGACATGCTAGATTAGATCAAACAGAGCACCTCTTGACTGTCAGGAGAAACAAATATAAACAAGGGTCACCAAAAAGAGTATTATCTTGATACCTATTAAACTTGAATAGTGTTCAAATACAAAAGAGTTGTGATAAAATAAATTGGGTATTTTAATGTGTATGAATATGTCATATTTATATTTAATGGTCTATTGCTATAAATTATAGATGTACTTTAAACCTACATATCATGATAGCCCATTATTAACTGTAACTATTTTGTCAGGCAGTAATGTGCATTTAATAATTTCAGTCATTTTCTTATTCAGACTCTGTATTTTCCCTTTTGAGTTCTTTTACTCCTCTGTTCCTCTGAGCTTAGGTTACTTTTTCAATGCAGCAAACTGTTGGGATATAATGGTTAAATAATGTGAAATTGCACTGATGCCAGTGAAATAAAAGCGAGTTTTACAAAACCAAGTTCCTTCCCTGAACATAATAACAGTAAATTTCTAGTGTCCTGTAGTGCAATATCCATTAGATTTATTATGTTGCAATTCCCAATCCCACTAGTTCTGCCTGAGGGTGAGTATATTACATTTCATCACAGTTTCATTTTCTCCTACAGATGAGAAATGGGAATGCTATTGCAGTTATGTAGAATGCATGTGTTAAATCTGATCTCTAATAAAATCAAACACATCACAACTCACAGCACTTTAGCACAGTGTCGGCAAAATGAAACACCATCTGTCATCATGTAGAGACTGCCTTATTGTAACACAAAATCAAACTGCTCAGTGTGAACATTGTTATTTAATAAATGGGTAAATGGAAACTGATCATTATGATCTTATTTATTTTAAATGACTGGTTAAAGCTACAAAAAATGCATTACAACTTATCAATTAGATGTATGGACATTACACTAACACCGAGAGCAAACATCCATAAGCCAAGCCAAAATTTTAAATGCCTTCAGTGAAAGAGTGAGATAAATATGCGAGACACACACTTACAACAAAGACCTGCCAAAATGTAGGCTAAGGATAGAAACTGATGAAACAAAAATTCACTGTCTGCACTCATGAGACAAAACCAGCTGAATGCTATGTTGTAAAAGAATAGCTACTCGTAGCAAGCAGGTTTTTTAAAAAAAACAAACATCATGCTCTGGTCTGAATGAATTGCAACAATAAAGGTTAGTCATCATCCCAACATAAGCTGCATTCCTAAGAGTTTCTACTTTAGCCATTTTAACACATATCAGAGTGAAGAATGATGCAACATATTTTCTTTTACTATGAATTAATTGCCTTAAAGAAAAAAAATCATTCATCAACTAAACTGTTCCTTTCTATTGACAACAACAGATAAAACAAGCTTTCAGGTTTATAATTACAAGAACTTAGATTTGACAATTTAAATGCCAGCTTCTAGTTATATAGGTTACTTTTGCTATTATAACAAAAACCTAAGTCATTTATCTTCAGAAAGGATCTTCACACACCAAATATGTAGTTTTCAAAGAGCTATTACTGTATCTGCAGAGACAATAACATGTGCTGACAAAATCTTAATAGTCCCATTGCCCTCATATCATATTTAAAGGACCCATGAGCCTGGTAAGATGTCAACAGAAGTATCCAATGCAGCAGCACTGACACTCTGTGATGTCTGAGGGAGCAAACACAATGCCAGTAAAATCTCACACGTTTATGAACGTGAGAATTTTCTCCATTTCACCAATATTGTATCATGACTTGAACAACCATTAGCAGTTCAGCAGAAAAGCCCCATGCTATGAATGCATTTATGATTATTTTGTTCGTTGTATTGGCCTCAGAGGTTATAGCATACCACTTAAATGTATCATAGAAGCTTTCTGTTTTGTTTAGGTTTTCTTCAGGGCTTTTTTTTAAACATTTAAAAGAAATGTTTGTCTTAGGGAAAAAAAAATCACTATCCCTTGTTCCAAACCTGCAATTCTTTTTTTCATATGAGTAATTTGCAAACCTAGTAGGCAAGATAGGTACAGACAATGAATAAAACCTCAATATTTTTATAGCAAAAATTGGGTTCATATGCAGTTACATTTTATATTCCATTGATTTGCACAGCACATGTCATTATTTAAAAATGACAGACCAACATATATAGCCTTAAATAAAATTCTCAGCATTTGGGACATTAAACATCGAGGCACTCCTTTCTTCTTTGATATGCCTTGTTTTTCTTGGGCCTCCAACATTTGTCACAGAGAAACACCTACCAGGCAAGACCCCAATAAAACTTGGGCACCGAGTGGTAAAATAAAAACAGTAAGTGTCCTTTATCCTGCTAAATCTCAAGGCACAGTGTGAGAGAGTCATTTACCTACCACCGAAACGCAGCCACTTGCAGTGAGAAGCACAGCAGCTGCTTAAGAGCCGCATTAACGCTGCACAGCAGCGCGGGACAGGCGGCCAGGAGAACACCCTATTGAGATGAAAGTGGAAAGAGAAATTACAAAATCTAACCATAATTACCAGGGCTGGATCAGGGCCAGAAAACAGTCACTACAGCATCTTGAATAACCACAATAATTCTGCAACTTGGTTTTATAGCTCAGCCAGGAGATGGCATCTCAATCAGCACCGAGCTCTCTAAGGCCGTACTGGGACACTGCTTTTAGTGCAGAGCAAAAGGGAAATTAAGGATGGAGTACCAGCTTTATGTGTAGTTGTCATGGCTCTTGTTGCCTGAAATTAGATCTTGAACATTAATTTAACATAGAGTTTTTGTGTTGATTATATCAGATTAGGAAGTTATAGAATCATATATGAGGCTTTTGAGAACACTGAAACATTCTGCACACAGGGAACACTGATATCCTTTCCGTATGTGCTTCATTTATTAAAGCACTTATACAAGGGAGCCCTTAGAGAAGGAGCATCTTTCCAGAGAGACTCTGGAGGTTTGGTTGCTAGGAAGTTACGTATGCTTCTCTTTTTAATGAGATTTAAAGTATCATGCATTATATATTATTTTCTACATTTAGGATATTCACAATTATTTACCTTATTTTGTACTTCATTTTGCATTTCTGGCATGTTATCTCTCTGCATACAAAACAGCTTTCTTAAAGAATTCCCTGCAAATTCCAGAGATGGTACCTTTCACATGTTTCCGTCAAACAAACAAACAAATAACAAAAAAAACCAGCTCATACAGCTTTTTCTTTTATTGACATGTCTGCTTCAGGCATTCATTCATCAAAAAATTTGTTTCCACCAACTGAAAAAATAATTAATCTTGGCCTGTACCTCAGTAACTATCAGTGTGGATAGTGTGCACCATCCATTTATTCTCTTCTGGTTTTTATAATGAGAATCCTGCTAGCTTTATTTTCAGAAGAGATGTTTAAAAGTCTGCCTCTTTTATTTTCCTGAAAATTACAGAGGTAGTGTTTAAACAGAAATTTTATAAGAACAAATCACTCAACTCTTCTTACCCTTAAATGTTAAATAAAGGCACAGCCATTAGACAAAAGAAATTCTAAACTGATGTAGTTTTAACTGCCCATCTTACAAAAGCAAATCATTATGTAAATGCACAGCAGAGCCAGCTTTTTACATGGCCTTTCTTCATTTGCATAATAAGAGATGCTAATCAAAGGTCAAAAAATGGTAGCAAACATTTCTGCTGAAATTAGAGACTGATAAGGCGAATTACGACATTAGTTTTAGTTTAAGGAACCGTTTTGAACTCCAAATAGTTTTCAGAACCACATATTCAATATGCATAAAAAATGATGGAATGTGCTTTTCACCATCTCCTTGTACCAGTATTTAATTTCTACTGTGCTTGCAAATAGAATCAAATACAGGTATTTCAGTATTATAACTAAACACAGCTTGAGAAGTATGAAAATGGTAGTTGATGAGTTGTAGTACAAGTGGTACAGATAGCCAAAGTGCAATAGTAGATCTCCAAATCCCTGTAGTATGGCCATAACTATCACTTGTCCCTTCTGTGCAGTGGTTCCTATCCTTCTCCACACCTCCCAAAGAAATTGCAATTTCTCCTTTCTATCTGTTTCCCACAGAGGCTATAAAGTATGTATGTATTTATGTTGCTAAACTATGATTCATGAGTAGTTAGAAAGATCTAAAAGCCAAGTGAAATTTCTGTAACAGGGGCAGAAAGAACTGAGATGAGTTTTGGTTTGCTGGTTTTGGGCAGGTCTCGTTTTTCCCCCACAGAAGCCCTCAACTTTCCTTTCAATTTGGGGGCACAGCAATGTGCTTGGATACAGGTGCTGTCTAAAGCACAACATCCTTCTGATGCCAAGCTAAGATGTGAAATACGATACAATCAGCAAAATACAAACTAAAATGTATCTCATGTTATTAGAACTGTTAAAGTTTAAAGAAAATTTTGCCAATATTCAGCCTTGGCATTTTAGTAGGTTGCTATTTTCTGATTACATTACAAACACAAGGAAAACTTATTTATGGCTCCTGCCATCACAAACAGTTTCTGATCTCGGACTTCACAGTGGCAGCAGGAGACAATTCAAATTCTATAAGCATTCACAGAAACATCCACCAACCACCATATGAAGCTATTTCTTTGGGCAATCCAGTTTCTTTTTAATTTTGAACCATATTATTAGAATAAAATTTGAATGACAATAGGAACTGCTATCATTGCTTTTTATCCTGTTAATGTCTCCAAAGCTCACTCCCAGTAACTTTGGTCTTTTCTCTGTTACATATTGCTCCTATAACACTGACAGATATGAACTTCTCAGTCCTGATACCCTCTAACACAGGGGAAGTCTCCAGATTTAAAAACCGGGATACTGAAGTTGAAAGAGATTTTTAATTCAAGCCACCCTGAATATCTACATTAATATCAGAAATCAAACCCAAAGCTCAGAAAACATAGTATGGAGATCATACGAAACAGATAAATTAAAAGATAACTCCGTAAACACAATACCATCCTAGCTGCAAGTAGAATATTTACTGTTTGACCTGCAACTCTCACACTCCGCTGTCACACATAAATCAGATTTTTGCAATACAGGGATATTTCTCTTGCAATTGCAGCAAAATCTCATTAAAATGAACTGGCAGACAGAATATTTCTATCTTACAGAAAATTGGTGAAAAGCCAATAAAAAATTCCTTGCCTACACTTTATACTCAAAAATTTTCAGCCACTCTAGCTGTAATATTTATGCTGTCCATGTGGATAGATATATTCAAGCTGTAGAACACAGTCAATATCTTTCTCACATACAACAAAATAAGCCATGTCTTCAGATGCCTCCATGCACTTTTGCCCACTGATTTACCATTAAACTGCCACCACGGAACGCTGAAATAATAACTCCTGAAGCACAGCTTACGTTTTTCCAACCAGTTTCTTGAAGGTTGGCTTTTAATTCCCCTCAGAATATATCTGATGGAAAGCACACTGGTTATTTTTATAAGCTGACAGACTCACAATAAACTATCTTCTCTCAATTACCAGCGACACACACTGTACATTCAACTTGGTTCTTTGTTTGGGACAGAGTTAAAGAACAGCAACCCCTGCCTTCTCATGTAAATTCATTACTCAGCAAAATTATTCACTTTCCTCTGGTACCATAATCCCAGCAACTTTCACAAGCACTGAGTAAGTTTTAATTAAAACAAACAAAGTTGATTATTCCAGCAAGGAATGCCTTTTTAGCTGAAGTGCTCAGCTTCAGTTTGTCCCTGCAGAAAGGGCCCTGCAAAGGGGGGGTGTGAAAGGGAGAGAATAAGAATATTTTGGTATAGGTACAAGAAAAATGGAAACATTCTGTCAAGGAACGAAGCTTTTTCTCTCCCCTAGTGTAAAGCTGTGCTATACAGTCTAGGAAAGGGAGCTGTCTTTCAAAGGGGATTTTAAACATATATTGCTGATACCACTTTTCTCCTTTATACAACTTGAGGGTGGCTTCCAAAGGGACAACTTATTTAAAGTTACAATTTTCTCAGATTCTTGAAGTGCAAGATAACTGCCTCAGAAAGAAAATGAACTGGTGAAAGAAGCAAAATAGAAGAGGATTTTTTCCTTCTGGACATTCAAGTCTATTAGGAATCTTTTCCTGATTTTTGTTAAAAGTAAAGCAAACTAGAATATCATATACTCATGACAGACAAACAAGTGAATGGGCACCATGCCTATAGCCTGAATGAGGGAGGTTGTACAGTGATCACAAGAACCAATTGGTTTAGAAGCTTGACAATGAACCAGGGAGTTCAAAGTGTAAGAATATCCCAAACCCTGGGTATGGCTCACACAAGCCAGGCCCTCTTCCTGTTCATATTCCTGCTGCTTGTTTTTGAAGCAGCACAGAGTGGGAGAGATGGGTTGATCCCTGTTCTATGTTCCCAGGCAGGATGTCACCCAAGCTCACCATTGACAGAGACAGCCTTACACGTCACCATACCCAGATCACCCACCCACCTTGACACCAAACTTGTCTCAGATGTTAAAATGGGTCTTTCTGCCTTGGGATCATTAACTCCTTTCCTAATCCCTTTGTTACCTTCAGCACTGGCACAGAACTGAATGATCCTCAGCAGTGTTACTACTCAAAATTCAGTGTCCCTTAAACTGTTCATTGTAATTCTTCGACACTCAAGAACACTGAGCTTAATTACACACTAATGTAATTCATTCTAATCTTGTAGTTAAGCGAGGAAGAGGTGTTGTTATTTACTAGACATGTGAAAACGCCCACAGCGACAACTTGAAATCTGCAGAACTCATCTGCTCAGTTAACTTAACACTGACCAATTTCATCCCAAGTTCCTCTAAAGACTGACTCACCATGCTTAACAGAACTACAGGAGATACACAGTAATCCACAGCTTGAGAAGACATGAGGCAAAAATAGAACCATTTCCACCACATTCTTTTCTTCCTACAGGATTTCAATGACCCATTTACTGCATAGTGTGTTCAGCAACCAGAAAAAAGACAAAACCTGTTTCAATATTTTTTTTCTCATTCTCTTGGAGGCAATGGGAATATTTAGATTCTATTGAAGGGCATGAGAGCAAATGTGATCAGATTTTGGCCGTGAGTTATTTGAATTGACTGTATTTAATAAGCAGAGCTTGGAAATAAGCTGTATATAGTAAGGAGCTAAACAGTATGAATTCAACCATGCCTCAGTGAGATAAAATCTAATTAAGTTTCAGGAGAACAAAGTGTGAAAGAACACAAACAGGGCTGGGTAAATTATAATCAAATATAGTACTGAACAAAGGGCACAATATGGAGAAAAAAATTCTCCAAGAACACACATTCTCCAGAGAAAAATGTGCTAGTGATCAAAATATCCAGAGTAAACAGCAAAACAAACTATAACAGGAAAAGGCAGCACTTATGAGATAAAAAGCACGAATCCTAAGGAAAAAAAAAGGGTGCACAGACTAAGCTGAAAGATAACTATAGATAAGAAAACAGAGTTCAGGAATGAAGAAGCCAACAGTACAAATAGTTAATACTAAGAACAAAACATCATCCAGTTACTGCATGTGAAAACCAAGATATCAGCTTAGGAGATGGAACTACCACAGACCCATCACAGGAAAGAAAAGAGCAATTTATTAAAATAATAACCATACATTACTAAAAACCTCAAATTAATTCTTTAATCATTGTCTAAAAAGGAGCTTCACAAAGTAACTGTCAGACTTACAGACATCAAGAAGGTAATCCAGAGGTCTTAAGACAACTGGAGAAAAAATGGAAGAACTTTGAAAAGAGAAAAGTCACCTCAAACATACACAACAAATTAAGCTACAGGCATAGAAAAAAACTTTTATAAGTATCTGATATAAAAATTTTCTTTGATTAGATTGTAGATGGCTGTAACATGAGAAACATTTTTATTGTATATTGTCCCCTTTTCAACGTAAGTTCCAAGAACTTTGACAGTTCTTTTCTTGCCTTACTCATGAGAATTAACATACATGCTTTCAGGACAGATGGTTTAAAAAGTGCAAGTGAAGTTGTAACAAAAATCATGACATCAAAGTAGTATGTCTAAACAGATAATTAAATTGTAATCTCGAGTCAACAAGCTGAAAGTTTACATTCAGGAGTAAAAGCAAAAAGGAAGAAGCACCTGAAAAAAACGCCTAGATTTTTATTGAGGAGACACAGTAGAAAGAATTGAAGTTGCATGGATTTTAGAAACATCACTAAGTCTCTGCTTCCACCTCCATTCCCTTTCTGTCCTTCCTTCGGTCTTTTATTTCCCCCTGCACCACACAATTGAAAAGAGCATTTGGTCTGAAGTCATTAAGTAGGGTATTGGGGTGAGCCACATATGTGGATAGGGAACTGGCTTAAATGTCACAGACAGAAGCTGTTTATGAGACAGAGCAGTTTGGGAGAGAGGGATTAGTGGAATGCCACAAGAATCAGTATTATGCCCATTTTTGTTCATTTTATATATCACTGACCTAGGAGATAAAATATGCATGAAGGTGAAGAAATTTGCTGATGAAACAAAACCAGGGAATAGAGCTTGTAAAGACAAAAGGAGAAAGGCAATAAAATTCTGAATGACAAATAGACCAGGATCACAGGCTGATACTGTTAGTGGTTTCACTGGCATCTGCAATTCATTGTAAAGAAAGGTAAGGTTATGAGATGACAAAAAAAACCCCCAAAAAGTAGTTCTCTCTCCATGGCCATCTGCCACAAAACATTTAACACGAGCTGAATATGGTCCTAGTTCTGGAAAGAACTTTAAAACCATCTACACAAGGATTAACTGTATTTAAATTAGTAAAACAAGAGATTCTAGGATAGATATAGAAAACAAGATTAAGACTTGTAATAAAGCATTCTATTACTACATAGGGGACTTGAAGCCACATTTGGAATGCCACTGTAGTTCTTGTCCCTTCAGTATAAAACAGATATTTGAAGAGTGAAGATAATACAAGGGCAGTTACAGAAATTCTAGAAGTTTAGTTCACAAAAGAGTGAGCAAATAGTATTCTTGAAAAAATATCCTGGAGAATGAAAATCCTCCTGAAATATACAGAATATTAAGGAGAATATAAGAATGGGAATACATCCACTTAGAGTGAATGGAATACACCAAGTTGAAGATTATTTTTGAAAGTTATCTTCCTCAAATAATCTATTTCCTGATCACACAAAGTGCAGAGAGGAAAAGGAAGTATCATGACCACCAGAAAGCTCTGTCAAGCGATGGTCAGAAGTGCTGAGTGTCATGCAACTGCACTGCTGTAGCAAAAGCAATTTCACGTCACGCTGTGTGAGTGACCACCAGATGTGGGTCAGCATCAGTTATCCAGAGAAAAAATTGAGATGTTATAATTAAAAACATCAACTCCCACTGCATGCTTGCCAAGCCCACATTAATAGCACAGATATTCCATGAACAAGGACTTATTAATGAGTTTTTGAAATTGCAAGAAATTGCTTATGTGGCTAGCACACCTTGCCACAGCACATCCTTGGAAATCACACCCTATTTCACAAGGGCTGCACAACGTGCCAGGCTCTGACTCATCCCCTCATCTTACACTGGCTTCTTTTCAAAATAGTCTTGGTTGTTTTATCCAGGTCTGATCAAACTCCTCTTGGAAATTAAAAATTCTTACAAGCTTCAGAGAAAAATAGACCCACCCTCAGTCATTCGAGCATATTCTAAATATATGCAATATCTTCAGAATTACTACATGGCAAAAGGGTTTAGTGACCAGATCTATAAAACATTATATCATTTTTGTTGTAATGCTGTGAAATTGTGGGGTTTTCTTAATATGTACTCTTCTCCTAGCCTGAATAACTTTTTCATACCAGTCTTAGTAACTACCAAAACCAACTTAATATTATTAGAGTATTATCAACTTTCATTATATTTAATTTGAGAATCTGATGAGAGATAATTTTAAATACATTTTCACTGAAATTAAAATCACAAATTGTAAAATTAATCCTAGAAGTGTCAGTTGTAATGTAATGTAATTTCACTCTCCTTGAAGTGACTCTTTATTAACTGCTACAGATTGGAATCCCCAAAAAAAAAAAAAAAAGGAAAAAAAAAAAAAAAGGCAGCAAAGTAATTTAGATACCATAGTAGCTACCAGCAGCAAGATAAAGTGAATTGGGAGAGACAAGTTCACTTGATTTGATATCCATCTACAAATATACAGGTTACATTCCTGTCATCCACATTAATTAGCCAAACACAACTGGCACTCCTTAGCTAATGCTGTCTCTAAAACATAACAGCAGCATTGCCTTAGGTTGAAGAGAGAGAGGGACAGAAAAAGAAAAATTAAAGAATGATACTTTAAAGTATTGGTGGATTTGATTTTGATACAAGGAGTGGTGTTAGGAATTCAGAGGGTGCCACTCTGCCCTTAAAGCTCTTTCCTGTCTTATTGGCCCAGCAGAGTAATTGTAGGAAATGTGTTTTCGGGGAGAGCCCCTTGTTAAGAAGGCTCTTCTGCTCTTGATCTATCACCTCTGCCAGCAACAGATCACTCAAAGTACCTCAAAACCAGGAGAGGCACCAGAGGACTTAATCAGAGCAGGCAGTATTCTATTTTTATCACCTGGCAAGTAAGGAAACTAGAAAATTTCTTTAACTTCTATCATTTGTTCTTCTGTCATTTCCTAGTCAGATGATAAGTAGCTTAGGATGTAAACCTATATTTTACATACTCTAAAATCAAGATGAAATTAAGTCTGTGCATTTGAAATTTGGGAGAGTGTGTGAGTGCAGGCTTGTGATTATCAGTATGTTGGAACAGATGCAGAAGCTTTTTAAAACCCAAATCAATTGACCAATCACATTGGGGAAATACAAAGGTATTCAGACTACTTACATGCAAGACCTGCTTAGAGAGAACATGTCTTACAGGAACAGAATAATAGCAAATTTAATCTCCAAAACCAAAGCAAAATAGAATAAAAAAAAGCCAGTGGCCTTATAGAAGGCCGAGAAATATTTGCTATGTTAGAATTGTACAGCAGTGGTAAGCTGAAGTTGCTAAATGGTATTGCTCACTTTGGAGGATAATTATATTCCCTAAATAAGCCATTTAGTTGTACTCAGATGGAACAAGAAATATTTTGCTACTGCTGATTCTCATTTATATTGCAATTCTGTTACATATCTTGCATAATTAATGTTAATTAAAAAGTTACTTACCACAGTGTTGTCTTTTCTATATCAAGGTTGAATTTCCAAATGAAACTTATAAATATGATGTATGTGATAATCAGAATCATGTGGTAATACCTTGTTTCATACTGGATTTGCAAGAATATTTCAATTGGTGGAAGATAAGACCAGGGCTCCTGTTAGTGCAATGACTGAGGTCCTTTACAGAATGCATTTCCCATGCATTTATGCTCTTTAGCATGGCCATTACTATATTACACTTGCACCTAAAACAGGAATTAAAAGAAGGCTTCCTTACTGTTTAGAGTGATTTCCACTTGCTTTGTATGGACATAAATGAGCTCATAAGGTGCAAAGGGCTGGAGATTCAGCATCTAAGTTTATGGGCATTTGTCCACAAGTAACTTAGAAAAATGCTGCCTCCTGTGACAGCAGGGAGAAAGAATCACTGCTGATTGCAAATAATTTTATACAGATGTTTGCTTACAGGCAAGAGAACCTAAGAGAATACAGCAGAGGATGATGATACAGACCAGGCTTGCCAAAAACTAATTCACCAGGTTTTGATCAGAAAGTAGATGACAACTGATGACTTTACACAAGCTGTTCTGAAATGCATCATGAGATGCCAAATAAAGTACAAAAGGCATGTTTCCAAAAAAATACAGTACATGCCCTGAAAGCCTTTGCAGTTTTAACACAGATGTTATTTTAGTATTTTCAGTCTCCCTTATAGTTTACTTACAGTTCCTACAAAACAAAGAAAACTTTTTATTCTCTTGAAAACAGATCCCTAAGTGCAAAAGTCATCTTCTGGCACCCTGTCTGTATATGTCAGCACATATTTTAAATGCACATCATCAGTGATATCCAAATATTTGTTATTTGATTCATTTCTAAATGGAAAAATATACCTTCATATATTTCTTGAGTCTTTTAAAAAAAAACCCCTAATATCTGCCTTTAAGTTGCTGCCTTTAACTTCTCTTCCTGCTCTCATTTTTCCTGTGTCCTCAAGCAATAACTTCTCAGTAACTCACTTTTTCCCTGTCCCATGCCAGACTGGGTGGTTGGCAGCCACAGTGAAAGACCACAAGAAAAGCTGCCCTCTTTTAGGTGCAATATCGGCCTGCTGAGAGAGACTTTTCCTTCACTTCACCATTCTCAGACCACAAGATTTGGTCTGGACTGAAGGACAGGGGCATTCACTGCTCTATGGCCTTATTTTGCTTTCTACAGAAATCACAGTAGCACCTCCTTCCCTGACCTCATATTGTTGCTGGCTGATCCTACAGATTGTTTTCCTCCAATTTCTTTAAGAGACTTCTCTGAATGTCAAACCAGCAAACCCCTGATGGAAAAGCTGTTTCCTATCCTTAAATCATCCACAAGTTCTACAGAAAATTTTCACGTCACATGTCCTTGCAACAAACTGCACATAACCACAAAAGGTTTCGTCACCTCTTACATGAAAACTCTTAAGTAAATCAAATGGTGGTTGGGTTTTTTTATCTTTTTAGGGAGCAAAAATACGTTTTGTCAGATTAAGGATGACTTCATAAAATACCATTTAATCCTTTACAGTAAAGAGCAGTAGCATAAATCTGTTCCATATTATAGTTACAAGACTGTCACCTCTTAACAGAAATTCAGTTTTTACCTGGAATTCACTAAGCAGTACAAGAATAATCTGCCAGCGGCAAAATGAGTTGCCCCACAAATATGGTCCATAGTGCTGCATAACCCAAAACCAGCACCAAACAACAGTATTGACACCAATGCTAGAAGTGACACCACAGGAAAGTGGAGAGCACCTGAAAGACAAGAGGGAAAAGAGAACATGAACCCACTGAAACTTGTACGTTTACTGAATATTTTGCACAATTTCCAGAGATAGGCTTGATGTCAGAGTTAACTAGTCAACTAGCTAATCGTAAGCTGGAAGCAATTTTAGCTACTTTCAGTATCCTTGATAAACTGGTGATTCAATATGCCAGTGTGAGTGATGAATTTCAGCGGTTTCAGGATGAATCTTACAGTATATTATACATGTCATAACAATCCCACACTCTCCAGAAGTTAGTAGTCATGGAATACATCACACAGTTTGACAAGCAAATCTCTCAACAAGATCTACGTTTATCTCCTATGACCTACAAAGCAACTCTTATCACAAAAAATGGAGCAAGCCCAGCACATCTCAACATAAAGACAGATTGAGACAAATCTATCTACTTTACAGAACAGCCTCAGAGGACTATCAAAGTAAGCTAAAGATATATGTGCTCTCCCACAGCAAGATTTTTAAATCTATCTTAACTCAAACTAGTATGTTCACAGCTTGGGGGAAAAAAAAAAGAGAAAAAGAAAAAAAATAAAAGCAAAGAAAAGAAGGGGGGGAAAAAAAGTCTGTGAACTGCCAGGAACTAATAAGGAAACAGATAAGATCCAAGGTCTTACATTCCATGTATTGTACTAAATAGCATCCTAATAGTGGGTAAGGATCAACTGCAATTTCTGCCAGAAGTAACCAAGGAAACCACTCATCTAAAAGTGCAGGCATAGCGGGGGCAGTAAGAAAGGAAATGGACTCAAATCCAAACTCCAAGAACTTGGAGAGCTATCTGCAGCAAGCCTCCAAAAGATGCAGCTGTTTGAAGAAACAGCTTATACATATTTATTGAAATATTTTTTTGGTCTAAAAATCACAGTGAAGATGGAGCAGATTCTCATACAGTACTAAGAACAGACAATATGGACTCAGAGGCAGCGGTGCTGTGGCAACAAGTCAGGATTCATATTTTGGTAAGTCTTGTTCATGAGGTCTGAAAGACCTGATGACACTTAGGCAGTTCATAGAATCACAGAAGGGATTGGCTTGGAATGGACCTCAAAAGCATCCAGTTCTAACCCCCTGCCGTGGGTGGGGACATCTTCTACCTTTTCAGTAGTCTCAGTCAGAAGCTGTCTACAGCACTGAAAGCTGAGTGTTTTGAGGGACTGTATGTGGAGTAAACATCTGCTTCTGCATCCACCTAAGGAGTGCACAAAACCAGTCCATTCAGTCGCATCTGGTAGCCCAGGAACCCACAGGGCAAACATGATCTCACATACTGGATCACAGATTTCATAAAGGATTTCTGCCTCAGAGCGATGACTGTGATAATGAGAGCAGCCTCAAAAGAGGTTTTAAACATGGGGCTGAAAATTGTCAGAAAACCTTTTAGCAGCAAAAATTGATAGAATTACTCTTTGTTTCTTTGCAGCACTGCACTACAAGCTTTCTTTGCAGATCTCTGAGCGGCAAGATTTTTTTTAATAACCTCAAAAATTAATACCGTAGATGGCTTTTTAGAGCTATCCCTGACCAATTCCCAGAAACTTTGATACAGAGTACATACATCAGTAAAACACAATCCAAAGTTTTAAAACTCAAGGCATGCATAACTCCATATGGTATTTTGTCCAAATGTTTTACAGAACATTGATTGCTACCAGTTCATTTGCAAGATGCAGTTTACTAATTCAAGTTTATGGAATTGCATATAGTACCTATCTCCACCCACGCTCCAATACCAGCAATTGAAAATACACACTGTCCTTCATAGGAATTTGAGTGTGTCTAGATGGTCATGCACTCATTTCTTGCTAAAAATCAATGAGAATTTAACATCTACCTGCCTTTGAAAAGACCACAATTGTCTCAAATATCAGGAATTTCTTATTACTCAGATATAAAGGCTATTAAATAGTGGCCAGGGCAGAACCTGCAGAAAGAGTTTTTGTTTGTGAGATTTTGTTTGTCTTGGTGTTAACCACAGAACCTTTTCAGTCAGTTCTTCCTTAGGTTACCATTATTACTTTTTTTATTTATGCTACAAAATGATTTAAAGCTACCAGAGTACCCTGATTTCATTTCTATGTTCCATCAATAATAAATATACTAGTGGCAAAATATAGCCTACAGTACTGTTCGAATGTTCTGGCAACTGTCTTACAATGAGTAGTTAAAATTACCCCCTTATTATGGGTTGCACCATAATTAAGTTTTGGTTGTTTTTTCTTTTTTTTTTTCCTACGGGTTTGATGGGGGTTTTTTGTTGAGTCTTTTTGGGGTTTTTTTTAAACTTCAATCCAGTTAGAAATAGCTTATAGCACTGCAGTTGTAGTAGAAGAGAGAAGAGAAAGAGGAATGCCTCCATGCAAATTCACAAGCAGAGGGAACACTTTTCAACAACTTAATACCAGCTGCACAGCTAATTAGCCAAAATATTGGGGTTTTTTCCTCTTGAAAAAATAAAGAAATACTCCATTTTACAGGCATGTATGCCCATCTCCCAACCTCTACGTGCCTTACAGTTTGGAATGGGATGCTACTGTCTCTGTGCATTTAACTATTTAGATGAAGTGGAAAAAAGTCAAACCACAGTAAAGATGGAGTGGAAATCTGTATGGATCCACGAGTAATTCAAGAAGCAAGGCCTCAGACAGGAAGAGAAAAAGAAATACTGACGTAGCAGAAGTAAAATGAAGGGAGCTGGTTGTAAATATATTTCTGGAGGGTAAGGGGAAAGACAGAGATTGCTCATTTTTTGGCCTAATGAATAAACCATTTTAGTTTCCTCCCCCCTTATGCACCTGCTGCTTTGAAAAGCCCCTTCCACAACCAGCAACTGAACAGCAAATGCTGCACAATGACTCAAATGTTGCTGGAGCCATGCCAGCAAAAATTACCACTCTTCAACCAAGATAAACATCATATTACTTCATTACCCTTTTAAAACATATGCAAATTAAATCCATTATTCTTTTTTCTTACAGAAATGAAGTTCCTTTGGCTGGAATTCAACAGCTCCCTTTGTCATCATTGACCATGAATGGATGAACTTCATGTAGATGATGCCCATTTCCCATCTTTGAATCAAACATTAATACCATTTGACAGTAATAAATAACATTTATCACAATAGGGATCTACTAATGATTTTCCCACTAAGCTGGCTCATCAGAACCTATCAGCTGACAACTGCATAAATGAGATTAGCATAACAGCTGCCTATGACAAATGTATCTAAATCATTTTAATGCCAGCTAGCTCTTTGATCTCCCTATCACGTTGTTGCCAAAACTAAATCCATTTCTTCAAGATACATGTTGTTTATTACAGATACATGTGTATATTCCACACCATTATGTACTCCAGAGAGTTCAGTAATTAAAAGAATTAAAAATACTGATTGGATACTGCCACTATAATGTAAACTCACAACACTGCACGTCAGAGTAGCATTCCACTGCCTACTTAATTCCCCACCTCCCACCCTGAATTGTAGGATTTAGTGTTTAATAGCTGTTTGTTTCTCTGTAACAAAATACATGTTTTAACATAAATAAGAGTATTAGCTTCTCTCTGTATTGCTTACAGAAGCATCATTTTCATACAATTTAAACTAATTCCCAGTAATATGGGACTTGGTTCCATGCACACATCAAAGCAGCAATTCACTGTGTTTGTATAAATACCAAACTGACAGGGAAAGAAAAACTTCCTGGTAGAGGAATATGTTTGTGTTTTAATTAGTACTATAAGCAAGACCTATAAGACTGTCATACAAACTCATGAAAACAGATTTCAGCCTAAACCCGAGGCCAAGAGATCTTTTGTCACCTCTCTAACAAGATTTTTTAAAACACTCTAACATCCAAACACTTCTGCAGTTGAGAGTCAATGAATTCTTCTACCTGAATTCAGATTGTCAGAGATCTTTAGGCCCTTGAGGACACACAGGGCTTTCTTGATGCCTCAAACACAAGGTAAAAGATGCCCTCAGGGGCTTTAAAACCCCAGTCAGACTCACAATCATTCTTCTATTTCCCCCAGATATTTTCAAAAAATTTTACCTTCTTAAATATGCTAAAGGTATTAAAAAATATGCTTATTTGAGTATATTTCCACCAACACATTTCCAAAGAGTGTCACTCCTCCCCAGTACTGAATAATTCTGAAGCCACCAATCTGAAATCTGTAGTAGAATTACCACTGATTTTCTTAAGCTTAGACTAAGCTTAATATAACTTGACATACGAAGTAGCATCAGCCATGACTACACTTGAGCGCCCTTGATTTAAAAATCTGTATTCACACCTTTCCTGAACTGTGTAGCTTTATGTGCATTTATTTTGTAGCTTTGTAGAGATTTGCATTTGTTTTCCCATCAGTGTTTTCAGGTGAGATCTACACAGAAATATTCATAATCGTTTATACTTGAATCATTTTAAGGGCTATTCTGCAAATAGATAAAAGACAAGGTATGTGTGCTGCATTTGAAATTACAAAAGCACACATCATTAACCCAATCAGCTAAGTAAATTCTAGAACACAAATCTTTTGGATTATGCTAAGAACCAACATTGAGTGGCACCAGAGCTCAGCTCTCCTAGAAGTAGCACCAGTTCATGGTGGAAAAGGTTTCTAAATGAGAAGTTCGGAGGCTTTGCAAAAGCATGGAAAATGTCCAAGTAGGAGAACTAATGAGATTGCAGACTGAGAACTGTTGAAGTATTCAAGTTATAATGCTTTGTAGCAAATATCTTGTTTTCAATGCTGTAACATTCACAGGCACTGTATTCTTTCTTGCATTTCAATTAAAATTCATGGGAAGTTTTCTCAACATATTTTTCAAGTCTGCCTGCATTTTTCATATCTTTGAAAAATTTCTGGCCATTATTTTTCATGTAAAATGGACAGAATCTATGGTCTTTTGTCCAAGGCTTTTGTCTTATGAAGCAGGCCATTTTTCATGGATGAAACTGAGGCACACACTTTCAGTTTTGACAGCATTTCTTATCATTCCCCACAGTTAGCATTGTCACCTTTCATTATTTAATTCTGAAGTACAAGGAAGGCTGATTTATACCCATGATGTATAATTACAGGCAGATGGAGTGCTTGGAAAGTAGAAACACTGAATTAGGGCTGTAGTAAGTGCCTTTGAGCTTCCTGTGAAAAGTCCTGCCTATGCCACCAGCTAAAAACAAAAGCCAAACAATTTAAACTAAATTAATTCATGCTGTTGTAAGCACTGAGTTAATGAAAGTGAATACAAAACTAATAAAGTACATCAGTTGTGGTTGCAATGTAATTTAAAATGTTTTTAAGTACAAATGATGAAATGTGTTCATATTAATCAAAATCATCTTTGAATGTGCTCATGGTCAAAAGGCTTTTTTTTTTAACCTCCACTTCACTTGAAATCATTTTGACACAAGTCCACTCTGCATTTTGAAGAGAGAAGCGCTTTCTACAGTTCTTTCATATGATAATATACAGTATATTTTCAGCTGTCTTTTTAAAGTTTAAACAAATGGAAGGCTTATTAAGAAGATATCATAATTACGTGCAGCTATTTTACTAGCTCTTATCTGAAGCAAAAGCAAGCAATTAGTTGAGAACATAAATTCATTCAAGACATTTACTGAACATGAGGGAATAGACCAGTGGGAGAAAATAGGCCCATTTTACTGTTTCATCTTCCCTGCAGAAGTACAGTAAACTTATTCTAGCAGGTTTAATGACACCTCCAAAATAGCTCTTTTACTTGGAAAATGAACTAGTATTTCAGAAGGTTCTGAGACTCCTTAGCAAACACACACACACAAAAAAAATCCCCCCAGTAGCAGCCTTAGACTGAGAACAGCTACTTTGACAAACAGTAAGGAGTTACTCTTTTAATAGAAACAGAAATCATCACTGGTGCAAGTGGGTAACCAGTTCTCAGTAGCAGAAGTCTAAGCCCTCTGCTGTCTTAAGATGCCATATTGCTTTCAAATTATGGCTCACTGAAAAGTAATCACTACTGAAAAAAAAAAAGATTTCTGCTTGAAGCTGAACACAGACACCAAAAGGGAAATATTAGGAACAGTATTAGGTTTTATTTATTTGATTTTTCTCTGCTTTTTAAGCATTCTAGTCCCCAGAGTAATGATCACCACACATCCCCTAGCCCCAGGCATTCAAAACATTTCACATATGTTTAACATTAAGCACATGAATAGATGTATAGAAGACCGTAGAAACATTTATAAGCTTTAAAACTAAAAAAACTGGTTAAAAGTGACAGTATGGGAGGGAGGGAGGACTCCAGGCCTTGAGCTGCCACTTGAGTTGTCAAAATGATGGTGGTGACATGCACCAAAACATTTTTCCCAACCACAGCAATTACTCCCAGCATGTCAAAAACACGTAGCAGATGAACCTCCCAGGAGAATGCAGCTGACCAGATTTAAGGTGCTGACCTCCACGGGGCAGGAGCTGATGAGGGCAGAAGGGACAAGACTGCACAGCAGCATAGGGGATGAAAAAGTTCTTCATGGACACACGACATCCCCATTTCAAATTTTGTGTTTAAGACGTCAACATTTCTGTCATAACAAAAACTTTATTCCCTCTTCCCTCCCCCTTACGTGAAGTCCAAGGTTCTTAATGGTTACTCCATTATAGTTAGATTCCAGAATTACTATAATCCTTCACTGGACTTCTTCCCAGATCATCTGAAACAGCTCTTCAGGTTCATAAAGTTATCATTTTGTTAATGCAGAGTTCACAGTGTTCATTTTTAAGTCCTGGTAATCCAAAATGCTGTCAAGTACATAATGGTTACTTCATATCCTAGATTTACTTTTTATATTCCCATTTGATGATAAAAAGACAAACAAAAATAACTTTAGGCATACATATCAAAATATTCCCTCCTCTGCTTTTGTTCTGGGGGTAAGCAGGAAAAAAAAGAAGAGTATTGAAAACAAGATTTTTTTTCCACTCTTACTGGAAACAGATGGATAGCAATTTCTCACATATTTAAGATAACACCTACATGCAAATCCTCTTTCTCTAAAAACAATAAAGAACATTTTTGCTGGAATTTGCCAATGTTTCCTAAACTAGTGGGAAAACAACTGTTTTTCTACGAGAAGCATTTGTCAGCCACATAGGCAGAGAAGTATTTAATCTTTCTGCAGTTCTCTTCACTGGCAAATCTCAGTAATATTAATTCACTTTTGAGGATACACTCTAATGATATTTTTTCCTCTTGTCATCAGTTGGGCTCTGAATTTTTTTTTAGTGAATGCAACATAATTCATGCATAGTCACTACTGAACCCAGCAAATTCATAATTAGAGAAAATTTTGCACCTGCTGTTATGGGTAAATGCTATTCACTTTAATTTGATACCTTGATTATTCACTGGAAACTTCAGGAAACTCCAATTATCTTGCATATTTCCTGAAAAGAACACAGCAGTTGCAACTGGATAAATTTTAAGAAAAACAAACAAAAAACCAACGAAACAACATTTTTTGTAACTTTCTAGTAATGAAGACCCCAACCCAGCAATATGCCCATATTGGGTACGTATGTACACCTGCTACATTGGTGAACATCATCCCCAAGATGATGATAATTTTTTATATGTTCAAAAGTAAACATGATGGTTAAATTTACTCATATTTTTAAGTTAACCTGTTTGCTAAAGCTGGAAATATTATGGATATTTTTATGCAAGAATTGATCCTGCTGGATTCTATGAGTGCCTGTCTGCCTCTCATATCAATCCAACTACGTAGAACTTTCCCAGCTACCACATGATGTTTCTTTGTTTCATATTCCAGTAGGTCCTTTTTGCTGAAAGAAGGAATATATTGCATACAGAAAATTGAGCACAGACATGCTGGTTACATGTATATTCATAACTGTATTCATATTCCTGGTCCATATCCTACCACACTCACAGGAATCAGACATATTTGACCATTTAAACATGTTTTTGTTCTCTCTACCTATCTCCCAATAGACTTCCCATATTTTGTTTTAGAAGCCAAAGAAGCAGTAGTACTTCCAAAAAGAAGGAGGAGAAAACGAATCCTGACTGTATGGACAGAGCAAAATTGAAAAAAATTGAAAACCCCAACAGTCAGAGGGCTAACGAGATTTCTGCATTGGTACTACTAAACAGAACAGAGTGTATTTGGCAAATGGTGATGGGCCTGCTTATTTTCTAGGAAAAGCTGAAAACGACCAGAGACTGTTCCCAAAAATGGGCTGGCATGTGGAGGGTTTTCGACTCAATCCTGGATCAGCCATGAAACTGTCTTGCAGTATAACACATGACTCTCAAGACATTTTCAATTCTGCCTCACCCTCCAGCATTCAAAAGACTAAACACACACCTCCAGGCCACTGCTAGCTGATGACTGCATCTGTCATCAATAATCAGGCCCTGTGTTGTTTTCAGTGTTTTTAACATCAGCAAAATTGGTGTTTCCTGCCTTATCAAAGCTTTTTATCTTTTTCTCTAGAAAGAAACAATATTGCATGATATTATTAAAGAGAATCATCCTTCCCTGTCCCACCTGACATTTAAAAAAAAAAGTTCAAAGCATTGCTGCCCTTGCTTGGTCCTGAAGCAAGGTTTTCCTGACTCAGCTTCTATCCTTAATACGCAGTCTAATGGCTCTCTAGATGAGTGGCATTACAGCTATAAACTGAGTTCACTATTAGAATATTCATGGAAAATGCTATTATTTTAGAGTTACAGAGATATAATGGGAATTAGACAATAAGGAACTGCACATTCAAGAATTTCTTCCAATACTAAAGGGGTCAACTTAAGTAGATACAGAACTATCACCACACATGAGCACTGAATGAGCTTTTTCATAAATTTTCAGTTCTGGGATCTCCAAATTAGGATGATTATATAGTCCTTGAATAGATACTGATGTCATTGTCAATGAGGGACATTGCTCAGGACCACTGCCTCCCAGTAAACTAGTACCAAGAACTTAACCTAGGCCACAGATTTCACCTCATGTGTTATTCTCAGCACAAGGCAACCCTTTCTGGGACAATACAGTCACGCAAAAATGGGCTGAATTTGCCCTACACAGCTGCCTATGTCTTGCAGGCCGCTAACAAAGCCCTCATATCCTCCAAGATATACCCTGAGCACATTACAGAGCTACAGAGGACTTTATGTTGAGCGTGTTAACAAAAGAGGACATTTTCCCCTGCGGGGTTCTCGCAGCCAGGCTGAAATCAGGTTGGCCCCGCAAGCCAGGCCCCCTCAGCTGCTCATGGCATCTCCATCACCCCTTGTACAAACCTCACCTCCTGCCAGCTGCAAAGGACAGCACAAGACTTACTCTGTAACATATATTCAAGAGCTAAGGCTAGGTCAAGAGTCACAGATTAGCCATCCCCACAACTGTACTAAAATCTTTGAAGATAATTTTTTCTACAAGACAGTTGTTTCCTCAAGAAGAAAATTCACAGGTTCTACAGTCACAGTTTTCAGTCAGTCATGATATATAACTGTGCTTAAAATTTTAATTTTTTTCTGTCCAGAGCAGCCTTTGAGATCTTAAAATAACGTAGTTAAAACTTGATGAAACAAGGAATATAAATCTAAAGTAGCAGGTTGTGCTTGCATGCTGGCTCAGCATTATGAATCCAAGTGTCACATAGGAAATAATTTGCATTCTTGGATATTTTGTTTCGATGGGTGACTACAGTGAACACAAACTCACCTAATACAAAAGAAAACACTGGAAATCATGAAACTTGCTCTTTAAGCTTCTTATCTATTTTAAAGTGTTTTCTGCTGATGCAAGGATTGACAATACGTATTAAAACCCAGTTTTAGCATACACCAAAAAAGCTATGAATGTCACATCTTAAATTGTATCATGATGCTAGAATTTAAGCTCACTTTATTTCTCATCTGAACTATAAAAGATTAGACAGGATTAAGGAACTCCCCAGGACATAGAGAAATCACCATCTTTGTTGCTGTAAAATAGCCATGGATATGTCCTTGGGAGAAATATCTCCATCCATTTTCAATCATGTAAACATGTTCAAACCTATGGGAGAAAGATGAGCTGCTTCTCCCACTTCATCTGTTGTACAGAAAGATGCTGCTTTGTCTTTAGAGCTCTGCTGATGCTGCTTTTAGCAAGCCAGTGCTTCATTGTTATTACTGCCTTTTCATTTGCCTCTAGGGGCTGAAAGGATGGTGCAGATGGTAAACAAACATGCTTTATGGTCTTGGAGCTTAGACTGAGAAATTCAGATTTGCTTTTCATTCCTAGAATGCAGCTAAGCACAGAAATTACTCAAAATTTTTATCAAGCTGCTTCTCAGTCCTGTGCAACTACTCTGTGATTGTACTCCCTAGCAGAGATGCCTTCCCTCAGTCTCCCAAAGTGACTGACAAGTATAAAAAATTATTTTTGTACAAGAGTATTTCATCTTGCTTAAATGGTATTGACACAAGCCACTGCTCTAATAAATATAATTTTTGAAACCTGAAGCCTTAGATCATATACATATAACATTATTCACATAAGTTGCATGATCCTGATTTTGCATATACCAGTCCAGTTTACAACTTGAATAAAGACAAAGCAGACATCAGCTTCCATCGTAGTATGCTGTAGCTAGCTGTTCTCAGTTCTGGAAGCCTAGATCACCCTCAAAGGCAAATAGTTTGAATTCTACCAACAAATATATCCCTATCTGACCAACAGAGATCCAAGCATCAGTGTGTGCTCAGACACATCATTTGAGAACATGCTTTCCTAAGGATCCTGCAAGATAGAAAACAAGGCATTAAAATTTGGTTCTGTGGTGGCAGTGAAGCAGCAAACTAAAACATTTACAATCCTTCAGTTTTACAAATAGATTTACTCAGCCAGCACATAACCCACCACATCTGCAAATATGCAGCTCTGAACGGAGCCCCACCATAACTCCAAGACAGGGAGGTGGAACAGCAAGTGCCAGACATGGTGCAACAGCAGCTCCTCCAGCCAGGTATCCCACACTTGCAGCTCACCCACAAACATCAGGATCTGGCAGCTTCTATCTAGTCAGATGTGCACATCCCACTGCCTTAATCTCTTTACACATTATATATATATAAAAAAATATATAAATACACACACTGTGTACGTAGCTTACACTACGGATTGGGCGAGACTATTTGCAAGTGTAGGTAGTGAGAGCACAAGGTGGAACAGCTTGAAATTGAAAAAAAGTTTAGATTCAATATTAGGAAAAAATTCTTTACTCTGAGGTTGGTGAGGCCCTGGCACAGGTTGCCCAGAGAAGCTGTGGCTGCTTCATCCCTGGAACTGCTCAAAGGCCAGGCTGGAGAGGGCTTTGAGCAAGCCAGTCTACTGGAAGGTGTCCCCATCATGACAGTAGGTTGCAACAAGGTGATCTTCAAGATCTCTTCCAAACCAAACCATTCTATGATTCTATCATATACTTTTTTTGTGTATATAAACAAAACACACACATCCTCACACTACACTTATCACATTCCCAACCCCTAGACCCAGTTCACCTCATGAGGGTGACTTTTTCCTCTGTGTTTCCTGTCAAATTGAAACCTCAAAGTTTCAGCTCTCAACACCTCCACTGTCTCTTTGGGAAGTGGGGAAGGAGCAGTTTGCCCTCAGAATTCCCCAGTTACTTGCACACAACTTCAGTGCTGTCACCCAGTCCCACCACACAAATAATAAGGCTACACCAAGTGCCACTTCACTCCCTGTACAACCGGCAGCTCAGCTTTCCTCTATACAGAACAGTAAGGCTGGAATTCACGTCCTGTGTGATGTACATGGTTGGCGATACTGTGGAAACAGAAAGGAATTTGAGGAGGGCAGAGATCTGCACAGTTTGGTTTAGGTATCATTAGAATCCCATTAAAAGTCAGTGAACAAAAAGTAGATTAGCTGAAAGCATTATTAAGACTGCATTACTGCATTACCTTTAGTCTAAACTAAATAAAAATGTTTTGGGGCACATGAAGGCTTTTATTTAAGTATTCCTTACCCACACACAGACATACACTAAACAGAAAAACAAAAATAGACATTTTTCCTTTGTAGCACCACACTAACAAAATGAAAAAGGAGCATTTCACAAGCATAATTACATCTTCTGAAAACCACCTCCTATAGCCTTATAAAAAACCCACAGCAGCCATATAAATTTATTTGTCACTCAGGAAACAGTTTACTCAGTGTCTGGCTTTCTCCCCATCCTCTCCTTAAAGTTACTTTCTTTAAGGACAATTTGTTCATAATACAATTATTTCTTGCTCACCATTACTTCCCAGGCAAATCTAATCAGATATTCATTTTCACCAGGTAAATTTCTGAACGTGTACCTTTTTTATATTCTAAGAGTTATGTGAAACAGTACAAGAAGCAGCCACCTGAAATGAGTTTCTGTATAATACATGGGACTGATGTCCATCAAGACTCTTGAGCCATTGACCACCACCCTGTGGATGCCACCATCCAACTACTTTCTTAACCATGATCTTATCTTCTCATCAAATCCATCTTGCCCCAATTTAGAGAGGAGGATGTTGTGGGGGGACTGTGCCAAAAGCTTTACAGAAGGCCAGTAAATTACACCTTCCCTTGTCCACTGACGTAGTCACTCCATCATAGAAGGCCACTGGGTTAGCTATTCCCACAGAAGAATTAGCAGCAATGGTTTTAGGTACAGCTCACCTTTAATACTAATCTCATGTGCTAAATAAGGACAAATGTAACTTGCAAAAGGTTATCTTAATAACAAAAGATCATTTCATGGTTGATCATGATACCAGCACAAGAAAATCTGTAATAGCAGTATGAGGGCACTGCTCAGAGGTTCAGTGAGTAGAGGGAATAACTAATGAAAAAGGTGGGGGAAAAATATCACAGAAAAAAGACCACAATCAGGGATACCTTATGGAATGAAAGAATAAAGGCTCAGGAAGGGGTATGTTTAAAGTAAATTTAAAAGTGTTTGAAACTTTTTTTTTATCTTGCTCAAGTCCCATTTTTTTAATGAGACACCACAGATTAAAAGTGGACAGAAAAAAATTTGAATGAACAATCGGGAGTGCTTGAAAACTGGGAACACTTGAGGGGGTTTAGGGAAAAGCATTTAAGAGAAATCTTGGCTACAAAGGTTGAAAATAGCTTTCACATTTAATATCACTGTTGAAGAGCTATAATTTAAGCTGGATCTTTCATACAAAACCCACGCAAACAAAAAGGCAATGTTTATCTAATAGCTAAAATATATACATCTCCCTAGAAATACAAAGACAATATTTACTTTGGCTCATTTAATGTGATAAGGAAGCACCATAATTACTTGTAGCAATCACAGAAGAGATATTGCAATTTCAAATTACAGTGAAATAATATGTACTTATTTATAAATTCAGCTTCAAAAGTTGTCCCACTTATTTCCTCTATGAAAAATATAGTTTAGATATTGTATGTGCACATATTTTTTGACAGGTATTTCATTTGAAGTGTGCCTTGCCTTCATTAGAATACGGCAGAGGCATGAAGTGCATAATCTACAATTCTTATAAGGCAAAGGGCACCTCAAAAAGAGATATTTCAATAGGAAATTGAGCTAGAAGAAAATGTGTCAGTTCAATTCACCAAATTGAAGATATTTCATTTTAACCTACTTATCTCAATGCTCCATGAGAAAGA
The DNA here is from genome assembly GCA_013400235.1 of Oriolus oriolus. Taxonomy (NCBI): domain Eukaryota; kingdom Metazoa; phylum Chordata; class Aves; order Passeriformes; family Corvidae; genus Oriolus; species Oriolus oriolus. The sequence continues at coordinate 2,095,477 of VXBT01011472.1, forward strand.
TTTAAGAATGGATACAACAATAAACCCACCAGTAAAAAAATTAGATTCTAAGATGCTAAGCATTCAAAACCAGCTCTCATGGTATTATTTATCAGCAATTTTAAAAGACCTGCACTCTTTGAAATTGTTCCCTACTATCACTAAATCATGACATCTTAAAGAAAACTTATCCTCAGGCTTCAAGATCTTGGAGATACTTGATATCAGAGTTGGAAGCTTTACCAGTAAACCCAGCAGTAATATCCAGTCATGATATCCAGCATTTTTCATGGTATAACTTCCAAACTCTCTTTAGGCAGTGTATTGAGAAACTTATTTACTATACAAGCTACTTCAACATTCTGCATTTGTGTCATACTCAAATCAGATATCATTCCCATTCCCAACACTGCAGAATGCAACTTAACCCTACATAATCTAGCAAATGCATTCAAAGCCTCTAATAACTATGGTCAGTGACTGTAAACACCACACTGCTCCTCTCCAGCTGACCAGCACATACAGGCCTCTGTTGGGAAGCAAGGGATTTTCTTGCTTGGCAGTACGTACAATTATATCAGAGAAAATATCCCAACATTGCCTGGAGATAGTTTGGAAGGTATGAAACCCAGGGAAGACTTAAAAAAAAATACGAGTTTCTCAATTCCAAGCCTTAAATTTTTGGCTTGTTTTTGGTAAATAAGTAAAAATTACAGAAGTTATGGAAACAAAATTTTACACTGTGTGACACAAGGTGGAAAGAGGTTCTCAGAAGCTCCTTGGAAAAAGCATATTAAATAGGGATTAAAAGATAAGAGATTTAAAAATGAGAGAGCCTGGAACAAAAATACAGAACATCACAACTGTAATACTAACTCTGCCAGTATTATCATGTTGTCTTTGTAAAGTCTTTTAACCCCCACTTGGAGAAGCATCTCTACGCTCTGTAGGTTCTCTTGCTGACTCCCAATTGAAGTTTTAAATAGTGTCTGAATTTGTGTGAAGCCCACACAATGCATTCAGTATGTTGTTACACTGTCCTCGAGTTCACAGCAATGTTATTTTGTGCATGTCTTGACTGTTGAAAGAATGTGAGGGGAAAAAAAGCAGTCCCAGAAGACTGAGATTTTAAACGCGTGTTTAACACCACAAGATGCACATTATAAAAAACATCCCATAAGGATCAGCTCTATTGAAATTCTAGTCACAGCTCACATTAAGCCAGCTTATTCTTTTCTATGTAATAAATAAATTACTTGAACTCAGGAACTGTTTGTAAATTTAAATACTATTCCTTTGCAGAAGCTTTTTTATTGTTACTACAAACATTGGCCTTGACAAAGACTAACTCGCAGAGTTTGGTAGTTTTTTCTTCTTTCCACTGGGAACAACAGAGAGCTAAGGGAAAAGGAGAGACAGCTGTTAGAGAAGTCTGCAATTGTGTCACTCCAGAACTTGTTTTTTACTTTATTCTCCAAGTTCTGTCTTCTATAATATAACATTAATTATATGGCTGTATGATCATGATAATCGGCATTTCATTCCAAGAGAGCAGCCATGGAACCCACTGAAGACACCTGTACAGTCTGTGGGTTGCTTATGAAAACTAGACTTTACTCACCAGTGCTGCCAGGTTATTGAAAATAGGTACAGATTCAACAAAAAAAAAACATTCATTCTTCTCACAGAAGAAGAAATAGTGAACTTATCAAGTGTCATGAATTATGGAGTAGATTTAGTGCCTTCTACAGCTTATACAATGATTGTGATACCACCTTTGCACAGATTTGTAAGGGTCTTTCAAGACCAGTGGAGAGCCATGACACAAACATCCATTTATGCAAAGTCTGGTAGATAAACTTTCACCTCCCTAAGCTGAACAGGTTAATACAGTGCATCACCCATTCTGCACATCATCTCAATTCATTCAAAAATCAAAAGCTGAAGGACAGATGCAAAAAACTCCTGCATAATTCATAAGTCTGGAAACATAAGTATACATTGCCCATCCCTCCACGAAGAACAGATTTCATCACAACAATTCTGTAACATATAGTAAGAAATATGAAGCACTGAGCTACCTTTTATAAGCTATATCTTATTTATGAAAATGTAGATTCATATTTTATCACCTGAAAGAAAACTACAGCTCAAAAAGGTGACAGAAAAGAGAACAAGTCTAGGAATAAAAGAATCACCTGCCAAAGGTGCTACTGTGGTTCATCAACACAGAAAAAATTAGTAAATTATCTTCAGTAAAAACAACCTCTACAACTTCAGCTCACTACAAATGAAATATAACATACCAAGAGAGTCAGAGGGAAAATCCTATAGACTTTGAGAATCTTATATTATCCATAGTATTCTCTGAAGAGAATGCTGTAGTCTGTAACACTTTATCATGTAAGATAGCATTTAGCAATAATGCCAGCTAACAGAAAACAGTATAAAAACACTGAAGCACACAAAACTTCAAACTACTTATTTCTCTTAACAGCTTTTATAGATTTTCACACCTATGCTTCACCAGAGACATACAACAGATACATGAAAGAGTATAAAGTGAAAAATAGAACACATTAGGACATACTGGTATATTTTGCATTTAGTTGTGGGGGAGGGTATGCTTGCTTTTTTAAGATTCGACAATGGCACAACAACGATAAAATTTATATACAGCATCTTTATTCAAAAATACTCACAACTGCTATTGCAGTAACACAATGCAAATACGCTGGCTGGCAGTAGGAGACAAGGTTTCCCCAAATCCGCACTTTCCCCATACCTCATTCAAACGTATGCTCTGAGTTCCACAGGCAAAGTTCTTTTGAAAAGTGTATTTAAAGTTCCTTGTGAAATACAGTCGTATTATGAAATCCTTCTTGTTCACAAGATATAGGACACTGTGTCCGCTGAAACAGTCAGAATTATAGCCCACAATTCCAGTCTGTTTGTAGTACAGACTTTCTGGCACATTCAATTTTTGTTTTAATTATTTTATTCTGGGGAATAGAATTCTCAGATTTATTACTAAGGTGGACTCCAAAGGCAATATTATTATAGGTCTAACAGGTGAATAAACCAATACGTTTCTTCAATCCATAAAGCAACTAACTGCTCCTGGAGAAAATAGATCTGAAAGGCTGAAGCAGAAGATTTCAGAGCCTCATTCCAAAAGTAAAGAGTAATAATGCAGAAAGAAAAATAACTACTAATAAATGTCTGCCATGGTTCTAGAACATAACACTTCCTGAATTAAGTGAGATTATGTTGTAGTCTTGAACAATCCATTTTTGTACTCTCATATTCAGCTTTTTTTTAAACATTAAACATTGCATTTTTTTTCCACCAGAGACATAGGGGTACCACCTTATATGGCAGATCAAAAGGGTTAAATTGCTCTAAATTATAAGCAACAGCAAATATTCTTTGCTCAAATAATTAAATATATTCAGTAAAAAAAAGAGAGGAAGGATAATAAACTGGTAACATTTATGTGGTTTTATCACACCCATGTATGATTTAGTGCAAATAAAGAAAGGTATCATCAGAAAACAAAGCAGCATGAAACCAATGTTTCATATGTTACAACTTCTCAACATTTTATACAAATTCAGAATATACTCTCAGAATCCCAAAAGAGGTAGATATAATATAATTCTACATATGAGTAAAATGGAGCTACTTCTGAATTGAAATACAGCAGCAATTCAGCAGCACACATCAGTTTTTATGACAGGACATTAAAGATTACTGTTATTCATTTCAAATTGCTGTAGATAATTACAGAACTTAATTGCAGAGCTGGAAATACTCCAGACATGAAAGGTGCTAATACCTTCCATCTTACAAAAATTTCTGTGCTCTCTAATGATTGTAAGTATTATCCACAAGGTTTTCATACCATACCTCCCAGCACTATGATAAGGCACAGATTTATAGCCCATTGGAAGAAAAGAACAAGGCACCTTATGACAATATCATTACCAACTGTGAGGAGAATTTACTGAAAGGTATTCCACCTAAGCAGATGGACCACCTAAATGCTTGTGTGGATAACAGCAGTCCAGAGTACATGGCTGGGTTACAGTGTCTTTCTTCATAAGTAAATATATCTTTTAATTGACCATAAAAAATGCCATCAACATCATGAAATTATAATGCAGGTTCTCTCGTTTGCTTGTGGTTTGGTTTTTTTCAAACTGAATTAATCCCACAGATTTCCAAATCATTCAACATATTCAGAGAATATCACTAAAATACAATACTGAACAGTATCAAAAGAATAGATTATTCTAATTATTGTAAAATATTAATCAAAAAATAAGATTATACCTCAGCTTTTCTACTGCAGTCCTGCCTTCATGATCCCAGTAAAGCTTCTCAGTCTGTGCTGGAAATAGTCTTTACACACCCTGTCATGAAGGAAAACCATGCATGTCTATTTAGTCTTTTGGAAAAAAAAAACAAAAAACAACCCTATTATAAGTACTAAAAGTTGTGATTCTTCCAATGACTCCTACAGATTTTTATCAAAAGTCTGAACAATGTCATCCAAATAGCATTGTGCTGGTATGTTACACTAACACAGCCTCTCTCTGGTCATGCTTTTGTGGTCTATAAGAGAAGTAAATCACTACAGAGATATTCTGATGGTAAATAAAATAAATATATAAACAACCCCCCCCAACACACAAAACCTGCCTAAAGAAACAACACACTGAAACCAAAAAATGACAAGAAAACACTTCTGAATTTCATATTATTTTTTAATTTAAGTCAGCTGTTTCATGAATTTAACTTAGTACTTATGGGTAGCCAAGTAGCCAGGAGATATGCCAAATTTAAGCAAAAACGTTTGACTACCTCAAACAAAAAAAAAAAAAAACACAAAACAAAACACCCCACACATGCACAAAAAAAACCCCCAAACCAACAAAAAAAACAAACCCAGAAAACTTTAAACCAAACATGTTTGCGGCAGAACAATGTATACAGCATACACACAAAAAAAAAAAATTGCAAGCAGTGATAGGTTACAAACTCAAGCCTCTAAATTAGTAAACAACTGAGTTAATTAATATCCCACCTCATTCAGTGGAGAGAATGGCAGTTTTGTAACAAGCAGATCTTCAATATTTTGGTTCATTGACACTAAACCCGAATGACTCCTACTTCTTTTATCGCACACTGTTTAAAACAGTACCCTGGCAGAAGTTAATTTTTCCATTTAATTTTTCTTTAGCATTGATCAGTATTCTGTCTTACAATTCCATAAGTGTGGATTAGTACTGAATTCTCAGAATTTTCCCATGAGGCATGGGTTGGAATTTAATATGAGACTATTCTTTGATCTCTCATCCCATTCATTATAACTTTTCAGGTAAGGCTTCAAAGACAAAGCCCTTTCTAACTACCCAGCCCTGATTCACCACCAAAGGAGGTGTCCTGTGAGTGTGGCACAGGTCTCGGTGAAGGAAGAGTGGGATTGTGGAATTAGAGCAGTCCCCAGTGCAGCATCACTCCAGCACCCAGCTGGGCTGCCATCAAGGATGGAATTCTGAAACCAAAGAGCAGCACTAGCAAACCTTCACAGCAAGAGCCACAATACACCTCAGAGGATTTCAGAGACTTGACTTGCATTATTTTTCTGCTACCAACCATACCAAAACTCTTATTTATCCCCCAGTTCTCCCCACCTTTTTCCTTGTGGTCATAATTACAGGTTTCTCTCTTTAGCCTTCCCTATTCTCAGTATCCGGTCCCAACAGGCAGGACTGAGAACACCAGCTGCAGACTGCTCCAAAAAAAGGAGTTGTCTATCTGGCCAACAGAAGTGGAATCATCTTGAACAGGTAGAATGTTTTTGGTTTTTTTTTTAATTCAAGAAATAAAACATACAGTCAAATCTCACATACATTTCTATGTGCCAATTAAACTCATTGAACAGTAAATGGTGAGCTCCAAAAAACCAAAGTAGAGAAAACCAGGTCTGGTATTGAGTCTGCCACTCTTTTATGTTGAGGTAAATGGTCAATATCTTAACTTTACTGACATCAGTAGAAAAGCTCCTATTGACTCTTGCAGAACATGGATTTTACCCAATGAGTCAAATAGTGCATTAAGTCTCATTTGTCTTGAAGAACTTCACTGAAAGGATTATCAAAAACAATTAAAGCAGCCTGGCAACAGGCACGTTAAAGATCAAGTGTAGATGTAGCTGACATGTCTGCAAAGCTAGATAAAGCCTAGTATTGTAGGAACCAAAAATCAGCACTATTGAGCAAGAGTATCGCAGACATATGAGAATAATTTGAGTATCAATACTTTCAGGGGAGAAACAGTGGGAAAATACTGAAATGCCTGAGAAACAGCTTTGTGAATCCCCACATACAACATCAAAAAAAAGATAAAAATGGCTTTTAGTGCACACAGACAAGATCAGTTATGGTAAGAAACCAGAAATTAAGGTATGACAATCTTCAACATCTGAATACTGCTCTGGATAATATTTCAGGAAACTAATCCATGTTATGCTCTTTAACATAGAAAACACTGAGTTCTCAGAAACTGAAACATATCCAAATCCTAATTTTTTTTTTTTAAATACAATCTGTCAGTTGTTTATATCAATGTATACACTCTTGTCATTGTTCCTCAAAGTATGACTAGCTGGGTGCTGGCACAAAAATGAGATAATAAACCAACCAAAATTAAGGCTTGCAATTCATTCAAAATAATGTACCCTACAACTTTCTTAGGCTTGTCCCCTGAAAAAATTAAAGTTGGTCAATTTACGTTTGGGTGGTTTGTTCTGCTGGGTTTTTTGGCTTTTCAAAATAGATTATCCACCACTATCATTCTGAAAACTGTATCATTAGTTCTTCCCTATTAAAAAAATTTTTAGGTATAGTGCATACACTACTGTGAGATTTTGTGAAGAATCAAAACATTAATTGCCTCAGTGGAATGTAGTTGCTTCCTAAAGTACTCCTATTTCTATTTCTCTATGAGTACGCTCAAATGAAGACATTATACTGCAGTTGGATAAGGAAAAGTTGCAACTATATCATTTACCTACAGCAATTTATTTAAGGTTTCATCACCATGCTGCTTTGAAGATGAAAATGAAGGAGTTTACGTTTAATGAAGACCATCTGAAGTGTCTCCACTGCAGCTGCAGGCTCTGTAGAATCTGTCATGCAGGAGGCAATATGCTGCATTGTAATGCAGATTTTCTTAAGAGTGCATCTGTAGCAACAAGATCATTTCCCATGGTCTTCACTGTATTTCTTCTATTATTCATAGAACACAATGTAAATGAAGCTATAAATTTTAACACATACTAAATGTAGAAAGAAGATAATGGCAATTGTGAATTATGAATGAATCACTGTTATTGTGATTCCTCAAGGATTCTGATGTAGATGATTACATGCATGCAAAGACACTGCAGCTAAACTTCTTTATACTGATATTGAAAAATTATTCTAAGAATATTATCATTAATATACAGAATTCATAGGTTTGTTTTTCATGACAATGCCAAATACAACTAACCATCAAAGGCAATTATATATCAGTGCTACCTAGGGGCAGGCAAACATACTTGTATTTGGAATTACTGAATTGGGGAGAGAAAGATAATAGCTTGCAAAAATGTGTTTCCCCGCTACCCACATGTGTTCTTTCACATTTAAATAAGCCACAGGCAAACTTTGTGGAGTATTCTGTAGTGAGCACATTCAAATGCCAAGTAATAAGCAGTGAGATACAGGCTTTTCTTTTTTTGTAGGGTGGCTGAAAATGAAATAATTTCTTTAAATGAAAGAAGTATTCTTCTATGAATTGCAGAATTCAAAAAACTCTACAAGTATGAACCTGTCTTTGCCATTTTTATCATGATAGCAAGAGGCAGATTATTACTCTCTTACCCATTAAGAATAATTCTCTTAGTGATACAATCAAAGTCAGGAACTGCTCTTGTTTGATAGTGTTTATAAATTAGTAAAATTATTCACTAAAAATGCTCTAGCTATAATTAACATCAGCAAAATACTTACTAAATCCCACAAGATATAAAGAGCAGCAAATGTATGTTAAAATTAATTGGATAGAGAAATTCTCACCCACTGTGAAACCTCTGGAAGTTTTTTCATTTCTCACAACCACCTTTGGTCTGTTTGTAGCTACAGGGTAATCAAGTGGCTCTGTCACCCTGTTAAGCAGGCTTGTTGACTTAAATGTTCATCCAGGAAAAGGATGAGCAAGACACTACCAATATGCATCTCAGATGTTCCTGAGTTCATCATTTGGGCATCATAGGCAGGGCCCCCGAGTCCTTGGCCGTTTTTTCCACATTAGAATCTCCAGCAAAAAAGTCAACTTTGAAGCAGTGAAAGTGAGGGATAATAATGGAATTTGCACATCCTCTTTATATTCAGTGCAGCCACTTTAAGTCGGCACCAAGGCATATTGTGTCAGCATGAAAAAAAAAGACTTTGACATATCCTTCTCTCCAGTGGAAAAAAATAAGATATGAAATAATGAGGGTTCTTAATCCAAGTTCGTTTCAAATAACAGAAAAAAGAATCCACCATAAAAACAGAATAAACAACGAATGGCACTCAATTATTTCTAACCAATGGACAAGACAGAAAAACTTGACAATGAGCCAGAGAAAGTCTCAGGATGTATTTTTGGCACATTCTGTATTTCCATACAGGACAGCATCAACCTACCACAATTGGGACTTTGAGGGTGCAAGCAGATTTTTACAATTTCTGTGATTTCTAACCTGTGTTATTCATTCACTAGAACACCATGCTACTCACATGTTTATGTTCCTGTAGCAATTTTTTTTCCACCAGCACAGATGAACTTATTTTTATTCACTCCTATTCTGATGATGTTCACTAGCTCAATAAATTAAAAACAAAAAAACCTATATTAACACACAATATCGCAAGTTATTATGAAAGTCTGAAAAATATTGAAAAAAAAGAAGAATCTCAGGATGATTTGTTATTGGATTCCTGTTGTGGCATGAATGACTACAGAAAAAAAGTAGCTTATGTTTGTTAGTGTACCATTAAGTACCATTAAGCTGAAAAATAGAAGTGATTAAATAGATTTAAGAGCCTTATATATAACAATATAGAACCACTAGTTACCACACTGCAGCAGGATCTCACTCAAACATATCATAAAATTCACTCAGCCAGATGCAATATGTGGAGTCCACAGGCTTTCACTATAATAGATTTTCTGGAACAAAGCTCAAAACCCAAAGCAACTAAAAAAACCCCAATGACAAAACAAAACAACCCAACACACAGAGTTTAAGAGGCATCAGCCCTAAAACTGCCCTCTTCCCCTTGGCACACATAGTTTGTAAACATGTGAGCCTACAGATGTAGATTCATTCAGAACAATCCACAGCGTTCATGACATGCTTTAAATTGCTATGCAGAAACGGCACAGTTAAGCGCCAACACAATGGCAATTTATATATTATTTTCATTTCACAGGTGGAAAAACTGAGCAGTAAGTGAAGCTACTGATTCAAGGTATCCTTTGGAGGGACAAACTGTGAGGTCAAACATTGAGGGCTAATTGTCTGGGTACCAGGACAGAAGAATACACACAGAGAATTAAAAGTTGACACCATTAAATGTAATAGTGGGGCCATACAGCCAAATCCTCCTCAAAGGATTCACAAGTCTGCTCAATCCTGGGGGCATCCACCCAATTCTGTCAACCATTTAAAGCACCTGGCTGCTGCTGTTGGCACACCTGCACCTTCTCCAGACCTCAGCTGCACTCACCCCCTCCCTACTCTAACAGGGCTTCTGAAGGCTGCAGGTGCCACCTCACCTGGCACGGCTCAGACACAGCCCTGAGCACACAGAGGGTGGCACTGCCAGCAGCAGCAGGCTCAGACTGCAGGCTTCTCTTCATGAGCTTCACCCTGCACTGCAAGTCCTCACCTAATAAATGTGGCCAGCTCTAAACCCCTTCTGCATGAGATTCCAACAATCTGTACAATTTGAAAAATTAGTACACCACAGAAACTTCAATGATGGCTTCCAAGCATCTTGAATAGCATTTAATCGATCAGAGAGGAACTTCTTAGATAGTAAAATAAGAGAATTCTACATGATTTCCTCCCCATGACATTCATTACAGTTATAGAGGAAATGACTACATAGAGCAGGGATTACGTATCGCTGTACAAACGTGTTCTTTGATCTGGTGTACATGTACGCACATTAACTTTCACAAGAAACATTTAAACAAAATGTTTGTTTACTTGCAAGGGCTCTTCTGGAGTTAAATTGGGATGAATAGGCAATTAAAGTTCAGAAACATCAGATGTAATAAAAAACATTTCCAACTAGTTCTGTTCACGATTAAGTTACTCACCATATGAAGCTTTATATGTTAAACAGTTTACTGTTGTGCAGAATAAAGAAAAACACATTCTCTCTTTAAAAGAGGCACTGGACTTCTTGTGTCTGTCAAACAGAGGTTTTGTTAATTCACACTTCTCAAGCTGACTGTCCTAAAATAAAACAGCTGTTTTTGGTTTCCATTCTCTTAGGATTCAGAGAAATGTTTTACTTAATTTGAAAAAAAACCTGATATATTTATGAAATCAACTACTAATGTTATTTTTAAAAATATTAGAATCCTAGTACCAAACAGCGAGCATAGTTTTGATTCTGGTGTGACACTCAGCTCAACCAGACAGACCAAATCCAGACACTGTTCAGGCTCTGGCAAAACTCTCGTTTTCTCCCAATTTTGTTACTCATGCAGTTGCTCTGTGCACCTGATCTATAGCAAGCTTCAACACATAAACCAGGTTTCAATTTAAGATTCACAGGAGGCCAGAAGTGTCTGCAGATTTAAAACAAACCACCCACAAGCCAATGCTCAGACTAGTACTTGACAGGGTACACAGAAACATCTGAAATCTAATCTCTGAAAGACTTTAATATAACCTTCTGTTTCTTTAAGCACATCAAGTAACATTCACTCAGACAGATAACGTGCATAGGACTTTTTTTTAAAGAAATTACATCAGCAATATGTGTAAGTCTAATAATATTTACTATCACTCTTTCACAAGTTTTTCATGTAAGCTCCAATTTATGAAGATAAAGTTTCATAGAACTACACTGGGGGTATTTGAATCTGAAATGCCACTGCCAAAAACTTTCCCTGATAACATCAAGATTGATGATGTTTGCACAACAATTGTGTCAAAGTCAGACAAATTAAATGCCAAAAAATTAAATGCAAAAACCACACGTCTTCCATCCATTAAATAGTCAAAAGGACATTACATCAAGTTCTGAATGTCCAGTAATGTTAATTTTTGGGTTGTAGTATCTATAAGAGCTCAGCTTAGAAAGAAGTCTGAAGTTACTATTTGATTATTCCATAGTTCAGAATGTTTGAATACCTCTCCTGAGGAAATTCATGGTGAAGATAATGTTCTCCAGAGGTCCTCGTATTGGGCGTCTCCAATGGCTTTTGAGGACAGCTAATGACAACTCAAAGATGAAACAACACATCAGTGACTACAGGAGGAGTATGAAAGTCCTAGCCAGCTCCTGATTAAACACCATTTTCTTCTGTTCATCTTAGAATAGTGAAATTAAAGAAGATGGCACATGCCTCTCTAATAGGGCTTCAAAACCAGGCCTCTACTCCAGTAATAATCTGTGTTTTATGACTCCAACTACATGTTTACAAATAGTGTGTCCCCAGCAATGACTAAGAGCTTTGTTTTGCTGAAGCAGATACCTATTTCCATCAAAATATGTCTTAAAATCAGATTTATTTTTATTAGAACCAAAAAAGTTACCAAAAAGTGCCAAACCCACAACCACAAATATTCAGTACTATATCACAAACCTGCTGCTACCAGAACTTTATTTTATAGTTTTGTTAAATTTGTTACCCCACACACTGCTGTAAAGATGCTGTTCTATTACTGCCGTTTTCACAGTGCATTCCTTTATTCTAAGATTTTTCTCCATTTGTCTATAGAAATCCATTTTGTAGAACATATTGGCAAGTCTTTTAAAATGTGATTTATGGTACTACTTAAGCACTTATCACTTGCTATTTGGTCTTCCAGCTACATTATTATTCTGGGCTACAAAACACTAAATACCCCAGCAAAGCAAACATTTTTAATTTATTTTTTATATTATTTTTCAGACAAGAGGCAGTATTTTTTTCTGGCCTATTTATTAATCACAAAACTAAATAAATCTCCTAATGATTTAGATGTCAAAATTCCTTGTTATTCATCAGCATGATGAAGCCTAAGGCCTTGATACCGAAAAAAATACAGCCACCTCCTTAACTTGAAACATGAAAGTAGCCTCAGTTTTCTCTGAAGACTTCATACAACTGTAAACTAATTATGCTCTTTTTTCCCCTCATTCATAATGAAAAGTGATAGTCATTACTACATGAACTAGTACAGCTAGAAAAATCAGACATGTTTTTGGAAACAACCTTTCCCTAGACTCCAGCAAGAGCTCTGTACTCCAAAGAGCAATTTTGCTTTTTCTACCTATAACCTAATTAATAATATTCTCTCTTTTCAAGGTTTTACTCATTTTTATGCATAGACCATTGCAGCTGAAACAAGACAAACATTACTTTTCTACAGCGTAATCAAGCAGATGAATTCCGTGGATGCTAATGATGCTAGCCAGATAAAGTGACAAGCAGACTGCACCTCCCAGCATAACCATTCTAAAATGTAAGCAGAAAACAGTTATTTGAAAATTATCATTACATAAACAAAGCTCTGAAGGCAATATTAGAAAGCCCTCAAAGTGCTTAATGTAGGTTTTTCAAATACTTCCAAGCCTACTGACATCTAGGAAAATGAAGACACCAATCCACCACAGCAAGGCTCATTATGTATACTGAAAATATTTTCTATTCCATCACACATTGCACAGAACCCTCTGGAAGCACAGCATAGGATCTGCTCTATGAAACACTGGACCTGAAGAGAAAAATGGGTAAAAGGAAAGTGGAAGCTGCCCATCAAGGAGCTGCACACTGGAATTAGAGTTTGCATAAGTCTTCTCTCAAAATTATGGGAGTTAATTCCCATAACTGAGCGCTGTAGTCTGCCATCACTTCCGACAAACATCAATGACACAGAAGACAATTCTGAACCGTAGTGGCAAGAAAATCAGTTTGGCTTACAGGAAAAACAAACCAACCCCCAAATCTCTCCCTACTAATTTTTTTTTATGTGTCACATACACAAAGTTCTATAAGCAAACACATTTCAACAATTATTTGAGGTTGCTGAGTTACAACACATGAAACACATTAAACAATTTTCTACTTGAAAGCAAGGAAATTAATAAGTTAGGGACATCAATCATTAACTGTCAATGTGTTACACTAGTCAGCGTAAATGTACATGTAAAAAAACCCTTCAAGAGTACATAAATCAGAGTTTTAAAAGGCTTTTTTTGTCTAAGAAAATACTACTTTTCATATAAATGGCAAATCAACATATGCAGATCACTCAGCAACAGTCATAAGGGTTACGAGCCAGCACTGACTTAGTTTTAATAACTTTAAATTGACAGAGTGCGTAGAAGGGGGAAGAACTTACTGAAATCTGCTGTCAATTAAGGACATCATCTCTTTTGTACAAGCAATCAGCAGCCCCCGGTAGTCCCTAACCCTTTCTTCTGGGCATAGAATGAGATGACCACAACAACCTTTCAGTATCTTATATTGCAATACTTTATCAAATACAAGTTGAGTTTTCAGATACTGACTGGAATGTTTGGACAAAAAGTGACAAGACAATTTAAAATACATAAGTAAAGAAGCAAAATGAAATTGCATGGATAAAACTTTGAGAAAATATTTTTAGCAGCTTGTAATAAAAGCCAGTTCCTAAGATCCTTGTTTTCTCCTTCTCTGTGAAGAAGCCTTCAAAAGTTCTCTATTTTGAAGCCAAATAAGTTTGCAGTCCCTCTAACCCAGAGAATGAATACAAAAACGGGAGGGCAAAAGTCTGAGTGTACAGAACAGTTTATTTTAAATTTCATTTTAAAGTAGTTTCATCTTGATAATGCCATCAAGATGAACATCTCAAAAACCCCAAATACTCTCTTTAGAGCTCTGACTTGAAGAAGAAGGATAGTATAACACTGTTATTTTTTCACATTGGTGGACAGAAGATGAGCAAACTGGAATTGCTGAGAAACCATCAACTGTCTTAAGAGTTTGTTTCTGACAATCCAGTATTTGCAGCTCTCAGTTTTGGAGGAAAAGTCCGTGAATGAAATATCTTCTCATGAACCCCCTCTGTCTTCTGTACAATACTTTAATGAGCCTTGTTCCACTGACTTCAGCAAAGGCAGAGGAACAATGGGAAGCTTGTGCAGAACCATTGCCCCACATGTTGTAGGTCTCTTAACTGAGTTAATAACATTTAGGTCACATCCTGCACAATCACCATGAGAACATCAAAACTCATACGTTGCTCTTTAGTGATGCATCAGATCTTTTTCTCCTTTCCCCAGCCGTAACTTCCACACCAGCTTCTTGCCTCATGATTGGTAACGCCTGTTAGACCACATTCATTTCTGACCCCAGCTCTGTCACTGGCTTTCCTGGAAATCATCCTATTGTGTTCTTATGACTAACACAAGGTATAGAATATGTTTGTGGTGCGGAAACTCTAGAGAATACATACACAAGAAAATACTTATGTGCCTTGTCAGTGCTTTACATACATGAAATAGCAGCAGGCTGAGGACACTCTAGCTTGGCGACGATCGCAGAATGACTGAATGACTGCTGGAAAACTTGAAAGCACCGGACGTCTTGTTAAAAACTTACATTCACAGCTTTGGAAACAAAGAACTTTTTATCAGGCTTACAACTTCCTCTGTGCTATGGGATACAAACAAAGTAGCTGCAAGTCTATGCTACCACACCATCCAATGCATTCTCTGTGGAAAAAAATATTTTCTACTTCTGCTGGTTTTAAACCAAGTCTCAGCAAAAATATTGTAGTATCTGGCTCAAAATACCTTTTTGTGATGATACTCATTGCTGAAAAATTACTCAACTGGGAAGATTAGAAAAACCCTTCATTTCCATTTTTTGGTCTTCCTATTCTTGAGAAACGTTGTCAGGCTAAGAAATAGCTATGGGGAGCCCCTTGTTAAAATGCTAGTGGTGATAATGCACATTAATTTTCACTACTGTCTCACGAGTATCTTCATGCTGGGAAGGGAATCATTGTTTACATACTGATGAGAGCAGCAGAAAGATACTTCCCTGTAGTTTCACATAGGCAGTATACAAGAATGGGACTGCGGGGTTCTCAAACTCTCACCTGAAGTTTCTGTACAAAAAGGGGCACACTTATAACCCCCTACTGCTTTACAAAGAAGAAGATAATCTGTTCTCCATGCCCATCGTGAACAGGACTAGTAATGGGTTTAAATTACAATGAGAAAGCTTCAGCTTAAACACAAACAAAACCCCTTCTATTAATAGAGACTGGAAGAGATCGCCTGGAGAGACTGCAGAGTTTCTTTCATTTCAAAACTTGAACAGAAGCTTAGACAAACACCTGTTCTAAATCTTGAGCTTGCTGAGCTTTGAACTGTCCAGCACATTAAGCATGGCAAGGTTCCACATAAGCTCTCCAAGCCGATGAGCTCGCCAACAATTCACACGTGCAACGCTATTCAGCTTACATTAAGAGCTACTTAGCAGCAGGTACAACATCAAAACACACATTTTATTTTACTCTCATCCCTAAGAAGTGAGAAATACATTAAAATAGTGCTGTGGGTTTGATTAAAACTGTGCAGTAAAGCGATTCATCACTGCTTCCTTTAATTTCCAAAACTGTGCCTACAAATTCAGTATTTGTAACTGTGCCTATAAACATGAGTGGAAGCATATTTTGGTCTCAGTTAACAAAACCTGAATTTGACCTATGACAATATCAAAATTGTTATGGTCTCACCATACATTAACCAGTGAACACATTGGGTAAGAGACAACATCAACTGACAATCTTTATTTTAAGAAAAAACCATAAACATATTCAGATTTCATTTTTTACACATGTTTCTGAACACCTGTTTTCTACTTTATGCTCTGCAGCTGAGCACAGTATTATTTAGACAAGAACACAGAGTATAAGCGGAATTTGGAAGAGCATAAAGTAAATTGTTGAGTGGTATCTTAAATTCTTGATAAAGTAATAGTAGAGTTTCTTTTGTATAAGAAAGATACAAGACAAATTCATTTACAAGCCATGTTTCCCAGCTATTCATAGTACTCCTGACAATGTCCAATTCAACAACATCTTTTCTAAGTTTTAACATCAAAACCAGACACCAGCATTCCTATTTTGGTTTCAATAATGCCATCTAGAAGGGGATATTAGCTAGATACTTTTCAGTACCTTTGCTTACACATTGAAGAACATCCTTCACTTCCTTCAGGGTTGGTTTAATTTGAAATAGGACATCTCCTAGTGTTTGGTCCTCAGCAAGCAGTAAGGGGACTGAGCTCATTAATAAAGCTGACAATCTTTCAGGAAACTTACATTTCACATTTCTACTTACCACAACAGTAACAGCCAAAATGGAGAACAAACAGTATTTCGGTTTTAAACACTCAGGTCTCATTTTCTGACCTTCACTGAGGTTCTTGTGCTGCCCTGGGACCATACCTAAAATCTCTACAAACCTTTAGAGTTACTTGTCACATCCCCTTTAAAAAATGTCTAATTCCACTTCAGCTCATTATTCAACTATTCATAGACCCACACACACAACTGGCTGAACATGACTTAAGAGCCCAGCCTAGAACTTAAGTTTATGAATTTATCTCCCTGTTACATTCTAGCAGTAAGAACACAGGGAAGAGTGGTGAAGTCAGTGATGTGCATCAGCTGCTTGAGGCAACCCACTGTAAATGTGAAACCAGACAGAGCTGCAGTTCTGCAGGACAGTTAACAGTGAGCATGGCCAGCTGGGAAAAGGGTTACACCTCGTTCACCATAAAACTGTATGCACTACCTAAAACCAGGAGCTGGGCACACTTTAAAATACAGCTACTTATCTTCCTTTTTATTTTGGAATTTAGGAAGCTGGAAGGATTAGCCAAGAAAGTCTGCAAAAGCACCTTCATCATTGTTAGAACCAATCCTTCATGACTGAATTTCCAGTCACCTGACAGCATCCAGGTCCCTTCTATTGAAATTATATTTTGTCATCAACTTAAAATAGATATAATTCCGCTCAATCAACACTGCAGACACCAGCTGTTCAAATAAATTCTTACAGTTCACCACCACATTGCATCCTTTTGGAAAAATTGATGTAATTTTCAGTAAGTAAAGGACAAGTGTTGTAAGATAATTTCCATCTTAGTTGTTACACAATATTTGAAATGGCCTTTTTCCTAAAGTGGGATTTTTCCCTAGCTATGCTCTAGATGCAGCTCTCATTCTGCATTTAAACAGGGTTTCAGGTGAATTAAAAAGGACAGATATGGCAGCCCTAAAGTAATATATGAAAGTCTTATTGTATTAGTCATTTTTCCTGTCATTTTGTATTAGTGTCATATTAGTCTAATGCAATACTAACACGATACTGAAATGTTAGCATATCACAGATTACTCAGTGTGTCAAGCTTGAGTCTGATCATATTACTTTACTGTGTGTATTCCAGTGATGAAACTCTTCCTTTCCATGCCCTAAAACTGTGCAGGACTACCAGAAAACATGAGGCACAGGCTGTGCAAGAGTCTAGGACTTGCATAACAGGTATTAACACCTCTTGTGCAGAAGGAAAGAACCAATCTGTAACAGATCAGATAATACTGTTTCAGTCTAGGATTCTGTTAACACAAGTAAGATATTTCTTCTCACTTTAAGAAGATTTTAACTCTCTTCACACAAACTGAAGACCTCCCATCAAAACAGCAGCACCTGCAAGGGTGCCCATGATAGGGGATTTCCCCTTTGAACCTTCTTTGAAGAATCAAGAACTGTTAAAATTGGCTAATAAAATCTGCATTTTTTTTAAGTGTATTTTATTCTAATAGCCTGTCATCAAACAGGAAGTCAATCACACAACTGAGAACTGGGATGGTGGCTGGGTCAGGTCTAGAAAAAACAGTAGAAATGCAAAGAGTAATTTCTGACCTAGACATAGGTCAGATCATACTCAGGAAATAGCATGTTAACAAAAACTGAATAAAAATCCCATCCAATCCATCTCTATTATGTTCTCTCTGGTGATAATTTTTTTGTTGAACCACTAATTGAACATTTCTAATCTGGGTGAATACAACAGCCATTACAGACTGTTATATTTCCCCTTCAGATGAAGAGGTGCAGTATGTTTCTCTTTCAGGGGTCCCCATGGTTCTATAATTTAACTACATAATTTTAAATAAATATTTAAGTAAAATATTTAAATAAAGGGTTTAACTGAAGCAAACACAGAACCCAAGAAAATAGACTAAATTCACATTCTAAAGGCCTTTGGAAATTTAGCTTCATGGACACTTAGAGAAGAACAAGAAACTTTCAGAATTTGAAGTGCTCCTATGTGAAAACAAATGTTGCTAAAAATGAGGAAACTGTTTGGACAAAATAAAATCCAGCTATTTAGGAATGCTGTGATTTAGGAATCAACTACTTTGATTTATTCCAAAACTGCAGTTAACTAAAGAAGCTTTCAGGAAAAAAAAAATTCTTTTCATAGTCTTTGCCTAGTGATTACCCTGCACTGCTTTTGCAATAATTACTATACATTACATTTCAGTGAGGTTACACAGCTTCTCTGTCTCATTAAGTTTCTTCATCATTTTCTTTTACATGTCCTCAGTAAGTACCACAGGATCACAATTAGCACTGTAGAACTGACTGCTAGGGGACCAGAGTAAGAATTATCATGGGAGGTTTACGTATACAGACATACACATGTACCCCGACAAGAGGCACAAGAGAAAGGGTTATTTCTGGTTTGTTCTTGAATAACTGGGAAATGATGGGTAGAAAAACAGATAGTCATAACAATAACAAACAGCAGAGCCGTAATAACCCATACATGCAGAGTTCTGCTGCAATATTTAACTACACATTGCTGTTGAATTTTTTTGTATTTTAAAGGTTAAGCGTGCATATCACACTCACCTCTGTTCCACTGTAATAGAATGGTATAAAAATTACTCTTCACAGTATACTAGAGAGGTGTAGGCATGGGCCAGCTCACTGCTTTAATACCATCATTTGTACTTCTTCACATGCACAAACACGCAGTTGTTGGTATATATGCAAGAATGAACCCCTCATGCATCTCTTCGCAGCTATCCCAAATACAGACAGACTTTTGTACAAAAACACAGTGTTCACAAATATCAAGTACAACACAACATAGAACTGCTGCTTAGTGTTTCAAGGTTTTTCTAAATGATTTTAGGCACCCTAAGTTTACTGCAAGAACAGGTAAAGTTTCATCCTAATTTTACAGGTTTAAGTCAAGACTCAAAACATCAGATTTTACATAAACAAGCACTACAGAAAGCTACACTACCAGTTTAATGCATTTCAATGCACTGAAAATACTGTAAGCATGTGATTTGATGAACAGAGTTTTATTGAATTTGGTTAAATATTTAAAGCTTTTTAGAGTCCTATGTAAATCCAATAAACACACATTTGATCAAACTGCCATCTGCTGGGTATTCCTGGGATTTAAGTTGTTTGGTTAAACACACATACTGCAGCATCTGAAAGTATTGTAATAAGAACTATGAGAAATCTTTATATTTTTATTACAGTTTTTTTTAGTTTGGTAGGCAATAACCAATTGCCCTCATTCCAGCAAAATCCTTTCAGCAGTAGCCATGTTACAGACATCCTGTGACCTTGCCCAGCATAATCCATCCTGCTCACACCAACACTCACATTCAGCTTGCTGGGCACAGCTCAGGGAGCTTCACCTGTGCAGCCCTTGAATAGAAGAGAGGACACAGCTTAATCCATATTGCCTGAAGCAACCATTTTCTGTGACCACAGAACTCAGTAGAGGTGCTGACTGCTTATTCATCCAAAAAAAAAGAGTGACAAGAATAAAAAAAATAGAAATTAATAATAAAGGAATAAGAGAAAATTACACAAATTACTCCCATAAAAACAAGCGCTATACAACACAGGGGCAAATTTCCAATAAACCACTTTTCAGGACATTAAGGAAATATTTCTCCTTGGAACCCTCCAAGGTTATATCCATCAAGAAGCCAAGCCACTCTGATAAGTTAAACTTGTCTAGTACGCTAACTGTGGTACAATCAAGTGCAAACAGAGCGTTCCCAGAAAATTATCATGATAAGAAATAATAGTTGTATGCAGAACTTAAAAGTGAGATTTCAAATTGCTTAGGCCCTGAAGACAAAAGTAAAACTAAAATCTGGAAGCCTCCAAAAACCACTAACAAAGAAGGTGCATTATACAAAAAATCCATCCATTGCATTCATCTTCTGTCTAAGAAGAGGGTAAAGTTATGAAATACAAACACAGAACCATCAGTGGGGAACTGGGCTAATCTGAGAGGCACAGAGGTGTTCACTGAGATATGGCTTCAACTCCTCCAAAGCATCTTTGTTACAGGCCCTGAGGCTCATCTGTTTTGCAAACCCAGTGTGTCACCAGCTGCTTCTCTCCTTGAGTCCCTGATTACATTTTAAAAATCCTAACTCACCTTTCTAAACACTTAACTTCTAGGACATTCAAGGCAAAAATTCAGGTACCACAGTTTCTCCCAAAAGTGAAAAGTCACTTCTAGGGCATGGGAAGACAATAGCACATTGCTATGTAAAGAGAAGAGGTGCTTGGGGATGCAGTTGAGAAGCTCTGCTTGGGAAATATGACCGCAGCTCGCGCAGTTCAACCTTCCCCTTGAAGCAGGACTACTCAACCAACTCAGCTGGGGCCTCACCTTGCTGATAAACCTGAGGTTCCAAAGGTCCATATGCACCGAAGTGTGAAAAAAGGCATCACAGACAAGAAATACAGATAGCCATGGTAGTTGTTGGGGGTCTTTCAAATGCAGGGGCTCTAATCTTCAAAAGGCAGGCCAAGATTGAGTACTCAGCGTGGGACAACACTGAAAATCACCACCCACAAATTTATTTAAAGCCCATCCTTAGAAAACTCTTGTTTCTATCTACTGTAAGGTTCCCTTGGGGGAACAGAAAGAAAGTGATGACTGGCAGGGTGGGACCTCAAGCTTCAGAGATTTTTCTTAAGGCTCATCTTCCATATGAAAGGCAGCTGGAAGGGGGAAGGGAAAGGAACATGAACTCAGTTATGCCTTCTGGAGCACAGGCAGGACTCAGGTGTGGGAGAGAGGCTGATGCAAAAATGGCTCACGACAGAAGGACGCTGTCCTTCCTGGTCTAGACCTTAAAATTATGCTACTTTAACTGCATTTGGACAATGCAAGTCTAAATAAGCTGGAGGTTACTGTTATTTAAAAAAACCTAAAAAAGTCACATGCTTAGCTTTCCTGTATAGGGAAAAATACGGGAAGAAATATAGATTTTCTTGTCGCACTTTCCTACTGATGAAACCCTCTTCACAAGAAATTGGACTGACAAAAATGTACTACACTAGAAAAGCCATCTCCATAGTCCAAGTCAAGAATAATGTACATATTACAACAATATAGAAATCAACATAAACCAAGCCAAAGCAATTTAGCAGAATTCAGAACATAAGATCAGGTGACACTACACTCTAATCCTATTCAGAACCAAGTCATCTATGCGCAATTAATGGTTTTCAATAAGAATGAAATCGTCTCATGGTGATTTCCACAGCATTTACAAATGGTTGGGGATCCTGATGGGTGAAAATCACTATACACAGACATAATTGTGATTTTGCATTTATTTCTATAGTATTTGTATTTTAAATCCACATATTCTATAAAATTCAAATAAATAAGTAGGATACATTCAGAGAGATGCTCCCTAATTTCATAACTTACTCCCACTAACAATGATTAACTAAGAATGGTTTCCAAGGTGTAGTATTGGATTGTTAGTCCTTTATGACATTTTGTACTCTGTCTGAAACTGCAGGCTGGGGCATTTTCTAAGAATAACAAGATCATCTTATGACAGATGCTTGCAAAACCTGCAGCCAGGTTAGTCAGTAATGGCCCATTAAGTTCTTTGGGAACTGCAGCAGAAGAAAATGCACAAATTGCAACTAAAAATGCTCACTCAAGAAAATCAGCGCACAACAAGTCAGCCATGTATTCATGCACCATATTTCAAAGGCCAGATACACAGTGGTGTTTTGGCTTAGCGTAAGTGAGGTTTATGAAGTACCTGAGTTAGTTAATCCTTAGGGAGGATTGCCTGTGCTGTCAAGGAAAGTGATGCTGGAACCAGCCAAAACCACCAGACTGCTACAAAAATAAGATGATGTCATACCTGCATTATGGTATGAAGAAAAGGATTGGAGTTCACCTGTTAACCCGAATTTCTCACTGTGAAGACTTAAGTTCACCTGGATAAGATGATCACTATCCCATTCGCCTCTGAATGCCCAGGCAAATCACTGACCAGAACTCCTAAAGGTTCCCTGCAGGTCTACAGGAAGCAGATAGTGACTTCTGTCAAAACATCGAGTGAAAACACTTTATACAACCAGAAACTTTTCCAGACTCCGAGGAAATTTTCATCTGGAGTTTTACATCATCCCCAATACAGAAACAACCACAAAGCACAACATCTGCTTCTGCTAATTTCTTTGATTCTCTTAAAACATTTAGATTCCTTGGCCAGAGCATACTGTAGTAAAGAGTCTACATTTATATTACTGGTTCACATATGCTCCCAGTCACTTGCTTTTCATCTGAAACCTTGACTGTAACACAACTGCAATCTTTAGGTTTGGAGCAGAGAAACTTGGTTTATTAGAGAGTTTGTGGCTTCTCTTCAATGTCCTCACCCATCACCTTATGAAATTTTAGGATGAGATTGCTACATACATACCCTGTGTGAGACAATTACTTAATAATAATCTAGGTTAAAGCTACTGCTACTCTGTACAAAGTTATAGGGGTAGTTCACACAAAATATTCTATTAATGTTCATATTCGAAGTAGAAAAATTAAGGTGCTAAGTACTGCCTTTTTAAAAAATGGTTATTTACACCAAAGTATACATAATTGACATTCACAGGCTGAAACATAGCAACCAACAAAAAAAATATTAAAACATTTATTAACTCAATTCTAACTTACTAGGAGTCCAGAAATGGAAACGTATTGTAAATAGCAGCATCATGTTTGATCATGCATGCATGACCTTAAGATGTCATTTTATCCACTTTAATACAAAGAATATTTCTCAAGATAGCAAATAACATATAGAAAAGAGTACATAATTTTATTCCATTTATATTTTTCGTATATCACACATAGATATGAGTATGTACACATTCCATATAAAAACTCTTTTTTATGTATATCTGAAAGTGCTGAAACAAATAGCACAAAATACTTACATGGTCATGCCTGAAACACACTACAATAAAGTTGGGGGTAAGTGGGGTTGTCAAATGCTTTTGTAACCCTTGTATAAAGTCTAGCTCACCATCCTGCTCCATCAAGGAAATTTTATACAGCAGATTTTTCCACCATAGTTTCTTAATAAGCAATATGCAGGGATTACACACAAAAATCATACATATGGAAATCTGACACTGCACAAAAAAATAAGACTACCTCTGGCCCCAATCCTGACAATGAAGGGCTGGCACAAATACTTCCACTGCTGAATTAAGTAAATGCTCCTCAAGCCGTACTTACACTTTACGCTTTCACATTAGTTTTCATCCTTGTCGAACTATTGCATTTCTAGACCAATTCTCCTTTGTGCTGTAGTTTCATACAATTAAGAGTAAGCATTTTACCTAAAAATTTTTTTCTCCATGCTCTGACATTACTATATTCACATAAAAGTAGCATAACATCCTTGATTCATTCTTGGATGCTGGGGAATTGAAATACTTGAAATATTTGAAAGTTACTATTGCTGATAATTCAGGGGTTTAATATTTAATATTGCACATACTCAGTGCTTATGCTTGTATGATATGGATGGAATTGAATGGGTTTTCCTTCCACTTGTGCCAAAGAATTCTGATACAACAGTCAACAACATTTTACACGTCTGTTACTTGTACACTGCACTCACTTACCTAAAACAAAGCAATTAATTCCTTTTTGTAAAGAGCTGCTCTCTTATCTGGGAAGAAAGCATGAGAAGTGTAAGGCAATAGGAAGCAATACAGACTGATTCATGAAGTACAGAAATACAGTTAAGCGTGAAAAAATGTCCTAACACTGGGGCCAGCCATTCTGGCATAAGACTTTGTAAAACTCATTTTAAGCAACTGTTTAAGTATTTCACAGAATACATAGGGCAACACTTGTTCAAGTTGTGTTTTCTGTGTACTGCAAGCCATACTTATGTATTTATGAGCAGGTTGGTAGATACCATTCTCTATTAAGCTGGTGAAGGATCCGAAGTGTATATGGACAGGGCACAAAGTACTACAGCACAAAGAAAATACATTTATACCACCAAAACTCCCAACATTACATTTATGGGATTTTTTTTTTATTCAGCTGTAAAACATATTCCATCCTGAGAAGATAAACTGTCCTCTTCAGCCAGTTTTTCACATCCTGACATTTTCTTCCATTGTTAATTTTTTTCCAAATGTAGTCTCATATATCTCTAGCTAATCAGTAATATAACCTGAAAGGCAGCACCAAATAATTCTACAAACTATTGCCATGAAAACATTTATTTTTATATCTCCAAAGACTTAAACATTGACTCAAAACAGCAACAGGCAAGAGTAGAAGTGATTTCAAGTCTATAATACTTCTTTATCTTTATCTTGTAACATTGAGGAAAAAAATGTAAGAAATGTAAAAAAACCTCTAAAGCTCTGAAGAGGTACAAGCAACACATGAACTTACAGAAAATTGCATGGATCTTCAAATTACTGACAAAACTCTGCCCAACTCTCATCAAAAAATGTAAGGTTATAACAAAAGGACCTAGAAAAGGAGATCTGCAGAACAGCAATTAGAGGTGCATTAATTTACTATTACTCTTTGAAATAATATTCTGTGAATAAAGAACCAATTTTACACAAGGTTCTCCAAGACACATGGATGTTACAACAATATCCTCGATCTGATCCTTTGTTTACGAATGTTTATGTTAAAACATAGAATAAAACCAGAGTTATCAGTTTACCTTCTCTGTAAACAGTGAATGCTTAGAGCTCAGCCTCCACATCACCCACATTGCATTAACATCCAGTCATCTACACAGTACAGTTCAGAGGATTATATAGTGCTAAACATATTATATTTCACAATACTACGCCAGCACTATATTACAAAGTGCAAATTCAAGATGTATAAAATATCATTATTCCTAAACAGTGGTTTTAATGTCATTGTATTTTTTCTCAGTTTGAATGAGATGAGACAGCTCATTACTGCAGAGATCAGCTTATGTAACATTAAAGAATCTGAAAGCTGAGACTCTTGAATCTGAAAATTACTGAAGCTTGAAAAACTGAAAATTTACCAGCTGATGTTTATCAGAAGGTTGTCATGCATCCATTTTAGATGTTTTAATACACCCTAATCTGAACTCAGTGTTGCATCAGTTAAATAGCTTCCTCCAAGTCTACCAAACAGCATCACTGATAAGATTGGCCAGGAACAACTTCAAAACACTACAAAATAGCGTTCTCCTACTCTGTGTCATTTTTACTGTCTGTCAATTTTCTTCAGATCATCATCTTAGTGCATATTTTTCTTCAATTATTACAACAAAAGCTCGTTTCAAGTCATATCAAGTGATGCTATTTTCTTCTTGCAGCAAGCAGCACTAACAGAAAGTAGCAGTGATACTAAACATTGTCTACAATTGTTATGGAAATATATTTATCTGTATCCTGTTGTCATGGAAGCTGAAGATCAAGGCATACAAGCTACATGCAATAACTTATACTGATTTGAAAGAACATTTCAAGGAAACATTCAAATGTATAACTGTATAAAAATCAGAATAGTTTCAAAGGCACTAGTTACCCAAGGCATGATTCTGAGAGAGCGGTATTTCAATCAATATTAAATTCATTACTTACATCCTCTAGGTTCTATTAATATCCACAGTACATCCAATTTAACAGCTCAGGCACTCTCAAACTTCTAGCACTTTTTCTAACCTGGCATTAGACCAATTTTAGCAATGCTCCAAACTACAGAAAAGGACATTTGCTGACATTCCACATTTGTTTCTTTTTCATAAGGCAAGGCTGTTTATTCAAGTCTGTTGTATTGCAGCTGACCAGTTTTCTAAAATGGCAAATTCATTTGATTTCCCACAACATGGAGCTACTATTCTTTTATGAGTTATACTCTGTTTGTTCCATTTTTACTTCTCCAAAAAGGAACGCTACCACTTTTTATGTACCAAAGGAGTCTGAGCACTTCCTTACAACGAAATTGTCTTTTTCCATATAGGTGTGAAACATGGCTTTACCTGTGCGTATGCAGAACCATTGTTCTTGGAGAAACATTGAGTGCCATGTAGCATTTTCTTTTTGAATCTTTATGCAGAGCAAAACATGATACATATGTAGTTTTGTGATATAATAATGCATTAATTTTGTTTCATCTGCTATTCAAGAAAAAACCCCACATATCAAGTTTGCTAAACCAACTTTAAAATTTAAAAAACCTTACCAAACATTACCCTTATATGATGCTCTGATTTTCCTGTATTAAACCAACTCCTTAGGGCCACTAATAAAGTAGAAATTACTTTGTCTCTTCTACTATGACTATTGTGTCATGATCCAAATAAGAAATAGGTGTTTTACACAGACCTGCATTAGAGTGGCATTAGCACTTCACTGAAGTCTACTTGTCACTGTGCCTACATGTGATAATTGGAGAGACATTATAATTAGTTGATCATAAAATTACATCAAAGTAGTTCTAGAACTGTTAATAACAGTTGTAATTAATCAAAATGGCAATGCAACAAGTCCCATACTCCACAGAGATGACCTGAAATTGTTGTGAACTGTATTGTAATATGAACCACAATTGGAGTGGCAATGGAATCACATCAGAGTCTGTTCAATCTTTAAATCCTTCTGCCATAACAGTATCGCATCATAATAGCACTGTGACAATAGCACCATTTTAAGGAATGCAATCTTTTTCCTACACCACAATAACACAAGTTAATAACATGTGCACAGTACTCAGCTAACAGGACACCGAGAGAGTACAGTATGTTGGTGCGTTAAAAACGTTTGCAGTATTTTACAACAATTCTAGCTTGGATTTTCACAGAGGTTCAACATGCTAGCACTCAATTGTACCTGTGCTAGGAAATTCCCTTCCCACAAAAAGCTACCAAAACAATGACAGAAACAGACTACAAATCTAAAAATATTTCAAGGTACTCCATGTTGGTTTTGTGTAAATCTGCTCAGCAGTGCTCTGGCAAAAAAGTGTAAAAGCAGCTCTACAAATAAAGAAACTTCAAAGACACCCCTCCCATCTTAACTGAGTAAAGGAGTAGAAAAATGTTACTAAAGACAAAACTACAGAATTGAAACATAATTATAATCAAGGTATGAATGACAGGATTGCGCCTGATATTATATATAGAAAAAATACCTATGCTTAACAGTCGTACATCATCCAAAAATCTGTCCTCAGTTATTCAAATAAAAGCACTCTAAGGCCCTCTATCCATACATTTTGGCTCATGCCATTTTTGGTTCTGGTTAGGCCACTATTGTTAAGTCCATTAAAGTACAGCAATCTCGTCATTGAACAGACTTTCCCTTAAAAGGTTAATAATGGTCATACAAATTTACTCAAAAACATTATATTCTTTTTATAACAACAATAAAAGGCAAAATGCTAATCAAATAAAAGTAATCTCTCCCTTCAACAATAACTTTTTCAAGTGTACAAGGACAGGAAAAATTAATTTTGGAGTAACCCATTCCTAAATTTAAATGGATATAATTGTGTAATCATTAAGTTACGTAATGGATTTCGTTAGGCTTATTTCTGGGTTTGATGTAATTTTTCTTTCCAATTAACTCAACTGTTAGGATTAATTTTATATTACTATAAAAAGTAAATTTCAGAGCCAAGATTTCCACTACTTAGGCTCACAAAACCATACAGCGCCCAAATCTATTTTTATCTCAGCTTAAGTACAAAATGCACTATATCCTTACAACAATAACAACAATGTCTATAAACTAGCATTGTTTTCATATTGTTTAAATGAAGTCTCATATTATGCCATTCAGCTACAGTCATCTTATGATTTAAGTGTACTTCAGTCATACAATTTAAATGTCTCGTTTTCAGATATGGAGATAATAGATGGCACCTTAGGTTGTTGATAAACCTGTAGCATTAATGCCACTAAAAAATATAGCATGAATCTGTCATACAACTGCAGGAAACACCACAAGGAAAGTAAGATCTTCCTCTTCCAAAAACCTCAATTTGGACCAAAACAAACCAGGTACAAAACTCAAGCTGGAAACTGCCAGTCAAGATTTGATTCTACAAGAGCCTGATGCTGCAGAGTTCTGAGCATACCCAAGTTGCATTCAAATCAAGGAAGATTTGGATTAAGTTGGACCATAAGGTAAGGAATGAAAAAATTAAGCCCACTTAACAACAGAAGTCTTATCCACAGGGAAGGAAAATGTAAGTGGACTCAAGTTATTTTACCTGACATCCCACATCCCCTCCCCTCAAATAAAACTTTCAAAACCATGAAGATGCTGACATTCAGTGCCTTGTAACGAGACATGTACCTGTAATATACAGAGAAACTGGATATGTTTAGTTTCTGTTCTCACAGGAATTTCATCTACCCTGTGCTAATTTGAAAGAATCCTTACAGATAAACAATGTGCAGGTAAAACATTACTTTAACAAAACATTACATCTGCCACGAGTAGGGAAAAATAAATTCCTGCTGTTTCTGAACCATGTTGTTTTCAATCTTGAGGAACTTTTTTCCAAGTAGGATTTATAAACCATCAGGATGATACAGGTTGTATTATAGAACATGAAATGTGAGAGAAATAAAAGAAAAATTATAATGAAATACATCAGTAGCTATCCCACTCTACATCAATTGCATATGAATGCTGTTCTCCAATCAGAATCCAAAAATCATCAGTTTAAAAGTTCTTAGAATCATAGAATATCCTGAGTTGGAAGGTACCCACATGGATCATTGAAGTCTGACTCCTGGGTCTGCACAGCATAGCCCCGTGAACCCCAAGATGTGCCCAAGTATTGTCCAAACACTTCCTGAACCTCAGCAGGTTTGGTATATGAAGCCATTTTCAAAATACTGGGTTGCACAATTTTAAAGATCAACTGGTTATTTCCAGCCCCCTGCCATGGGCAGGGACACCTTCCAATATCCCAGGTTGCTCCAAGTCCCATCCAACCTGGCCTTGAGCACTTCCAGGGATGGGGCATCCACAGCTGCTCTGAGCAACCTGTGCCTCACCTTGCTCACAGTACAGTTTTTCCTAATATCTAACCCAAACCTACTCTCATTTTAAGATCAACCCCCTGTGCCCTATCACAACCTGTCCTTCTGAAAAGTCCCCCTCCAGCTCTTTTGGACAAGGTCTATCAGGTCTCCCCAGAGATTTCTCCAGGCTGAACAGCCCCAACTCTCTCAGCCAATCTGCAATGGAGAGGTGCTTCAGCACTCTGAACATCTAACAGGGAACAGCAAAATCAATATAAGAGAGCAGCCTTGTGTAGGATCCCTGCCATAGCCCAGTGTCAGATGTAACTACAGGCAGCTGATCGGCTCCCTCGCTGCTGTAGATACAGAAATTGCCATATAATGGGAGGATGGGTGAGAGTTACCACTGGCTTTGTTGGTTTATTCACTGACACTTGCCAAGATTTACCAACTGTTCTTTTCAAGCAAGAAGTAAATATTGTATTTGGTTCATATTTCAGCACAAATATTCACGTGCAAATGTATGCACACATACCAGAAGAACACTGGGTTACTTACATTTGTTCACATTCTGCAGCAACACAAACAGCAATATTGTTGCACCAAAACATTCAGTTAGACTAAAGAATAAACTACATACGTACCCTTCACATTTTTCCACTGCAGTTCATGTGAAATGAGAAAGTAACAACAAAGTTTTGCTGTACTACATACACATTGCTTGCATTCCTTGAGCTAGAGCACCATTTAATTCCTACACAGACACCTTATTAAAAGCAACAAATAAGCAGCATTTTAAAAGGGAAAACTTCCAATGAATTGTCATGAACTACAACAGTATCACCTTCATGTTTTTTAAGCTAAAATGGCTTCTGATCTATTCACACGACAAATTCTGGGGCCTGATCATGTCAGACACTGAGCTGGTGGGAGAGTAAACTGCAAGGTTTCAGCTGTTCAAAAGCAGACAGTGAATAACAAAAATGCTAAATTTATCACAACATCTGCTTCCTTCGTAATCTAGTCTTACAGAAAGGCATATATCATCTGCAACATCAAAATTACTGAAAAGAAGGAAAAACAAGGGAATTGAGAATCCTAGATGACATGAACAAATATTTTTTTCTGCATCCTTTTACAACTGAGAGACTGTTAAGTAGGAAAGAACGAAGAAAATTGGGACCAACTAAAAAATAAAACCAAAGTTTAGGTTATTCCATTAAAAATAAGTATTTAGTAGTCAGAAATTCGCTTTAATAGTTCCTAAATGCAAGCAGAAATTACTTTATTACATTTACAGTGGCTTAAGAGCCCAATATAATAATGTGAATTATCAAAACACACATTTGTCTAAACTGAGAACAGAAAAACAAAGTTGAAGAGATGAGAGAAAAGGGGAAAATAAAAAGCACATTAGCCATAAAAATGAAATATCTAAAGAAAATAGTTAAATACAGTTCAGATCCTGAGATTATGAGAAGTCAAAGTTCATTAACCCAGCTTGAAATGACAATTTTTCATGCTTTTCTCCAAACCAGGCTTTCAACTTTCACATATCAAGTATAGCAATTGTTCTTCTTCCTCTACAGGAGCCTTTTTAAATCAATAATTTTTACAGTACATCTGAAGCACCAACACAATACACAATGCTCAAGTAGAGAGGTTTTTTTCTTTAACACACCACATGGATTTTAGCAAATCTAACATTACACAACACAGTTTATGGGCTCTGGTATGACATGTCACAACGCAAGCTGTCAACCAGTACGTCTAAAAAGGTACTTTTATAGAAGTACTCAAGACAACAGCAAGAATGGAGAGAGGCAGCATGGAACAGGACAGAAGGTAGAAGGGGATTTCAGAATACCTGAAGGGCTCCTAAAGTTTCACATTCACAGCTTTAACCCACATATGATTATGGATCAGAGATCATTAGATCAAAGGATTTTCTGGCCATCCTGAATAAACAATGATACCAGGCACCTGCCTAACTCTTAGCTTATTCCACAATAGGCTGAACAGAAGGAACAGGCCGACACTGGACTAGATGGATGTGGCACTGAGCTACTCAGTGACCCAGTGGTCTGTTGGCTTGGCTGCCTGGATTACATTTTCAGGGTGCACATACAGGAAAACTTGCTCAGCACCTGCAAATGGGTAATATTGGAAATAACTCTGCCTTCCCAACCACCGAAAATAAATCCATATATAAACCATAGAAGGAAAAGTAAGCGATTCCTGCAGTATAATGTTTATCTTCAAAGTCTCTGTTTTAGGCTTCCCATCCCCAACCGAAAGACACTGGAAATTCTCAAAAAGGGAAAAGCTGGCTTTGTGTAGTTTACTTGTTTGGGGCATTTAATTGACTGGGGACAAGGGCAAACGTACTGTTATGTCCTCAAGTTCCTGCTGGCAAGAGAACCTATTCACTATTTATTTAATTCTCCAGGTAATAGTTGGGAAATTACTGGAACAGCACTATGAATTACAAATAGATGCTCAGTAATATAATGACAAGGATATTTTCTTTGCGCTTAAGTGAAAATATAAACAATCTCAAGAACTCTGGAATCAAATAAGTATAAACAAGCTCTGTCTCTGCTGCCTCATCAAAGAGAGAGATTTTAATCAGTATACAAATAATAATCATGATTTTTGTCTTCCTCTCCTGTTTTTATGTCATATTCCACAAAATGACACTGATAAACTCAATATACTTAAGGTAGAGAGATTTAGAACTGATATTTTGAAGAAAGGATAGCATAGAGCAGAAAACAGAAAGAAATCTTAAAATTCAAATCTAAATATGATCAGATATTAACATTTAATACTGATATTTCAAAAATCATTTTAAATTCTTATGTAAAAGAACAACAGTCTTGTACAGAACACCCTTTTGAGCTCACTTTCACAATTGTGAAGTAACTTGGAATATTTAACTGTAATTTTCAAGTATTCAACTCTTTCAAGACAGGCATAGTCACTTGATCTAGCCACAATTTCAAGACACAGGGCAGGAAACAGAAATTTGAAAAAAGGCATAAATATTCTACACACAAGTCAATCAGCTACAAGGTACTTCGTTTTTCCTCTGCTCAACAGATTCAGGTATCACAAGTCAGATCAAATGCAGTGCAAAGATAATGAAGCCTTAGGCTGGAAAGAAAAAAAAAGAGTATGACAAATCTTTCGCAGAAGATTTAGCTCCCTCTGATGAACATTCAATAGAGCTACAGAGTGTGAGGAACTTCAGATCAATAACTGGATTTGCTACAGCAATTTAAAAATAAAAGAAGCTGGGGAAAGCATCAGCAGTAATAGTCTCCCTAAGCAGATGCCTACAGAGGTCATCTCTAGGAAGGATTGTAATGAGTTTACTCTTACTCCACCTAGCCTATCCGTAGGGGTAGGCTACTAATGACTGTTTGGTCCTTTTGCAGCAGTTAGTGTCTTATGCCTCACTAGATTAGATAAATGAGATAATTAAGCATCATGGGGAAAAGCTTGCTAGTGATTAAAGCAGACATTGAACCAGTTTTCTATTTATTCCTCTTCTATACATTTCAGTTCTACCCGATTTACATCTGCAGATGTGTAGTTGTGAATGATCAAATATCAATGGGCAATTTCCCTTCACCTCAAAATTTACATTTCTCACATACATGAAATGTAACTAACTCCAGTGTATGCCACTTGGCAGATATCAGGTATCTGCTCAAGCAATGGACAGTAAAACTGATACCTGAATAGAAGGATACATATTTCTGAACTATAAGAACACTAGAGAAACGAACAGGTATTCATACACTTATAAGCTATAATGGCTCAAGAGCATCACACACCAAAACATATTCCCCTCAAGTCAATACATTGTTATAGGGTCACAAAATTCTTTCCTTGTAAATTCTTTCTGCCAGCTTAAACAGTTGATCTCTTCTATACATGAAGTGAAATACCGTGGTTTTGAGCATATGGCCAGGATGTTTTGCTCTCCAGAAAGAATGCATGAAATTAGGTGACAACTTCATCACAGTGCCTGTGGAAGCTTTCTAGCTTGAAAAGCACTTGAAAGCACTGAACTACCATAACTTCCCTGTCCAGCCGTGGAGATAACTGGCAAGTCTCCAACAGAGGTATTTCTCCTCAGGAAAAAAAAAAAAAAAAATAGGCTTACTAAGGAAACTTTAAAAATTTTCAAATGGTTCTACATTTTCTAAGTGAAGAGAACATATCTGGGGCTTCAGAACAACTTTTTAAGGACAGAGAAAATTAACTTTCAATTATGAGCCATTTTATTTGTTCCTTATTATTAAAAAAAAAAGGCAACAATAAACAAAAGTCCCCCACAACTGAAAAGCAGGTACCTATTCACTCCTTGAATCCAGATGAGGCAGGTCACTACCAAAATTCTATGCCAGTTCCAGTCATTTGCATCTGAGAATTTCTTTCCAACATCAAATGTGATACAAAATAGATCTATTTCTCCCCTTTGACTTAATGAAAGAGCTTGCACCCATGTAAGAAGGAGCTTTCTCAGTAGGCTTAAGGCCTGATTCACATCAGAGCCCAGGGAGGTCACTGCATTATGGGGCATGCAAACCTCAGGTGTGATGAGCTCACTCCCGCTTTTTGCCAACCTAACAGCTTCCAAGGGATAACTGCTGCAATCTATGGCCTTCTCTGTTTATAGTTTAACAAGAAATTTACTTCTGCTGTGAGAGAAAAGTTTATTATTCCCATTCCTCTTTCCCTTTCAGATGTCACTCTCAGCTGTTCCAGGAAAATTCTAACAAGGCATATGTCAAAGGAAAATGTGGAACTGTCCAAGATAAACTCCAAGTATTGGAGTCTGATAACCATCTAGATGCTGCATTCATTTTGTATGCAAATCTCTTCTTCTGACTTTCAGAAAAGTCTTTCTACATTCTGAAATATTAGAAAGTCTAAATGTGGAGGCTTACGAGCACCAGCAGTAGAACACCTCATAAAGTAAATTTCAGTATGATCAAAATGAATGTTTGCTTCAAAAAAGTATCCATTTAAAGCTCTGGAAACACTGAAAAGATTTTTAAATCCCTAACAGAATTACTAATTTTTATTTTTTCCCCCGGCATGACCTCATTTAGCAGTGCAGAAGACTGCTTTTCCTCATCTATTAAGACTTCAATGAAATAATTCATTTACATTTAACAGCCACAGTATTCACATTTAAACCTGAATATTAATTGACTGATAATGAGATGATAAAACTGCTTTTCCCTGCAGGTGCACCAATCAGTTTCAATGAACCTGAAGGAGTATTTTTCCTTACTGCATCTACAGTTAAAAAGTTATTTTATTTTCTAATAAAGTGCTTTACACTGATCTTCTGGAAAAGTATGGTTTCATTTTCACCTTTTTGAATTATAATAGTTTCTGTTTGCATAGAAATTATTTCCCAATATTACTTTTCTCCAAGTGGTGATTATCTTCCATATGATTGGCTCTGCAGAATTCAAAAATCACTCCAAAAAATCTCTCTTCTGTTAAACTTTCATTCTATTGGCTGGAAGTTTTGAACTTTATAAAAGGCACAAAAGCATCAGAATGATTTTTAAGCAAGTATTTATCTTGGACTCCTCCATTTGTACAAACTGCTAACTGTTCATCAACGTGGCTCTAAGACTACTATTAAAGACTTCTGACAGTCATCAATAACAGAATCCAACTTCAAAGTACCCATTATCTATCAAAATTTTCTAACACATGTTTGAATGGAACAATCAAATTTCACTCCAATAATATTATCTTTCAAGTGCTAATAATTAAGGAGCAATGAAAAGAACACCCTAGTCTGAACATGTTTTCAAACACCAGACTCACTGTAGGGATCATGAAAATTGGGTACAGATTGTTTGCTTTAAAATCAGGAGACCACAAGGAGAATGAAAATATGTGATATGTGTAGAACATATACAACTACAGGCATAAATATTACTACAAACTTGGAGAAACTAAGGACAGAAGCTTGACCTCAACTCCTGTGAGCTCCAGAAGCCTGACACCTTACTGGGCATAGGTGGTTAACCAAGTTGGCACACACGGTGTGTGCAAACAACACTGGTACTTGGTTAAAAAAAAGGGAAGTTTAATGTTTTAGTATTTGTAGACATAGGGTGATTGATTATGAAGAATGGTCTGAAAGAGACCATTTCTTCACTGACTGAGAAGCCAAAACAGAAGACATCATGTCCAGCATTCTCAGTGACTAATCACACAAAAGTAACTGCTACTGAAATTGGAAGCAACAATAAATTTCTCTGCGGTCTTAAACTTTTCAGAACAGTAAAGACTTCACTTGCATGTTAGACACTAGAGTCCTAGATATAAACTCTGGATCTTCAAATGATGGTCATCCCAAATCTCTTACCAAAACAAATACTTCATAACACAAAACTAGCCGTAGTAAAAACAACATTAAAATTAAACAAGCAAATAATGCCTAGTTCAGACATTGATTCTACCAGATGGTTGAAGCCTGTCCAGATGGGATCTAATGTGAGCACTGTAGACAGCAGTCATCCCAGAAAAAACTAAAGTGAAAAACTTGCAAACTAAGAAATTGCATTCTTCTGATATACAGTGGGTAAGGAGTCTGAGAGATAATGAGGGAGACTCAACACAAGCTCAGGAAAGTTAGCAGGGCTTGGAAGCTGACTCCACAATAAACCAGAAACGAGTACATAGGTATGGAGACAAAAAGGATGCCAGGGCTCAGGAGTAAAGGTGCTAATGCACAGTCTTAATGAAGAGCGTGTGTGTAGCTGAGACATAGTACTCAGTCTTACATAAGCTTCTCTTGAAGGATCTGTCTAGAAAAATAATTTCCCATCATGACAGGGCCTAGAATTTAACCATATAAACAGCAAGTATTTATATTATTTATCTGAGACATTTTTGGTAGATAATCTAGGGTAAATTCATCAGAAAGCAAAATTTTGTTGTGACAGAAGCTAAATTGATCAAAGAATCAAAGAACATAGGAGAGTAACATTTACTATGACAGTCTCTAAGTAGACTTTTACATATACTTTGCAGGCAACAAACAAATATTCTTTTTAATTTGAGATCACTTCCACTAACTGCAGAACTGCATGATAAATACAGGAAATAGCTTTCAGTTAGAAAATCTCCTTTACAGCATTTATTATGTTTCAAGTATCCCAAGCTACATGCATAAACTCATGAATAAAACATAATTAGTTTTCCCCTGATCTAAGTATTTCATTTGAAGAATTTAGTTTCTTAATAGCATCATCTAGCTATACCATACCTCTGTTCATTGAAAAGTAATTCCTTTTCTTACTGCACTGTAAGAAACTGAAATATGTTTAAATTAGAATATATTTTAATTCTACTATTTTCCATGAGAGATCCAAACATATCTGTTTCCATTTTTTTAAGAATCATCATCTAAATACAGCAAGCCTAAACTCATTATAACTTAACTGTACATAAAGAATATTTTCTTCTCACATTTAAGTACACAGCAGTTTGAAACATTTACTATAATAAAAATCTTACATCTCCAGCATTATTCTGAACTCTCCCCAGAGTGCCACCATCACATTTCTGTAAATCAAAAGTATGTGGTTTTCAGCCTCTGAAGAACAAAGGAAATGGTAAGTTCCAAAGTAACTGTAGTTTAGAGGCAGCACGTGTTTCCCGAGGGGTCTCCCAACAGGATTCTCCATTGAGCCACTGACCTTATCTTTCACTACTGCTTAGCTCCAAATTTAGAACTAATTTGTACCCTTTTTTGGCGTCATAATTGACACAACATCAAAAACAGTTTAAAAGAGCTCAACGTGTTGGAGTCACAGAAAAAAAAATAATCAGCCTCAGAACAGTCCCCATGACTTAGTGCTACAGATACCCAAATGTGACCAACAGGCCCTGCTTGCACAGCAGCCACAATGGCACAGAAAACACTTGAGAACATAAGCATTGGGTGAAAGACTTAAAACCCTTCAATTCAGAAGAAAACTAAATCAAAGCCTTGACAGTTAAATCTACCAATCAGAAAGGCTACATGTTTTAAGAGAGCTATGCAAGGTTAATGTTCTGCATTCTTCCCTGTTGGCCCTCGCCAAAGACTCCTTAAGGTGGGACAGCTTTTAGTCCTGCAATTCCTTTTACAACACCGCCCTCCAGTGGGCTTTGCCTGCAGAGATTTTCTTAACCAGTAGCTAAATTCCTTAGCTTCGGTGATTCACAGAATCACAGAAGAGTCTGAGCTGGAAGGGAGCCAAAAGGACCATCAGGTTCGTGAAGGGCCCACATGAGGATGTTACCACAACCTTGGCACCATCAGCACCACACTCAAACCAGATGAGCTCATCTCAGGGGCACTGGCACTTCTCAAGAAAATGTAATAGGTCTTGCCAAGTATTTTTGTAGGCTCCAAGTGCCCCACAGCTAGGAGACAAAAAGGATAAGGACATAAGATTTCACTTCATCTAACTCACCTTTCATGGAATTTCAGTTAATTATAAAAAGTATTTTTAAGTGAAGATGGGAAGAGCTTAATTCCAAAAAAGTCTACCACACAGATCTTGCCACCAATTTCAGAGTTCAACTGCTATTTTATACTCAAAAGTCACTGCAAAAGAAACTGTTTCAGAGTCAGAGAATTAAAACATATAAATAATTGTATATTTTGAGTTTTGTTGTAAAATCAGTAATGTCTGAGATTTAGGGCCTCATTGATTTCTGTGAGATTACTTCAGATTCAGCACATTCCCAGGTGGATATGTTAATGGCAAGGCTTCCCTTGCAACTTACATAGGTTTCCTTCAGTATTCTTGCAGTGAATTCATCAGCTGAGATAGGAAATCTCACACTAGTGTCTGTAAACACAGATTTCCTTAAGATCCAATATGAAACCTGCCTTTAATTCCAGTGTCAGTAACACAAAGATCAATCCTTCCAGGCACAAAATGCCAATAAACAAGTTGCTTACTTCATAGTTACAGTGTGTATTTGGAGCACATCAATATCCAATTTCAGCTTGTTCAGTCACATGCACTGTCCTTTATAGCATCAGCAGTTGTTTCTGTGCCAGGGTCTTAATTTTTTCTTCTTCTTCAGGCTGTCCTCCAGGCTTCTGGACAGATTCCACAACTCTTGTGCTCTTACTGGTATTGCAGCCCATTTTGGTCTCAAGCAGTAAATGAAAAGATTTATCTTCTTTTGCAGGTGCCTACAGAAGGCTCCCTGCATTGCAGGAATGAAGAACAAGGAAAGGAACTCCAAGCTAAACAGCCTTCACTACTGAATAGTTAAGATCAAGTGTCTGCAGTTTCTGTAACATCTCACTGATCCTGCCACTCAAACATCAGCTATTAAAGAGCCATGGTTTACTGCAGATTGCAAAGGAAAAGTTTTGAGACTAGGAAACTGTTCTTCCTTAATATTTTTTCCCCAACAGAGTAACCCACAATTGCCTTGCCCAAGAAAGCCTATTTTAACTTTTAAACACCCTAAAGCTCAGTACTAGGAAACATTGTCTAGAAACAGGGAAAATGCATGCTGTCAAATTAGCAAGTCTGTACAATCTTGCAAACGTCTTCAGAATCATAATTTATACTTCTATATAATTACCATTTATTTTAAATGAACAATAACACCTTCATAGTTTTGTTCCTGTTGTTTTAGCGGCTTTGAGTCCAAATCTTTCAAGTTTCAATGCAAGTTCCAATAGAACTCCTTGACCCATCCATGAGGGATAATTAGTTGGCTCAATTCACTTATAAAACACAACTTACTCATTTAAGTCACAAAACTAGTGTTTCATGACAACTTTTGTAACAAAAATCTGGGCTATTGGCATGTCTTTCCTGTTGACAAACTGGGCTTCCATTTTGACAGCTGGGAAGTAACAGTAGCAGAGTGATTACTAAGCCCATCACTAAGGAAGGTGATTTTCTTGGTTCAGCACCATGCAACAACTCGTAATTTTCTCAAGCTTACTCAAAATGTTTTGACGTTACCAGCCCCAAGAAAAAAGCCTCAAGAGTAGGGAGACACCTTGCTTAAGACATTTGACTCTCAGAAGTGAGAGAAGTACATATGCCCAAACCCTTAGCTTGAATCTTAGACTTTAAGAAATGCAAAACAAAACAAACAAAAAAATAGCCCCACCCCACTCACCCTCAAAGAAGATAAGTCTCTCAACTCTGAAGTATCTTGAAGCTTTCAGCTGAAAACAAGCCTGAATACATGTACTTAACACCCAGGCCTGTCAAATAGCACATCTCTACCAGATTCTAAACCAACCAACTTACATCTTAACCCACAAGAAATTTTCTAGTAAGTGATATGCAATGAGTTCAAAGGGACTGGCTTATACTGTCATCGACCCATACAAACCAGCTACAAGCCAGTACCCTCACATACAAATGGACCTCTAGTGTTTGTTTCCCCCATGAGAAAAACTGTCTTCTCAATTTTTTAAACAGTTAACTGCAAAGGTGTATTCCGCAGAGCTCTGTCGTAGAGAAGCGTTCAACAATGCCAGACCTTACAGCCACCCATGTGTCATGTGGGCTTCCGCACACACAGATTTGACTATGGGAAGATCCTCCCTCCTGCACAGCCCTCAATCAGCAATGCATGGAAGCTGAGCTGCAATTCTCCATAATCTACCCAGGAATTTAGAGAGGACAACCTCTGATGAACCTTGATAGTTGTAGGGGACCCATCTATGAAGACAGAAAAGGATTTAGGAGGAAAATTCCAGAACCATTTCCATCCTCAAGCCAGAGACAGTTTAACCTCAGACAATCAAAGGGCATGCAGAATATAGCTGTTCCAGAACAGAAAAACAAAGCAGCTGAATGGAAATACGAGGATTAGGCAGAGAGGAACTATGCCTGTGCTGCAACATTTTGCAATTACACTTTCACTGTGTTTTTAAACACAGTATGGGACCACATTTTCTCTTTCTAGTCCACAAACAAATCCTCAAAACCAGGATGAGTTTCACCTCAGTTCAGTCATCTTGGCTATACTGGTAATACTGGAACATCCAGCCTAAGGGGCTTTTGGAGTGAGCTTGGGCTTAAAGTTACATGCAGTTATCAGAATGAGGTCCACACCACCACAAGTGGAGCCTTCAGAATTTCAATCTGCTCAACTGACTTAACCCAGCATGCCCATTTTGAAAATACAAGACTGGAAGATGGAGGCATTCAAACTCTAGAAGTACATAGGAAGTTTTTGGTTTTATAAGAAAACCCCAGGAATACAATTCTATGCTTCCGTGTTTCACCATTTGTATGCTTCATCCACTTCAGTATCTTTCCTCCTTTTAATTCAGGTTGGCTTTAATAGCCAATATGGTCTTACTTGTGAGCACTACAGTCTGACAACAATCTCAGCAGTTCCCCAAAGTGCAATACCTGAACAAGTACTAATTATTCTGGAGTTCTTACTGGTCTGCATTTTCAGAACACTATCTCAAATCCTCCACTAGATGGTAGCTGACTACTATGATGATGGTGCAATATTATGCAGTCTGTGTTAGCCACAGGAGCTACGCCTCATGGCTATGGTTTTCCAGGATTAATCACAGTATCTTAGGTTAAATATAAGACATGGTCAGAGATTGACATGACCTTAGATATTTAAGGGTAAGAGATGCCTAGGTAGTTACATTATCCTGCTGCTTAGGAGTACTGTGGTCTCACAACATTCTGCTTTTTGTTCAGTTTTGTGTTTGCCCACTATTGCAACCTTGTTTGCCAGCCTTCAGGGTCAGGTATTTCTTTCAAACATCTCTTTATTTAACATATTTACTTCCCTCATCTGTTGAAAGACAGTGCTTTTTTTCTGTAAGGCTCTTCATCACATCCCTGAAAATGCTGAAGAATTTCAAAACAGATTGCTTCAAATTAAGAAATCATTCAACTGAAGTACTAATGTCCTGTTTGCATTAGTAGCCACTGACAATAAATGCAGAAGTACTTCACAGAAGAGTATTTGAAAAAGGCTTAAGGTGTTATTGATTAAACTTAAAACCCAATTCTCTAAGTTTCTGACCTCCTTCCACTCCAGTCTGGCTACACACCGGTTTAGCACCTGGGCAATAGTCCAGGTACTGATGTGCTACAAACTCCAACAATAACAACTTCTATTCAATTACACCAAGCTATTGTTCCCATAGCAACAATACTAGTTTTTCCATCCCATATTTCCTTTTCAAAACTGGAAGTACATAACAGCCAGACAAATGAGAAAGTATTCCAAACTTAACCATGCAGTAGGCCACTTCACAAATTTTTAATAGATTAACTAAGACACTTTTTGTAAATGATCTGAAAGACAACTTCTTTCCTTTGTCTACTTATTAGACAGATTATTACTTGCCAAGTACTTATGCAGAAGCATGCTGAAAGCACAAGAAAAAAGTCTACACTGAAACACATTATTCATTATATTGTGCTGTTCTAATTGAGTGTTTTTGCACTCTTTATTTCTCCTGACAGTAAGGGACATCATCTAATTAATCTTATAACTATTCCATCATCTCCAATATTTCAAGGCTGCCTAGTAGACCCCATTTACAAAGCAGTCTCAATTTGATTGTGCTTCTCCCAATTTGAATGTACAATCTTCCATCTATCTCCCCTAAAACCAGAAGAAAACCTTCTCTCGAAGCTTTTGTAGCAAGTTCCATGCAAAGTCTAAAGAGGAAAGTCAAATGCACTTCTAAACCACGCAGGCCACAGGCATGGCAGGTTAGTCCAGCAGAGGAGTTCTAGGATTTGAAGAAGCCAAGGCACAGTGACTAGTAAGCCAACTAGCCATGAAGAGACAGCTACATAAATTACAGATATTCAGTAATGGAATAAACCAGTAATGGAAGAAACATTCCAAACTCTTGAAGGAATTTTCCAGCACAATTCTTGAAAAGCATCTAACACTTGAATACATTAAAATTTAAATGATAAAGTAATAATTGTACAAAAAATGCCTCGAATCTAGCGGAATAATTTTACTGTCAAGACAAGCAAGAACAAAAGTTTTTGGGTCCGAATTTACTTAGGATAGACTGAGAAAAGTTACAAGAAGCAAGAGAGACCAGCCTAAGGATTCATATAAGCACATGAACCTGAGCATTCCCAATTCACCTAGCACAGCTCTTCTGGAACAACTCTTCACAGCTTCAGCTAGATTGCATTTCAAATGACCCTAAAATGATTTATATGACCCTGTTCACATTTTCTCTTGAGAATAAGGATCATTTTTATCTTCATCCCAACTTCTCATTGGAATTTGTTCAAATCAATTATATACTTTTTACGATAGAAAATACATAAACCGTGAGACTTCTGAAGACTTCTTCATATTTCTTCATTTAAGAAGTACGCATTTATTCAAGTAGCATAGAAACATTCCCCCAGAGTATTTTTAAAATAGGTGAATTCACTCACAAGGTCCTCAGTCTAGCATTTATCATACCTAGCTCAGCCATGGAATTGATCTGGCACTCACAATAACTGAAAAGATAAAAAAATACTTGTTCAAACCAAATTATTAAATATACAAAGCAAGCCTCTACACCAGCTAATCAAACAGCTAAACTGAAAGAGTTTTTCCTCATTACCACAGGTAACAAATTAGAAGGTTTTGCAGATGTGACTCCTAAAAATACAGGTCTACTGGAAGGAAAAATCCAGTGTTTAAACACTTCAGGCTACTTCAGTGAATCATACAGAAATACATTATGGCTTGATTTCATGGTATGACTGCAGTACACAAGGGAGATCACATAATTAATCTTATAACTATTTTATCATCTCCAGTATTTCAAGGCTGCATAGTAGACCCCATTTACAAAGCAGTCTCAGTTTGATTGTCATGGTATGACTACAGTACACAGTAAAAATATTAGCCCTACAACGGGTTTTGAACAGGAAGGCTCAACTTCTTACAGAAAATCCAGAAATCTTCAGTTTGAGCCCCTATGTGGAAGAATTTTGTATCACAAACAGCCGCATCTCCTCACAGCAAGCAGGATATGCACACTGCTCATTTAGCACACCTGGAAAAGGTCTCTATAATGTAAAATAGAGCTGTCCTCTGTGCCAGTGACAATGTTTTCTCAGCACTGCACACTGATGACAAGGCCCTTTAACATATTCTGGAGATTCAGCTTCTGTCATGCGTTTAGCTAATGCTTCCATGTGTGTTACCTCCTATTGACTAGAGTTCGATAGCCAGCAGCCAGATCCACTGGTCAAGCGTTTCCAGGCAGGAAGAAGAAACTAATTACATTGCAGGTACACAATCAAGATACTTTAATTTTGTGTGTACTTACATATAACTTCCTTCCCCACTGCTGAGTTCTACATTTTCAGTGAAAATACAAAGGAAGGGTTAAGAATTCCAATGGCACATAAAGTACATACCGTCATCCTTGTATTAATCAGATTTTTAAACTGGAATGGCTAAACAAGACTTGTAATATTCTCTATATTATGCTTCTTTAAGAAGTCGTCTGCCTACCTCAGCTAAGTAAGCTTAAAAGATCTTTTAATGAAATTCATGTCAAGTACATCTTGTTTTAGCTCCAAATAGCAATATGAAAAGATACTATTTCCTAATTATTTTTCATTAGTAGATATAAAGGATTAATTTAGCTGTATGCTCTTAAAGGAATGTCTACTTGCTATTTATTAACTCAAAAGAATATAAAAGCATATATTGATGAGTGTTCTGTTGAGCTATCTTTGTGCCTCCATCCTACCGTGCTGTTCTGCTGCTGTCAAATATGCCTGTGTTTCTGTACACTAAGGAGAAGGAACCACGACAATCTGTTCTCTCTTCAAAAACACAATCTGTGTTTGGCT
Organism: Oriolus oriolus; assembly: GCA_013400235.1. NCBI lineage: Eukaryota > Metazoa > Chordata > Aves > Passeriformes > Corvidae > Oriolus > Oriolus oriolus. Next base: position 2,140,045 of record VXBT01011472.1, read on the forward strand.
GGCTGAAAGAAAAAACAAAAAGTAAATATGTTACAGTACTTGAAAAATTTCACTGAACTAAATTTAAGAACTCAGCTTTTAGAATTCTTAAGAGAGTTGTCGCTCTAAGATTTGTGTGCATGCTTTTGGAACATCAGTAAGATCTATTGCATTGAATTGTTAAATGCTAAATTTCTGCCATTTGCCAGGTGAGGGAGACAGAAATAGCAAGCCTACTATATGGCATGATAAAGATCCTGAGATTCTAAGCTTTAGTCTACTTGCCAAAAGAAAATGTTACCTAACTGGTGACAATGTTCGCTGTACATACACACACTTGGTCAGTTCACACTTAATAAATCATTCTCTTGAAGACTAAACAAAAAACCTCTGCTTAGTACATGTTATAAATCTCACAAGAATCCCATTCTGACACAAGAGAATAAAAGTTCTACACATTCCAGCAAGATATGACAGTAACAACAGCCTGACACAATACCTCAGCATAGAAACTGCAGAGCAAAAGAAAAAGAACGCCAGACCACAAGCCAGTGCAGGTTCACTGCAGTCTAAAGTTTTGTTTTTATAACAGTATCTAATCATATATTATAATTTAACCAAAGCAAGACTCACCTGTTTTTTTCTTGTTGTTGTTTGTTTTTTATTTGGGTTTTTGTTGTTTGCGGTTTGTTTTTTTTACTGGGGGATTTTGATATTCTGGCCATAGATAACACGTAACCAAGTTTTTCAAATAAAGACACTGAAATATGTTTGATTTGCATGGCAGAAGTCACATAAGAAGTGCTTTCAGTCTGAGACCATGACAAGTTCAGGAATAAATCAGTGCTTTAGTGGCATGCTCCAGGTGCCAGATAAATACACAGAAAAATAGTGTACTGCCCCTGCCAATCCCTCAGTGGGACAGATCACAACTGCAATAAACAGAGTACTCCAGGATGGAAGGAGCTTCATTTATGAAGCACCAGAAATTGTTAAAAATAAATCAAGCTGGGCATTCCAGCCACAAGTTCAAGGCCAACCTGGCCACAGTAGCTTTTCAACAATACACAAAAGTTCTATCACCACAGTCACAATTCCATCACAGATCATAACACTTTGGTCATTTCTGGGAGACAGCTCCAGTTCTCTGAGTCACAAAGCAGTGATTTCGCAGTACTGCCAGAGAGTTATAGTTTTCCTTTAACCAGAGAGGACTTTATTATTCTGCATCTTGTAGAAAGTTTGGACCAATAGACTTTATAGTAGGCTGTTAATGCAGCAATCCAATCCTTTCAGCTGTGCAGAATTAGACTCTAACTCTGCAAAAAAAGCCCCCTAGATTCAAAGTCAGCTCCATCAGTTGCCGATTCACCTGTTCCAAATTCACCTATTCCTTAATGAGATGGAGTCCAGTTACTCAAACTTGTGACTAGAAACCAGAAAATTTAAGTTTCAGTACACAGGCTGCACTTGATGAAACACCTTCTGGGAACGTTCTTGATCTTTGTTCTTGATCTTTTTTGCTCCAGTTTAAGCAGCGAACTTAAACAAGCCATCCAATATGTAAGTAGCCTGAGAGTACTGTACAAACTGTGCCACACATACTAAAACTACACCATGGTCAAAATGTTCATCCCAAAAAGCACTGAAACCTGATTTTGGTAGACAATTCATGCCTCTTTGCTCTTTGAGCCAAGCAGAATGTAGGTGACCATTCATTTTGTGTCATTTTTAAGAGCTGGGGAGGTGCTCCCAAAATAGAGGTGAATCAACAACTGAGAAGGGAAAATTGAAAAGGCAGAACAACTGAGGAGTTTAACAGTACTGTGCTGAAGCAGAACTTGGAAATCTCTGTTTGTAAACCAGGCTCATTAGCTGAAATTTTCTCTCTAGTCCTCACACAAATGACAGCAGTAGTTCTCATGTAGCTCATATACCTGGGTAGCTCTTCACACAGACTAAGTTAAGGAGTAAGGTAAAGGTATTCAGGCTGGTTGGTTCTTTCAAGATAGATCACAGCAGTGTCACTGCCTAGATTTATAAGGGAACTGCAATACACTGAGTTACTCCTTCCCACATAGGATCACATCAAATTCCACAGTAAGCCACACTCATTTGCCATGGACAGCAGTTGTACAACATTAACAAAAAGACTCAACTACACACCCAATTATTATTAAACAGCCTTGATGCATTTTTTATCTAAACATTCTTATTTAAGAAAAATTGCTCTCCCTCTGTTTCAAAACTGCACTGTAACAAGTCTGTCCAACAGCTCAGTCTGCTCAAAATTCAAAATCGTGCCTACCTCTCACCAATATCAAGTTCTTATTGCTTAATACAAAAATATCTTCCTTCTTGACATCACTTTCAGAGCACTGTATAAAAATGAATCTTTAATTTTTCAGCTAAATCCTGTTCTGGAAATCCTAAATTCATTCTGTTATCAGAAGCTTTCCTTACTCTACTGAAACACCTTACACCATTTCTTATTCACTTCTTGTAGCAATCTTTTTTTCTCATTGTACATTTGGGTGTTTCCTGTAGCTTTTATCAGCTCCTGGCACCCCCTTCATAATCCTATAGTACATGTGCTTTTCAAAAGCATATAATAATTTCTATATAAGTACAGTTACTTCCGCAGCTTTTTATGGACTCCTCAGCTATTTGCAATTTGAGTCCAAACCTGCCTTGTCTATTCAGTGACAGACTTTTTCACAACTGATTTCATGAGTGTCTATGCCATTTAATGAGAAGTAATTTCAGAAGAGAAAGAGTTATTATGGAAAATTGTAAAGCCAGCTTGTTACAATGATTTTCTTCAGCAAGTAGACACTAGAAGCCCAACAATTTGTGAGTTGCCAGTCTTTCATATTTCCACTGAGAACAAACATCCCAGAACAAAAATTATTCAACAATTATTCTTAAAGACAATAAATGCATGGAAACAAAACCCCACAGCATTTTATGGTTCATGCAGTGTTAGAGTTATGTATTCACAGCTTTGGCATCCAATCCAATACATAGTTTTGTTTTACTTACAGCATGGAATTAAATACACACCAAAAAACAGTTTGCAGAATCAGAAACAATTCACCCACATCAACTAATTATTCTTTCAGAAGTCAGACCTTGAGGCAAGAGAATGCTATCAAGTGTAAAGACAAACATGTTCCTCCAGCTGTTTGACATACTTATTGGACATAATCAACTTGATATGCTGGAGGCTATAATTAATCTTTACTAAGTGAACACTCCTCTCATGATGACTCGCCTACTGAGCTGTCTAATGACACTTTAGGCTTTGATAAGTAAATAAATTAGTTCATTATGGTCAGACAGCCTTCCCTTCTTTTTTTTTGAATGACATCACAGCTTTTTTTATCTTACTTGCCCCACTCAGTCATCACCAGCTACAATACTCTGACCCTGAAGCTGACAAAAGGACATTCCATTCAAAGATCTCAACTCTAATTTCTGTATTACTTCCAATACCTTAATTTCTGCTGAAAAAAAACCAAAACCAAAACCAAACTGGCAATCTATACTGATAAGAGCTTCATTTTAATATTACACTGGAAAATGACAATATTTGCTTTTCCGTTGCTAGATCTCATGGCTCACAGTAACATGCACAAAAGTAAAGCTGCAGTGCCCTCTTGTGAGTAGTCAAATCTCATTTTTGCAGAAGTAGATTTAACAATATTATGAAGTTTGAAAGACTTCGTGCCACAAATTGCCTCTTCCAAAGTCGAGGCGTGGTACTGTATGCATATACTTTATATATACATACACACACCTCCTCCATCTAACTGGTCTTAAAATGACAAAAGAGGCTCATACAAAAAAGAGAAATACAAGTGTTTTCCTTTGTATTTAAGCTCACTAGAATTTAGGTTATTTCTTTATTCCTAACTAGCCAAAAACCAGTTTCTTCAGAGCCGTAATCAAGGGGCACAGTCTTCTTTCATTAAGCACTACCAAAAGAAACAAAACAACACCACCACAAAACCCCATGCATGTGCACACACACACAGTTCAAGTAGCCTTCCAATTTAGGCATTAAATAACTGACAAGGACTGGAGGGAAAAGTAACTATTAGAGGAATTTGAAAAAAAGAGGAAAACAGGTGGTAGCAGGGAGAGTAAAACCAATACAGCAACTAAACCATCAAACCCAGTGTAGCCAAAATGCAATCCTAATTCCTATATGTCTGTGGGGAACCATTAGAAGATGGTGATAAAAGTTCGCACAGGTATTCCATTCCTAGTTGGATAGAACAAATATTTAAGATCTCCTTTTTTGTGAGTAACAGGAAGTTCACTAAAAGTCAGCAGTTTTGTCTCATAATAAGGTAAATTTTAGTGTTCCAAAGCATTACAAAATACAAGATCAGTTACAAATATCTGAAAAATTACCAGAGTTCATAACAGCAACAGAAAGCTAAACAAGTGACACAAACAGTACCACACAGTTGATTCTGTTTCCCAGGAAGCATGCTAGAATTAATTTCCTAAAAAGTGATGGTGCATTTTCTGCCAGGAAACATTTTTCTAAGACTCAAATTTCTCATTTCCCTTCCACAGATATAGTTTATTTTACGCAGTAGTCCTCAATCATGGAGCAGACAACCACTAGTATACACTTAGGCTGCACATTACTGTTTCAGTGATGTTTCCACGGGTAACAATTATAAAGGCCTTTAAATTTCACTTCACCATATTCTTCCAGTTTGTGACTGCTAAAGAGCTTTCACAGAAGTGAAGCTGAACAAGAAATGCTAGTCAGAACATTTACAACTCTTTAAAAGTTCATCTTATCATATTAACTAATCACTTGTAAGCAGATGTTAAATATTTGACTTCAGCCCAGAGAGTCAAGGTCCAAAGGAACTTCATTTGTTTAGGCCCAGATTCAAAGAATTATTTCAGCTGAATTTAGGCAGACAGATCCAAATTACCACAAAACACCAACAAAACAGAACCTCTCTCCTGTGGTTTCCTAAAATCCCTGGCAGACAGACACATCTCTGTTCTGCCTTCACTCCTTCTTGGACAGTGTCAGTCCTGTAGATGGGCAGAACAGCCACAGCCTCTTTGTGTAGCTCTGACAGTATTCAGGTTGCCAGAAGCACTTTAGCCAAATGACTGCTGAATCCCACAGAGTTCACTTCGAATTAGTCATCAGGAGAACATACTTTGGGCCACAGTCACACAAAACTTCTTTGATTTAGAAGTCTTACAATCAGAACCCTACTGCAAACCCTATGGCAGGCACAGCAGTCACGCAGAGCCACTCCAGAGATGCACTGCACAGACCAGCGAGATTCCTGGTCTAGCACAGGTGATGCAGGTTAAAACACATGTGCTGCAGTAATCAAGTGCTCAACTACACTGTTTACAGAATTCAGTAATATCGGCAGTCACTCCATCATATCTCAAACTCACAAGACAACCATTTGCACAAGCTGTATGGCACTGATCAAGTTTACACAGTAATAAATTTCTTTTACACAAGTGCTGAACTACAATCTTTCTTCTGCGTGTGTTCAGTTAAAAGCAAAGGGAAAAAGGTTCACTTTAAAAATGACTGGTATTAGCGGCACCAAAAAAAGATTTTTTTTTTCAAATTTGTCAGGTGAGTTTTAATCTCAGTAGAGAATTATAAAGTATCGAACTCATTTTCAGTTTCATGATTACTTGGCTATTACCTCAGTGGAACCTTGAGGTTTACTTATTGAAGCCAACACTGACAAGAGACTGAATCATGGGTTTATAGTTTCACTACAAATTTTGTAAAGCAACGAATGATAATCCATGTTTTCCATCAGATAAAGAGCCAAAGAGTTGGCTTGGCATATTACATTATTTAGGTATACGAAACAAATTTCTCAATATGTTCAAGACAGCACAGGACATATCAGGTTCCTAGAATGTGTTCAGATATTAGAGAACAAGCTTCAGGAAATGTTCAGTACTGGCATGTTCCTGCAGGAGACAGAGCGATTTGAGTAGATCTTGTCATCCAGCTTGTCACCTGGCCCTACCCCATTTTCTTGCCACCTGCAAACCTCTCTAAGCAGGTAATAAAGCTGTTAAACAGAACTAGTCTCAGTAGGGATCCCTGAGGTATTTTTGTTACCAGCATTTGTATAGTGTATTAAAACACTCTTTCATGCTTGTTCATCCAGTTTTCCATTCATCTGATTATTTACCCATTCAGAGGATGAAATCCTAACTTGGACAGATGAATACTGCAGGACATGTGGTGAAAAGCTTTACAAAAGCTGAGATAAGTGACATCCACTGCTCTCCTGTCATCCACAAAGCTAATTTCACCACAGAAAAATGCTCCACATCCTCTAACTAGCTCTTTCCTACCCGAATAAGGACACCTTTCACTTTACAGGCGGCTAAAAACTCAGCTTTAAAGGAAAATTAATGTTCCAGCAGCTCCAGAGCAAACCCGTGTGCATGGGAAGGACCACAGGAGGGCAGCAGGGCCTTTCTGCACGGAGCAACAACGAGCGGGTTGGGCGCACCGGGCACAGCCGCTGCTCGGCCGTGCTCCGCCTCGCCCGTCACAGGCAAGCACTGAATTAAAACGTAACATTTTAGGGATTTATTCCGTATGCTGCTCACAACTGATATGTGGATGCCCGCTTTATATAAAACACTATTTCCAGCTCAATTTTCAGAGGTGCTTACATGAACTCTAATAACATCCGTTCTATGTTTTCCCTCAAGTTTACGGGGTCCCAATGTTGCCTAGTTTTACAGCCAACTGTGGAGTGAAAGCAGTCCCGAAGCTACAACCTTAAAAAGTTTAGTAGAGCTACATGGGCAAGCCCTCAAAATCTGTTTTTTATGGTTTGCAATTACTATTGACTATCTAAGTTGCTTTTCCTTCAGGAAGATTCCCTCCCTACCTCAGTTCAAGAATAAGCAACTGACAAATTAATAACTTGTTCTTACTTCTATTTTGTACATTCAGACTCCCTGAAGAGTTTCTAAACCTTCTTTTATTCAGAATTAGGTAATACATTGATTTTTCCCACTCCTTATAAACTTTTACTAGAGGCCTTTGTACGGAAAATCATGCTATGAGAAGCCAGTGTCCACAAAGGAGACAGAGGAGTCCTGAAACTTTATTCGAATAAAGGGAGAGTCCACTGGGGCACATACCCACGGAGCTTTCTCTCTCAAGGTTTCAGAGGGCGCAGCCTCCTTTTATCCCAAGCTCCCGGCCGCATTGTGCCCTCTTCCTTTCTCCTTTGGCTGAGGTACTGAGAAGGTGCAGCCTTCCCGAACCGCCTACCACATATTCCCCCCTTGAACCTGTCATTTTACTCCAAAATTCAGAAATTCAGGCTTGTGCAGACCCACTGGTCTGTTTCAGGAGCCAAGCTGTCTGAGGCTTACAACAAACCTGCTGGTCAAAGTTAGTGGAGACATTCAGACCCATTTCAAAGACATTAACACCCATACCTTCATCCATGGAATTGTCTGTAAAGACATTAGCACGCATCTTCCCTCTCGTGGACTGTAGAAGCAGCACAAAAACACGTTTCTACAGCTATAATTGATTTCTTTCTCTCCTGAAAACTCCTCCGTGCTAAACCACTCTGCAGAAAACTGCAACGAGGCCTCAGTGCTGCCTTATGGAGACCAGAGAGTCAGGTGACCCAAGCTCCACGTGGTCATCACAACCTGCAGCTGGGCTTAAATGGCTATTTTCTTCCTAACACAAGAGCCTAGAGGAGGTCCTGTATCTCCCTTCTTCTTCGAAAGTGGTCTTTACAGCCTACACTTTAAACCCCAGCTCACAAATCTCAGCGCCTAGATTCACAAACTGACCTCAGCCTATCAAGATACAAACTTCTGTTCTTTCAAAAGACAGTGCAGTAAACTTTTGCCAAAACCTAAAATTGGGCACTGCCATGAGTACCCTAAAAGTATGCTTTGTAAGTTTCTGAATGAAAAACATGACATGGTAGAAAAAGAATTTTTCAGTAAGCTCAGTTTTAAAATGTTCTCCTTTCATGCCTCCTATTTCATGACAGATTTCAGTACTATCATTAGGGCTTCATCAATTAACAGTGTACTTGTGGCTGTCATTGTGGTAAGCAGACACAGATGTAGATGTTTGAGGAAACAGCAACGAAAATAGTTTCAGAAATCAGCATTTTGATGCCTTAACTGCAGGTGTACTCAATTTAGATCAGTAGCACCCAGCTGCCAGGTAAACTTTTAGGACATAGTAAAAGTAGAACATTCCACCTGCCAACAGATTTCCATTTTACAAAGTAGATTATTTGCACATTTAATTAGCAATCAAATCTTTATTTGTAGTTGTTCATCACAATATGAAAGGTTTATATGCAGAATTCCAGCCTCTGTTTCTGATCCATATCCTTGGACACAATTGTTCTTGAGGACTGTCAAAGAACTAATTTTTACCCTAATCTGAAAAGATTTATAACTATATCCTGGTTTACATCTGTCTCTGCTAGGCCATGAGAGAAACCATCTGCTTCCGGGTACTTCCTTTGCATCTGCAGTGTTTCAGATGTGCAGGTGCACAGCATAGATGCTCCCTGCAGGAGTTCCAGTGCTCATTCCAGCTCACACAAACCACAAACTGCCACACAACAGCACAACGAAACAAGCAGAGCTCCCCAGTTTGAACGGTATGGGAACATGTGACTTTGAATATATTCAGAGGTAAAATGATAAGAGCAGAGCCCCTCACCTTGCGGAGGTGTTAACACTCCAGAAGTTACCTGGAGAAGGTGTTCCCTGTTCATGCTGCAGGTTGCAGAGGCACAAACTGAGCAGCCGAACATCTCAGCGAGGGCTTGTTTCGCACGGCACTGCAGGTCTTCACCTGCATCCCAGATTGTACCAGGCTTTTAGAGCACAAAGACACAGAGACAGCTGCTCCAACACAGCGATCTGTGCACACAGCTGCTCTCTGCTTTCCCAAGCCACACAAAGCGGCTACTGAGAAGGATCAAAGCAGTCACTGTGGCAACAGTGAAATCTCAGCAGCACATTCAGTTGCATGAGAACTTTATTGCTCTCTCCAGCTACCTGAAGGAAGGAGGTTGTAGTCAGGTGGGGGGCCATCTCTTCCCCTCAGTAACAAGTGATAGGACAAGAGGAAATGGCCTCAAGTTGTGCCAGAGAAGGTTTAGACTGGAGATTAGGAAAAGTTTGTTCATCGAGAGGGTTGTAAAGCATTCGAACAGGCTGTCCAGGGAAGCGGTGGAGTCATCATCCCTGGAGGGATTTAAGACATGTAGATGCGGCATTGAGGAACAGGGGCTAGTGGTGGGTTTGGCACTACTGGGGGAATGGTTGCACTCAATGAGCTTAGAGGTCGTTTCCTACCTAAATGGTCATTTAAGCCCTGACCTCAATACCTCTGCAGCAACTTCCATGGATAACCAAAGCACGGGAAAGCACAGCAATTGATTTCTTCTGTTAGAGGTTTTCTCACAAAATTTTATTCCTCAGAAGGATAAAGGATGAGTGTCCTTGTTTTGAGTACACAGGACTTATCCCGCTATAGGCTACAACGAGTTACAAGACACACACATGGTAAATCCTGAGGTAAAATAAATCACCAGAGTTCTGTGGGAACCAAGAACATTAAAAAATGCATGTGTTCTAAATCTGTGGTACATGAGACATTTGAAGAAAAGTATTTGTTTAAAAAAAAGGAGAGGAGGAACAAAGTATTCTTTCACTCTTACCAAACCAAACATTTCAAGAGTCACCAATACACTATGATCAAGGCAATATAATTACCTTGTGAAGCAGTGCTGCTGAGAAAATAAAGAAATAAAGATACCATAAAATGTATAAAACCTGTTAAAATTATGATTGCTTGAAACAATAGTAGGATTTCAGGGTGGTGATGTAAAATGTCAGAACTTTTGATGGAAATAAAAATTAACACTGTTTAAAGGCCATCTCTAAAACTGATGAGACACTTGTGTCCGTCTTAGCAGGAATTCAGAGATGCAGCAGCACGCAAGTCCAGTGCGAGAGCAAATTATTTATTAATTTTACAATATCATTTATATACCCTAGTTCCAAAAAACGATTGGACAGCGTCCACACCTGTCCTGGGGTGATTGGCTGAAGCACCAGACACCCACTTCAGACTATTTGTCCCACGTACTAAAAAACAGAACTTAAAAAACATCAGATGTGAAAGTTATTTACAAAAACCTATCTTACTGTTTACATAGCTTGCACAGCAAATGAAAATTCTCACAGAATTAGTGCAAGGAGATGGAAAATCTCTCTGCTTAGCAGCATTTCAGTATCCACAGACACTAACGTGTTTAAGAAAATGAAGCCTAGAAAAAAAAAAATCACCATTTAATTCTGTACATTTATGCAATCTATTTGTTTTCTAACTTCTAAAAGGATCCATCCAAACATTAAGTGCTCATGAGTTTCAATGTCTTCTTGAGCAGCAGAACAACCAGCCACATGATCCTATTTTCAGTCATTCATGTGATTTATGATTCTAAGCTTGTGCTCTCAACTTATGACACTGCCATTCACACTGTCCAGAGCTGAGAGCACTTCAAAATGTTACGCTGCTGTTGATAGCTTTATTAAGGAAGCACTACCATTGGCTGGCTAATTCTAATAAAATGGTAAAGGCCACCTTTTTTCCATTGAAGTACTTGCTTACTTCTTTGTGGGAGCTAGAGGAGCAAACGCATAAAGGCTTTGATTTAGAAGCCACCAGGACTTAAAAAAAAACCCAACTATATTTATTTTTTGAAGTTTTTCTCAATTGCTAGTGAGAGAAAAGGAAATTAGAAAGAAAAATCTATAGGGCTGGCTAAAAGAAGAGAGTAAACACAGAAAGTTTAGCAAAAGACAATAGTCTTTTGAATAGTCTGAGAGAAAAATTAAAGTTTTTATGATGAAGGAATTGAGAGATAGGGAGAAAAACAAAAGTACTGTAAAACTAAAACATTGAAGTGGCTTCCTTAAAGACTTGTCTTCTAAACTAATGCTGAGTAAGAACCTACCTTATGCTTATAGCTACAGAATCTCAGTAGACAAACTATTTAGAAACTGAAGTCAATTAATGAGTTGTAATATATAATTAAGCATATAAGATACACAGCAAACCTCACTCTTGGTATAATGATAAAATTTATCTTAAATGATATCCTAACCATAGAAGCGACAGGTTGGAGCGAACCAGAAGCATATCCCTGGTTCCCTGCTAGCAAGGAACAGAAGACTTAAGAGTGAGATTTCTGATTGCCATAATGCATGTAGTCCTCATAGGCACAATATCTAAGCGTGGATAACTGAGAATTTTCTTGTATTCTTGGAATTCTTAATTCAGTCCTTAGGTCAACTCACAAGAGTTATGTCACTGCTCACCTAAAGTGTTTATTTCTCTTTTTTTTCTATTTATTTGGCACCATAAATAAAGCTGCAGGCAAGACCCAACAAGGTTTCTCATTTCAATCATGGTACAAACTCCCTCCTCGAGCTTTTTGCTTTGCTGTCCTGCTACAGGGAAACGACTCCTGTAACAGCTTTGTAGCTCGACACTTCAAAAATAAAAGTTGTTTCAGATAACATTTAAGCGTTTTTGGCAATGGTTACTTCTGAAGTTTGATTTTGAAATCAATACTTGGGGTTTAATGCACTTCATTTTAATATGTTTGAAAAAGTATTATGTAGAAGAAAAGGCTTATAGTTAACTTTGTTGGAATGTATGTGCCCTGTTAGCATGTTCAAGAAATGTATTCCAAAGCGGCTTGATACGGTGTGCCTGAGGCTACACTCGTCCTGCCTGGCATCCACCTTTGCCTTTGACAGGCGGGAATTCCCCTTGCTCTCCCTGCAAGCACTTGGCTTTCAATGGAACACCTGGTGATGCCACCGCTGGGTCAGACGAACTGAGCTGTCATCCCACAGGCTCTGCCGGGAGGGAGGGAGAGCCTTGGCTAACAAGCACCATCCCCAGTGCCGGTGTCAAACGCGCCCCCGTGATTTCCTAGAGCGAAGGCGGCATTCCCGCTGCGGAGCGCGCTCCTCCCGAGGCACGGCCGGGGCGCCCACAGCGGCTGCGTGAGCGCCTCGCGAAAACGCGCTGGAGCGCCAAGTTTCCCTTTCCCAGGGAAAATCCCCGCTCCCCCC